>VDFB02328217.1:0-515443 GCA_007258455.2 Sequoia sempervirens
GTGAGCAAAAGAATCCACCAACCAAGAAACCCTAATTTCACCACCGAGAAGCCTACGGGTCACCAGAATAGGCCAACGGTCAACAGAAAAAATCATGCTCGAGAAGGGGACATTACACTCTTTCTCTTTCCGTCCTACTCCTATAAGTTATGTAGGCATGATCTTCCGGATTCATAAATAATCATGCAATTTGAAACCAACTTAGCCCCCAAAATGCATAGGCTGGCAGGAAGACCAACTCTGATACCATTGTAAAAGCCCCCACTAATGTTGACGATATTTTTACGATTATCTTGTTGACATATTATCATTTTGTCAAATGAATTGCATGCAATTTTCTGATGTTTGTAGAGGTTTAAGTGAATGATAGAGAATTGAAATACTATTTGCTTGCAGATATAAGCAAGTTTCCAGATTCTGAGCTATTACTGATTAGGCAAACTAAAGTGTTGTACATATGTGTAGTGTCGAAAAATGTACTCCTTTACATTTTCACTCTATGTTTGGGTCCCTTAATTTAATTGGACTTAATTAAGCCTCTAATTGGCCCAATTATGCATTTAAAAGCCTAATTAATCTCGTTTTCCGAAAGGGAAGCTTGTATTAAACAATTGCAAACATTAATTAAATTGCCTTGAAATTGATGTGTCCTAGGTTTGGGGCCTAGGACCCAAGGGTGAATGGGTAAGAAGTTTAGGACCCCAATTTTTAATATGTTTTTGGCGGCATTTCTATGATTGAAATTCAAGTTGCAATTGTTGGCTTTTGAATTTTAATTATTGGAAAATTAGAAAAATACCTATAAATACCTAGTCTTTTTATCAATTGAAAACATCTAGCTAGAGGGCAACTTTCATATGAGCAAATATTATTGTCAAGAGCATTGAAGAGCAGATCTATCTGTCATCTACAACAACATTCAAGTTCAAGATCATGTCAAAGTTATTTGCATTCATGCATGTTTTTGGAGCTAACATTGTGATGTAGGTTTCAAGATTCAAACATCAAGATCAACATCCAATCAAGCCATTTCATGCAAGATCAAGACCTTGGAGAGATGTGTTAGACTTCAGTCCTCTTAAGGGTTTTATTCAAGGGTTTGGTGAGTTGCAACAAGCAAGTGTTCATTGATCATTCCTTCCATTCATTTTTCATTTCATTTCAAGGTTTAATTACCAAAACGGGGTTTGACCAAGGCAAACCCCTATTCACCAAAAAACAAACAATTTCCCCCTCTCTTTGTGTTTGCAGATTTGCAGGTGAAGAAGGATTAAAGATTGATCAAAAGTGCAATTTTGCAAAGTTGTTAAAAGTTGTCAACATTGTCGTCAAGATACAGAAACTCAAATCCCAAATTTATTTCCAACTTTCTGACAGTGAAACCTAGGGAAAATAGAAGCTTAGATCCATTTCCAGAGGACCCCAAAAGTTGAGTAGAAAATCCCTACAAAGACACATTCGCCCTAGGGCGAATCTGTCCAAGGAGGACACTCAACAAGAGCTTTTTGTGACAGGTGCATAAAATCATAACCTTCTCAGATCTACCAGAACTTTGTGGATTCTGCTAGATTAAGGTTTTAAATTGACGATTCAAGTGTTACATTGCACAATTGGGTTCATTTGCTATTTTTAGTTTTTCTCCCAAAAGTGCATTTTAGGTTGATTTACCCCGTCCTCTGTCATAAGGAAAATAGTAAGATCTCCATTAAGATTGACTCACCTAAGGGTTGAAAGTCAATCTTGCCCTAGGGGATCTATTTTTCCTAATGAACTAAGGAAGATAGGTGCATCATACCCCCTTGTTGCCATTTCATAGTGGTGAACCTATTTCCCTTTGTTTCAATATGAAATGCAAGTATAGGACTGATAATCAATTCTACAACTTCATTTCCTTCATATAGACTAGCAATGTTAAGATAAATGCAGTGACAAGACATAGACTTATACATTCTCAGACAGCCATATCAAGGATAGATTGTATATATTTTGGACTCATTACTAAGCTACAACAATATGTTCATTCCACCTTTTACACAGACTCGTATGCAGCCGCAAGAACAAATGATTTGCAACTAAATGTCAATAGATTGAACAACAATGATATTTAGTGCAATTACAAAGAATCTCAGACCTGGGATATGCATGCCCAAATCAGATTGAAGCTCGATAATGCTTGCAAATTGCCCAGAAGTTCAAAACAGCCACAGGTCCCAAACCTTTCTCTCAACGCTCCTATCTCATGTCATGATGTCCTTCTAACTCACTCGTAGTCTTGTATGGAGACTCACGGCTGGTGTTTGACTGTTTGCTTCACCTAGGAGCTCACATCACTCCAATAAATGCCCAAACGGCCACCTTCAAAGCTCACACGACTACTATTGGTTGCTCGATGGGTATTTTCTGAAAGCACAACCTCCTTCTATGCTCCACGACCCAAAGAAAGGAACCACAATTGATATAACTACCACACCTTTAGCTTTGAGTCGTTGTCTACTGTGTTGAGGGTTTAGGATAAGTGCGGATGTCTAAGACTCACGTCCAGCCATAGGATAGCAACACAGCCTTGTGAATATGCAAATATAAGCTCAAAAGGGATATCGCCTAGCCAACTAATAGAAGATATTCATCCTAACCTCAGTCCACAAATGTAACCCTTGCAACAATGCTCACAAACTATATAGAAATCATTTTCTTCAATTTTGTCTCTGTAGGAGACTCACAAAATTGCTTAATCACCCAACTGGAAGATCTGAGTGACCTCCCCACAAAACCAGCTAGGGTGGAATCATTTCACCATCGAAACCAGTTGCCCTAGGGTTTCTCTTCCCCAAGACCAATAACTCCAAGAAGCTCTCCAAAAATAAAAGTGAGAAATAAATCAAGCATAAAGCAAATGAGCTTCAAAATCCACTTTTATATCCTTCACTTTAATTCTCGCTCAAAATAATAATAAAGTGACTTTATAAAATTACTTTTTGATTTATCTCCAAAGTCACTTTATAACTCATTTAATTAATTATTCAGCATCACCTTTTAAATGTACTTTTCCCGCTAGGTAATATTAAACAATTAAATAAATTAATTCTCTTTTCCCAACTATAGCCTACGGGAATTAAATAGGCTAATACGTCTTTAGGGTGATCATTGAGAAAGGGACATGACAAACATTGGTGATGTTGAAAGAGCTATGGTTGTGACCCGCTTATAGGCCAAGAAGATGCATTTTTCGGATCCTTGGACAAAAAGGAAATAAATGGTGGAGGCAAGCATGTGAAATGGAGAAATCCATGAAGATTGGACTGAATCATGTTGATATTGAATAGTTCAAGACAAGCCTCAACTAGTGGTCAGCAAACTGACCAAGAGATAAGTAAACAAGTGTTTTAGATACCACAACACTGATCAGGATGGAAATTATTTTTCAAAATATTCAGAACCTAAGATATCATTAGCATGATGACAATGCCAATGGAGCTCATGCTGCAAATAAGGGAGCGGATGATCAACCACATGGTACTCATGATGAAGAAGATTGGGAAGACCATTATCATAAGTATAAACGTTCTAGGGTTGACTTGATGAATGTGAGAGCAGATGGAAGATCAAAGGTAAATCTATTGCCCAAGAAATTGTATAAAACAAAAAACGTTGCTCTGACCAACTTATTGGCCAACTACTTTTGCACTTATAAGCATAGATCAAACAATACTAATTATGAGAACTGAAAACAGTTGATTTTTCTATATGTAATCCTATTTCATTTCTGTGATTGGTATCGGTTTATGGCTTAAACACTATCATCTTAGTGCATAGAGCCTACTTAATCCATGTGTTAACTTCCTGTATATGATAGATATTTTGATGGGTTTTGTTGTACCCAAAATTAATTTTTTGGCATTCTGTATAAATTGAGCTAAATCTTGTTAAAATGCCATGTTAAGTCAGTTTTAGGTCAAACCAATCATAGAATCTTGGTGGGTTTCTATCAAAGAACACACGTGCAAAATTCTGAAAATTTGAAAATTAGGGTTTTTCGCTCCTATTTTCAGGGAAACCCCCGAAAATAGGACCTTCCCAGAAATGATTGAAAATGATTTTGATAGGATTAAAAGACTTCACGATCACATTGGTCAAGTCAGAATCATCAAAAGACATGTTTTACTCTGGTGGGTCTATTTCTATTTTTCAGGAACAAAGTTAGAACCTCTGCAGCCATTAATGGCAGATTGGCCAGTACCAGGTGCTGAAAGTTAAACTCCAAAAGCTTCAACGACGCAACCATGGCGGAAAAGGTCAAAAATGATGCTGTTTGATGAAGGAGATTCCTGAAAGTGAAAAAGGTCAAAATTTGACTAACTCTGGAAACGTTACGAAGGAGAAAACTCAAAATGCTGAAAAAAGCCTTTTTCAAGCAGGGGCGCCCATGATCTTTGAGGGTCAAATGCAGTCAATAAGATCATCCAAAGCAGTCATTCTTGACGTTTGATTGTTGGCTCGACAGTGAAACAAACATCTAGATCATCCGATGAATAGATCACAAGCAATTGGCGGCGAAGCAAAAGCGATTGAAATATCGAAACCATAAGGTCTGTGAAAGTTCTAGAAACCTTTCAAAGAAAGCCCTTCTTTCTTGACAGCGGATGTTGATAAATGACAAAAGGCTTCAGGATAACCTTCGGTAAAGTAGATCACCGAGCATAGCGCAAACACACAACACCCTACTTGAGGGCAGTCAGCGGATATCACGGATCAAGTAGGCCACGGATAAAATAATCAAGCCAAAGACAAAAGCCCGCTTTTTCAGGAGGAAGCCAGCGGATAAAAGGACCTTAAAATATCGAGGTTTTAAATTCGGTCATTAAAGTGGCGAGCGGTAGGTACGATGAAGCATCAAAGCGAAATCATCGACTCTCGATCAGCAATCGAGATCAAAGCCGCGAGTCATTTCAAAAGCCTTGAGAAAAAGCGAAGTTTGAAAATTCATAAGGCATTAGCAAAGCGCCTTTCAGCGGAAAAGCATCCTTTGAAGACCTAAGCCGGTTTTTTTCATCAAGCGTGTTTCAGGCATTTCTTTTTTAGTTTGGATCCGGCTCATGATGGGGTGTCGACATCTCGGGATCAACAGAGACAAGCGATTCCCGAGGATCAAGCGAGGAGGACTTTTCGGAAAATATTTAAAAGTTTGCAAGAAACCAAAAGGGACGCCTAAAGAAGTCAAGGGTCAATTTGTTGACTAAGTCAAGAGCTTTTTGAGTTAAAGTTGGCTAAAACACTCCGCGATTGGTGGAAATCACCTTTTCAACTTTAGATCAAGCCAAAATCACCTTTTGAGCTTGAGTTAGGTCCCCAAATTTGTGGATCTGAAGCTTAAACATATATATTCAAGGTGAAGGCGTCCCATTTCATTATTTCATTGCAGGTTAAGAGATCAAGATCAGCCACAAGCTCTCAAGGACGCCATTGATAGATCCGAACAAGGTTTTCATCCGTTCTTCAATTTTTCTTGCAGATCTGAAGCAGAAGAGGATTGCTATTTTGAGGATTGGACCTAGAGATAGATTTTTTTCAGGAAATTAGATAAAACTTCCAATCCACCTTCTGTCTATTTCCTCTCTTTTGGTCTTAGGTTTTCTTGCATTTGACAGAAAAAGCAACAGGCTATATCAGATCAGATCAACTGGGTTGATTCAGCATTATTTTTGGAAACCCATCTCGTAAATTTTCCAAAATCCCAGCAAACTTGCTGCCCCTATTTTTGGGGGTTTTTTCGAAAAAGTTTCAGAATCCAAATTCTGAGGAACTGGGTTTTTTCAACATTGAAGCACGAACAAAACCCATGTGCCAGATTTTTTCCGGAAAAATACTTCTCGGCGAGGCGCTATTTTCAAGGGTTTCCGAAAATCATCTGAACAAGGTCAAGATTACAGTCAATCTTTAAGTTTTTCAAGATGCAGTACTCCCAGGTACAATACGAGTCCAAGACGGTCTTACTCCATGATTACTTGAAAACAGTTGACACAAATTTACACCAAGTAAATCCAGCGGTTGATTTGGAGCAGCTAGAAGGCATGAATCAAATCACATTGCAGAATATTGAAGAATCCGGGTTGCTGCAGGCCGCATCAATTCCCATCACACTACAAAGCATAGAGCTTGTAATGGCTTGTATCAAGCATTACAATCCTACCACCAGAGAAATCAGAGCAGCAGATGGAAGAATTGTTTGCAGTCTAAAGCCTCAGGATATCGAACGGTGTTTTGATATTCCATCATGTCCTAATAGCAAAGTCATATCAGTGACGGAATGTGAGAGGGCATTTGAGACAGCTAAGGACAAATGTAAAAAGGTTATGGCTGAAAAATGGCTAAAAGTGACAAAGGCAAGCTTGCCTAAGCCGTTGGGACAAGGAGAATGTAAAGATGAGTACGCAGTGTTAATCACTCTACTCAATAGAATCACTGGAGAAGAAGATGGTCGTCAATTCCAGCCATGGATGTACTATATCATTGCTAAAATCATTGGCAAGAGGGAATATTATGACTGGGCCACTTTGATTAGTGACACACTCCACCGACAAATCACTGGGTATCTGGAAGCTCATAGGTTCCACATGTGCTCTTACCTGGTATACTTGATAGCCTTCCAAGGTGAATTCAGGTTATTGAACAATGTGGGAACCTTAGGTGTGCAGAAGGTTCACAAACATTTCGCACGTCTTGAGTTTACTCAAGCGGAGCGACACTTCAAGAGAACGAGTGATAACTTCATTATGCACACAGTACATGAGCTTAACCATGAGATGCACGTGCGTATTTCACAGACAGCCAGAGAGGCAATGGCGGATTGGGCGGATTGGTTCATCCAATTCCCTACGTTCTCCTACATACGTGTGTATGGCTACATTGGCCACCCCGCCATGCTACCAAGATACCCTTTAGATAGGGTAGTCTTCATGGAATTCCTGAGACAGTTGTCTGAGGTTCATGCCTACTTGCGCTTGAAGAGGAAGACAGCTGTTAACTTTCCTGTTGAGATGGGACTATATAGATGTGGATTCGCGGCAGATGCTAAGATGATGAGTCAGGAAATAGTGAGGTTTAACCTCAAGTATCTCATTGATAGAATATCCTATGATCCCAGAGGACTCTATGCAACACACCTTGAGCAACACTCGTCACATAAGTCTTCTATGGAAGATTATTGGGTAAATTGCAAAGACGAGTATGAAGTGCGAAGAAGGAACTACAGCAGGTTCAGACTCTCACAAATTGCTGATTTTATGTCAACAGACATCGAGGGCCTGTCCGATGATGAAGGGGAAGTCACTCTCCCCTCATTCTTCGCAGATTCAGTTGACTCCCAACCGCTCCCGAGAGTGGATTGGTATGCCAAAGAAGACACATCTATAGAAGAAAGAATGAGTAGAGTGGTTAGAAATAGCCAACTCTATCTCGACAGCAAGAAATCAAGGAAGGTGATACCTCACAGAGCAGAGCCGCCACAGGTTCAGTCTACACCACCTTCCACTTCAAAAAGGAAGCCTAGGCAGAAGCAATGGTGCAATCCTCCCCGAGGGATGAGGATGTCAAAGCCTAGAACACAAAGGACACCAGTGGAGAAAGCCACACATAGTCCTAAAATAATCACGGGTATTGCTGCCCCAGAACAAAGAGTAGAGACTGCTACCCCTGATTCAGCAGAAGTTATCACGGAGGAACCAACAGTAGTAATTGTTGAAGAACCAGTGGCTGAGCCAATGGCAGAAGCAACAATAGTAGAAGCAGCAGCAGAAACGGTGCCTGTTATGGAAACAGAGCCGCCAATATCACTAGTATCACAGCAGACACAAGTCCTCATCGACTTGGATTCACCACTGAGAGACATTGCTCCAGCACAGTCTCACACATCTAGCATTCAAGGGCCTCACGTCCCTCCTAGCGAAGTTTGCCGAGATTCTATTTGGCTTGAAGGCTTCCTAGGAAGAAAGAGGGAAAAACCCTCGTATGAACTTGACTTTACCGAATTCGACCACGTCCCACAAGACATGTCGGCAAAGAAGTTAAAGAAACAAGTTCACATAGAAAGGAATGCAGAGTGTGAGATCATCATAGAGACTGTCGCTCCACCAGTAGAGAAAGGCATACACGAGGTCCAAGTCGAAGACTACACTTTGTCTCAACTTAACCTCGGGAAGACTACACGATAGGTGGAGGCAGACCTTCTTGGAATAGCTTCGGTGAGCGCACAAGAAAGAATGGCAAAGGATGGTAAAGAAAAGGCAGCCTTAAAGGCTGAAAATCAGAAACTGAGGTCTTACATAACCAGCTTGATACATGGCACACCAAACGTCTCAGCCCTACCAGCAGGACTGCTAGATCTCCCCGCTGAACAAAATCATCGGCAATTGATAACATTCGGCAAACACTTGAGAGATCAAGTGGAAGAGTTTGTTCTCAAAGGTAGATGTATACTGGAAAATCTATACCAATTACGGGATAGAGCACATGGATTTCGTGCAGAGATCCAGCAATCAGAACAAAGAATGGCAGAAAAGAGGCTAGAAGACGAAAGCACAATTGCAGACTTGCAATTGGCATATCAATCAAGATACCAGGAAACAGCAACATCTTTTGCTTTGAAGGAACAATTGGCGCATAAGGTGAAAGCCTATGACGCCATTCAAGAGAGTTGATTGATTACGCATCGTAGTTGCCACAATTATTATCAACTGAAGAAATTGCTGGTGATATTCTTCCCTTGCATGGAATATCAGCGTGAGGGAGGAGAATACGTCGAGATGGTTACTATACAGAACCAGTTCAGGGATGTCATCCGTAGTACCTTTCTTGATGATCCAGATGGTTGCAAGCTGGCTAAGGTAGCAGCTTTATCAACCAAGTTTGAAGAGGCAGCATCTCAGTGTATGGACTTCGGAAATCAGCTCACAATGGGTGAGGTCATGCTACGACGCCACGTCATCATTCTACAAAGCATTAATTCCCCAGAAGCTGATGAAGTCAATCAATGGATAGAGACACTGCTGATTAGTGGCGAACTATAAATGCACCAAAGAAGGACGCCATACACCCTCCAAGTGGCATTCATGAGACTTGAGTTTGACTTGATGCTTCTTTCCAAGTCAACTCAAGATGATATTAAATGTAGTTGGAGTTAACTTGATGCTTCTTTCCAAGTTTAACTCCACTTTCCTTAAATCATGCATTGTCAGATCCCACTGATTAAGGATGTCTATTTGACTTCCATGATTTATGGATCTTAGATCTCCACTAAATGTGGATGTCTATTTTGGAGGAATACTTTCATTAAAGTTTACCTTTAGTTTACTTTCAGTCAACTGAAGTAGTTTCCAGTTGACTCTTTGTTGATTTTCAGTTAACTGAAGTAGTTTTCCAGTTAACTGCTTGTTCCCCTTTTTAGGAATAAATCTTGCTAATTGATGGCAACTCATTGTTAACTCAAGGAGATTTTGGGGTTACCCACTCCTTTGAGTTCTATAAATAAGAGCCTTGGGCTCATTATTTGTTTAACTTTTACTTGCTATGCAAAATTGCTGCGCCATTGTTGCAAACGTTTCTTTGAAAGCGATACACTGTTCACTCTTGGATGAGAGTTCGCTGGTTGATTGTAACTGTGCATGATTTCGTGCCTTTGCCTTCCCAACTTTTGTAATTCGTTGATGAAGCATTGAAGAAGAATATCAGAAGGCGCTTGCATTTTGATCATCTTATTTGAGTTATGTCTACGTCTTGTATCTAAATAGCTTGTTGTTTCATTTCCCTCCTCGGATAGGAGCCCCTCCTCCTTGGATATTTGTTATTGACGGTTATCGTTTGATGTTGTTCAATGTATTGACTTTCAAGCTATACTTCGGATAGGAGTCCCTCCTCCTTAGCAAGCTAGTCGGCCAAGGCATCGTAAATTTTGTTGTTTCTCGTGAACTATTTCCTAGCCCATACCTCGGATAGGAGTCCCTCCTCCTTGGCAGGTCTCAGATCTAGTTTACCGTATAGAGTGTTTGCTTGTACCAACCTTATCCCGGTGTATACCCGAGAGTTCAGAGCCTCGGTCATATTCTCAGGAGACGGTGAATTCAGGTGATCCAACCATCCCATTCCTGCTCCTTTACCCTCATGCTCTATTTACCTTAAAGGTATTGGATAGATAAAAGCTAGTTAGTCGTACTTGAGATCTGCATAAACCAGAGAAAAAGCTTAGCTACGGCGCATTTGTGTTTGTGCACCCTTGTGTCCTGCCGCTGAAGCATAAAAAGATAGGAACTTTAGTTAACATTTCCCTTTCCTATGCATTTCTCCCAGCAGAGAGGGACTTCTCCTCTTTAAATAATGAAGAAGTGTTGCAAAACATTTGAAATAGCTGAACGTTTACAATCAGCACTCCAGAGGTGCTAATTTAAATGCCAACAAAGTTGTCTGTGACGCTATTGCTATATTGTGCTTGGAGTTCCTCTGTAAAAATTGACCATGAGACGGTGAGCCCCTTTTTATTTCGATGAGTGCAAAGCAAACGATACCAAATGAATTGATCTGGTTCTAGATATAAGGAAGCCATCGTGACCTTTTGTCCATTTGGGATTTGGCGTACTTCAAAAAAATTCTCCATCTGGTTTATCCATGTTAGAGGATCCTTACCATCGAACTTGCGCATATCCAACTTTGGAAATAAATTCCTAGATCCCATAGGAGTACTAAAGCTTGTGTCAATAGTAGCTGACCTAGAATTTTCACCTTGGCCGCTTGAGAACTCCTTTCTTGATTCAAATCAGAGTGCTTAACATGTTTTGTATGTCCGATATATCTCCTCTTAGGTCACACATATCCATCTTAATTGAGGAAATGTCTTCCTTGACCTTATTGATTTCCTCATTATGAGTAATATCCTCGATTGTTTCACCATCCTTATCAGGAGTCTTCCCCTGAGTGACATTCTTTTTACCCCTTGTTGAAGGCCCCGACATGATGGAAACCACTAATGTTGAAATAAATCACACAAATGAAACTTAAATTATCTCAATTTTTTGCTGTAATCTCCTTTATTATTTCTTCAAAAACCCAATAAAAATCGACTCAATTCAACAAGATGCGAGATAGATTCCAAAAATAGTGTAGAAACCCTAATTCTGCAATTCACTTAATTCTGCTCCAATTCTTCTGAAATCTGGACTGTAGCTTCTTCAATATGTTCTTCAAAAACCCTTTAAAAATCAGAAAAAAATTCGCCAAAATATGAAAGATATGCTCTTCCCAAAATCGCCTTTAAAATTGAGAAAAACCTTTGCCTCTATGGTGCCAAGATCATGCTCTGATACCACTTGTTATGAAATAACTTGTACAATAGAAGAATATGATATGAAATATGCTGCAAATACTTGAGAATAATTGAATAACAAGCCACTTCGAGGGGAAACCTCCAAATATCTCTAATGAGAACACACTTCACACTTGATGATGAAATAAGACTCACAACCTCCTATATATACCTATTTATGCCAAGGATATCACCTAGGCCGACTTAGACACATCTATATAAGACTTAGGCTGACCTAAACAACTAAATAACAATATAATAATGATAATGACTTAATAGAGAGTTAAGATAGCCACAAGCCGACTATTCATAACCCGATGTACAATAATATTAAGGGCGTAGCAATAACATGCTTCTTCCTTTTTCCTTTTCTATCTGACCACAAAAAGCTCATTATCTTTTTCTATATCTCATTGACTTGATAACTGTTGAAAAACCAAATAGAAGCAAAATATATGCTATAAGAGGACAAGATCTTTTGGCAGATTTGAATCCCGTTGCTAGGGATAGGTAATATTTATTCCACCCATCAATCTTTTTTTCAATTTTGGCTTTGATCCACAACCACATATCTTTTAGGTTAGGGTTGAGTGCGAATGGTATCCCCAAGTATCTGACCTGCTTGTGTGGACCCCCCATTGAAAGTCAAACTTTTTAAGCTAGGCAGGGGGTGATTCTTTCCACCCCATAATGATTGATTTAACATTGTAAAATTTTGCTCCAAAAGCTTTGCAGAAGAATTTTAGTTTAAGCATCAAGCTATACATATTATTCTTTTCTAACTCCACAAAGATTGAGGTGTCATATGTGAATTGGATGTTCAATAGTTCATTATGATTTGGGAGTTTTAAGCCCCCGACTCTTGGTGAGAGGGAGGATTCTCTCAACAGATAGTGGACCACATTCGAGGCTATAATAAATAGGGCTAGAGCAAGGGGGAAACCTTGCCTGATGGATCTTTCAAGAGTAAACTCCTCGTAGAGGGAACCATTCACTTCCACTTGTGCAATTGCATCCCTCAATAAATTGTCAATCATGCTACAAAAGGTATTGGGGAAGCCAAATGCTTCAAGATTTATTCTTAAGAAGGGCCATTCTACCTTATCATATGCCTTTTTGAAGTCCAAAAGAAGCATGACCAAATTTTTCTTGGAATGCCTTGCCCACTCCATGGATTCCCAACTTGTGATAAGGGTTTTAATATGTATCTCCCCTTAATAAAATCGATTTGTGTGTTATTTATAAACTTGGGTAGGATACTGATCAACCTCATGACTAATATTTTAGCCAGAATTTTATATCACACATTTAGTAAAGTTATTGGTCTCCAAATTTTTACCATTTATTTTATCCCCATCTTTTGGTAATGATTTTATAATACCTTTATTGATGTTTTTACCAAGTGAGCCTCTATTAAGGCCTTCCAAGTACACTTGGAACAACTCATCACAAATCCAGTCAATAAAGGTTTTGTAGAACTCAATTGGTGGCCCATCACTGCATAGGGACTTGTCATTGCTCATGGTTTGTATGGCTTTTCTGATCTCCTCTTTGGAGATTCCTTCAAATAGCTTCTTTGCATCCTCCTCTAAGATCTTTTAGGGATTATCTGCTTTATATATGATCTGACATTGCAAGAGATTTTTGTAGTATAGGGAGGTATCATAATATACTTTGTAAAAAGATGCTTCATATATTGCTTAATGTTATATGCATTTATGCTTAGATGTAATGATTAAAAATTATCATACTTAACACTTTAGTTCTAGCTTGACATTTTATTTCTTTCACTAACCTCTACAACATAGTTCTAGTTTTTATTACATGTAAATCTCATTATTATACATTCCTTTGAACCAAGTAACATGTTATACATCCCATCGAAAAGAATTAGATGCAATGCATCTCTTATTTAAATTGGTTCTTCTAAATTTTATGAAGTCAAACTTAACGTACATGTCAATTAAGCTTTGACTATATTCTATCCAACCAAGTGGATATGATAGACAATTTGAAAATCTTTATCTATGAAAATTGAGAGGATGACCATCCCTATTGCACAACTCTAATAATAGATGAAGAGAAATACCAACAAAAAGTAAAAAGATGGCCTAAAAAAATAAAGATGATAAAGAGAAACAGAAACACATTACAAATATAAGATATGTATATAATATACCAATACAAAAAATTTGTATGAATAATAATAATTATGAAATTAAATTTTTTTGTTAATAAAACAAATAAAAAAAATCTTAATTTAATTAAAAATTAATTTATTTAAATTTCAAACAAAATTTTATAAATAAATTACATTAATAATTTAAAATAAAATTATTGAAACTTGCATACTAATAATTTTTTTATCCAAAAATCTTAACTTTCCAAATTGAAATATAACAATTTTTATACTTAAATTTGAAGCTAAAATTTTAGATGGACAGTCCCTAAGGAAGAATGGGAAGAAGAACTTGCACTTTCTACAACAAATGGGTGGTTGAAACTGAACAACACTTCATCTTTGAATGTGCAGAATATGAGAATATCCTTATTCATTTCAAAAACAATTTGAAAGTGGGTAATTTGAATGAGCTATTTGAAGAGACAAAGCTTCACAAAATGACAAGTAAAAGAACTTGAAAAAATGTTAATTTCCTAATACCTTTCGATTGCTTTTTCTCATGAACATCATTAAAATTCCTTCATTTCATTTTATTAACAAAATTAAATCTGAGAGAAATAAAAACCCTAAACGAATACAAGAGAAGAATGTATCATTTGCTTGGCCCCACATTGTTCCTTCAAATGGTGCCACTGCCACCTAGTATATAAACTCTCCTAATGAAAGCATATTCCAGCAAAGCCCCCCAATGATTGTCTTCTCCTTGTGCCGCTTTTAACAGCTCATGGGTCGCTATTTTCAGGTAACAAGTATATTTTTGAAGTAACCAGAAGCTGTGCACAAGACAAACAGCACTTGTTTCGCTCTTTCACTCTACCAAAATGGAGAGGCAGGAGAAACTGAAAGGTCACATGTTCGAATCCCATAAAGAAATTATTCAAATCAGTGAAGGGGAAGCTTCGAATGACGAACATGCCTCGAGTTCAGTCACCTCAATCCCGGCCGCTCCACCTGCTGCTCGCAATACTACTTCTAAATACGATTTTGTCAAGGTTCTTTGATATTCCACGTTAATTTTTTTTCCCTAAAAATATATATTTGAATATTTGATACATGGTATTGTCTGCATACAACTATGCAATAGTTTTTTATTCCAACATTCCCACAGTCTCTTTGAAGCCCCTCCTCAGGGAACTATCAGAACAAAAGTATCATTATATTTAACATTATACAATTTATATTCATTGTCAAGATCCCATGTAGTAGTTAACATAAAATTAAATTCTACTTACAAAGGCCCCAATCAAGGACAGTGAACCTGTATTAGAGTTATTTATGTAGAAGCTCTAATATGCATTTATAGACCATCGCTCATATCAATGATGATCCCAAACTTCGAAATGGGATTTGAAACGCCAGTTTTCTTCAAAATTTGTCACATTTGTTTTTAACCAGAAATCTTCTTTCAAGAATTATGGACCATTGAAGCTTGACATTCGTCATAAACAACCATAACCTTTGTTGGTGGGGAAATTTCCAAAACGCTGTTTAAATAATCCTTGAGCTTGGAATAGTTCAGTCGATTCATTTAGGAGCTCTTTATCTGTAAGCAATTATAAGGAAAATTAAGGTTAGTTAAAAAGATGTTGGAGCGCTGGCTTTCGTACAATTAATCACTTTCGAAGTTGCATACATATAATTTTCACAGTCCATAAAATTATTATGCATAGCTTCTGGTGTTGACTGTATAAGTTTTTTCCCTCAACGTTTCGGGTCAAACTTCATGATCACTCATTCTCTTCTCTTGTCTTGCCCTCTTCCTGATGATGGATCATGGAGTTTGATCCGAAACGTTGAGTGAAAAAACTTACATGGTTACCAGAAGCTATGCATAATAACTTTCTAAGTTTCTAATTAAGTGCCTAACTGAGAGTTTTGAATGTTGCAGGTTCGAGTTTGGCTTGGAGACAATGCAGATCATTATTATGTGCTGTCCAGGTTCCTTCTCTGCAGGATGCTAACTGTCACCAAGGTCAATTTTTCTTCATTTTCATTTACTTTTAGGACTTCTCAGGATAATTTTTTATTATGGTCTCAGAACTTTTTTCTAATCAATCTTAAAATCATTTCTCATTTAAGTAAAAAGAACAATAAGGCAATTTTTAAAATATAAACTCCCAAGATGAATTTGACCCTAAGTTCACTTCGTAGTCCTTGACAACTACTGAATTGGGGCTTACGTTTTGAATTTCAACAACCAGCAAACTTGTCTGCAATGCTTTATAATACAAGATTCAAGAGACAAATAAATTAATAATTGAAGGACTGAAAACACTGATGGAAAATTGTTACACCTTTTGTTTTTTTTGTCAAAATTATTTTTTCAGCTGGTGAGTCTCCAGGCTTAAAATTCAACTCATCCTTATTAAAATGGTTACTTCAGAGTGCTTCTGCTGAGAAGTTCTGCCGAAAGGCATACCTATCAGTTTTTGGAGGTCAGGAAATCCTGGTGACCTGGTAATTACACCTCCTGGGATCACCCTGTCTCACCTCTGCATATCTGGCAAGAGTGTTTGTCCTACACTAGTTATCAGCCTTTCCTTAATGCATGCCAAAGTACTTGATTTGCTAATCAGCTCAAAGTATGGAAACTATTCGAAAGATGGACTCTTGAGAAGCTCATGGAGATTGAGTCTAATATTTTAAGGGTCATTTATCTAAGCCAAAAAGGAGATTTTACCCTTTCTCATTGTAAGCTACCCTTTTCTTTGTTAGGTGGGGTTTTTAATTGTAATTATAAAAAGGGTACAAAAAAAGGGGAAAGAAAAAAAGAAAAAGAAGAAGAAAAATAAGTGAATGTTCTTGGTGTTTGTCTTTGGCTGGTGTATTGACTTGTTTTTACTTGATCCTTTGCATTCTTTTTCAAATAATTGTCTTCAATTTCCTTCAAGTGTGACCAAAAGTTTTGATGTTGTGTAATTTTTCTCACAAGAGCTACATAATCAACCACAACAACAAAATAATTTTTGACTCAAGCATATGCAGCTGATAATCAGCACGTTTCAGCAACTTCTAAGTCAAAAACAGACCTTCAGTTCTATTTCTAGTGACAACTCGATTGTTCATTTTTCTTTTAATTTGGACCCCAATATGTCCATTTCCCACTTGGATGGCACAATTGTGGGGATAAGTTGATTTCTTGGATTTGCAGTATGAGGAACACTTCAAGAGATACATGGCCCTCATATAGCAGAGCACAACATGGTCGCTAAAGTTCATATGAATGATCAATCACTCATCTGGGGGCAGTCTAATTTTCAACTTGTAGCTGAAAGAAACAAGCCAACTATTCCTACTTGGGCAGTTGTGAAAGAGACTATTTGGAAGTGCTTTACATCTCGGATACAACGAACAACTTTTAGCATGTTGGTTACATCTTCTTAATGTGTGTAGAAATTTAGCTGAACATTATAATGATTGATTCAATTGTCTTTGTCATTAAGTTTGTCTTAGGGTTGTTTCCTATGCTCCACGGTGACGCGTCCCCTATGTTTTTATGCCGTTTCCCGTACTGGGTATGAAACGGGGACGCGGGGACGGCTAGGAAACGTCCCTTGGCCGTCCCCTTTTTCCCTCCAAGTACCCGGTACTTCCAGGGGACTTTTGGCAAAAGGCAGGGGACGTAGGGTACTTCTAGAAGTACCCGAAACTTCCCAGCTGTCCCTCATCCGTATCAGGTACTTCTAGAAGTACCCCATGGCCCAGCAGCAAAAAAAAACACATTTTTATAAAAAATTAAAGTTTTTTAAAATGAAAAAAAGGCATGGGCGGGCCCACAAGGGACGCCCCATGCCACTTAACCTAATTTATGCCTTATATATGCCCTAAAATGAGAAAAAGCAACTCATTTTTACATTTGGCTTGTGAAGTGAAGGAGAGCAAAAGAAGAGCAGCTGAGTGAAGGATCGCCAAACTAGTCAATATCGTCAGACTCCAGCCTTATGTTGGGATGTTAATCCCAAAGATGCTATGCAGATTGAGGAGAATGCACATGAGGGATTGGTTGGGGTTCCATTGGTTGAGGCAGATCCTTCTATTGACATGGACACTAACACTAACTTAGACTCGAGCTCTAATGGCGAGGGCGATGCTGATTTAGACCTACCTTATGCTGATTAGGGACCTTGGACAGCGATATATTTTCTTAGTTTTATGTTTAGCATGTCATTTCATAGTTGAGACTTGGAGCCTTTGGGCATTTTGGTTATAATTATGTAATGTCCCCTTCTCGAGCATGATCTTTCCAGTGACCGTTGGCCTATTCCAGAGACCTGTAGGCTAGTCGGAAGGTAAAATTAGGGTTTCCTATTTTGAAGGATGTTTTGGCTCAGAGTTGGTTGTTTCAATAGCAGATTCTTTCTGGGTTTTCAGAGAGCTTCGCAATGGTATTTTCTTCTTGGCATTCTGAGCATCTTCAGGAATTTACTATTTTTAGTAAATTCTATTTCGGGCAGTGAACCTGTTGGTCTTGACACAGTTGACCTTCCTCTTCAGTTGACTCAATTGGCTTATTCAGTTCTAGCTTCGGAATGCAGTTTCGGAGAAATAAGCTCATTCTATTTAATAACATTATATTTTAATGTTATTTATCACCTTGGCCTAGTCTATTAACTTAATGTTATTTTAAAAGGTGGACTTGAAGGGTGGCGCCATCATTAAGTTAATATTGAATTTATTAAAGATGATTTAAAAGCCTTAAGTGGGACGCCATTTCCAAGGTTATAAATTATTAATTAAAAAGTCAAAATTGCAGCTTGAAGAAAAGGACGCCATTTGCTCAAGGATTAGGGTTTGAATCTTAAAAGGAGATTAGGGTTTCGAGAAAGGGCAACGGAAGATTATAAAAGGAAGCCTTGGGTTCTCATTTGAGGATCTTTTGGTCTATGCTATTGTTATGCTGCCGAAATGGTTGCGGGATTTCTTCGAGGAATGAATGCCTCCTAGTCTGGGCTCGACTTCATGCTTGAGAGATAGCATCTAGTGGAGAATTTAGTATGCTTATGAGTGATTCTTTAGTGAGGTTTGCATTGTTGTTGAGTTGATACTTTGTAGTTGGATTTGCTTATATAGCGTTGTTGCTTGCATATTAGAAGTTCTGGTTTTTGCATTATTTGCTACAGCAGATTCATATTTTCATTCATATGTCAAAAAATACACAAAATATCCTTCTGGGCATTGTTCATATCTCTCTGTCTGGGTAGGGTGAACCTTTGTCTCAAGTTTCAGATTTTATAGATCAGCATTTAATTTTTAAAACAAAATCGCCCTTCTAGCTGGCCGTACCATCTGTACTTGCTTGGTTTTTCGTGCGTAAATAATCTAAGGTCTTCTGTTGGGGTTTCAGTGTGCTAATTGGGTCGCCATCATTATATGGTCATTTTGCATCTTATTCTGTGAGATTTGAGTGAGTTTTGAGAGTGTTGTGAGTAAATTGGTGAGTTACAGGGCTGCTGTTCGGTCATGTGAAGATCCGGACTGTCAAAATCAGATTATCAGGTTGGCCATAATATTGCAGTTTTTGAGTTGATCTTCCTTATTCATTGAAAGAATCCTTTAATATTGTTGCAGTTCTATTACTCTTGATTGTAATTGATAGCAAGGCATTGTCTAACATTTGTAAGCTGGCAGTAGTACTGACAGCAGTTATAATCTTGCTTATCAAATTGTAATGTTCATCTTTACAGTCTTCATTTGCTATTACATTTAATTTACCTCCGCCCTATGGTAGCTACTCTCCCATTCTGGGTTAGCAAGCACATTCTGGGTGTTGAGTGTTTCAGCTTTCAGCATTTATCTTTCAAGCATTGTTATTGTAATCACTCCGTCATATGGTCGCCCCTCACTCCGTATTGGATTGGGTAGCACATACTTGACGTCGAGTTCCCTTCAGCATTTAGATTAGAAGACCTTCTGACCATATGCTCGCCATCATCGGCGCCATTCTTGGTTAGAGTTACAGCATAAGCAGTTTGTTTTAGATCCTTTGACCAATGCTCACACCTTGCCCACATCGGGATCCTGGTGTACATTCTGGTTAGAGTTGCTTTCTGCACGTTTTGGTTTATCCTCTAACCTTAACGGGTGCATTGATTGTAATTTGCAATTTGTTAAAATCGAAAAAAATTGGCTCGGAATATTTCAAATTATCAGACTTTTATATGATATGTGTGCACATTGATAATGAAAAGCATTTGAATTTTGTTAATTTGTTTGTCGATTCTCATGTGAAATCTCAATTCAAGTCTAATGATATGTATTAAGCTTATACAAATGTCTAGAATGAATGCTTTATCAATGTTATGCTATGAACATTTGAAATTTCTATATATTTTTAAAAAATTCCCTATTTTTTTATCAGCTGTCCCCTACCATCCCCTAAAAAATGACCCAAAAGTACCCCCGTACCAGAAACTCGTCCCGTCGTACCGGGTACTCTCCGTCCCCGAATCCCTGTGGAGCATAGGAACTTGTTTCTCCTCTTTAAGAGTTAGAGCTCTTCACCATAAGGGCATACTTACCAACTTGCTTTGAAGGGGGAGGCCAAGTTGCAAAAGGACATCTAAAGCCCAACTAATGATTTGCATCTCAAATAGAATACATTATTTGCTCATGCAAATACACGATCAAAGAATTTTCACAAGTGGCTTTGCTTAGGGTTTGTCTCCTTTATTTGGTAATGTGAAGATGTATTATGCTTATTACAATTATACTAAACATTCTAGTAGGGAATGTTACGTCCAATCCAAGAAGGAGAAGGCTTTTCTAGTTGAGTAGAAACCATAAAATGGAGAATTAGAGATATGGATATCCAATCATAATGCTTTAGATCCTTATCTCTTTCTCTTGGTTAATGACTATCTTGCTAACATTGGGTAACCTCTTTGCATTGATAATTGTTAATTTGAAAATAAATTGGAGGAGCCTTTTCTCGATTCCTCAAACATGTTTGGAGCAATCTTGGTCTACCACTTGACATCATTTCAACACTTTGTTCACACTCGTTAAGTCAGTTTTGGCATTTGTTGTGGAAGCTTCTTGGTTGTGAATCATGAATTTCCACTTCATTTGAATCACAAGGGTTTAATCACATCTATTTTGGATAGAATAGGTTGTGGGACAACTACTTGCATATTATTTAGTACAATTACAACCGAGTTACCTGTTTCTCCACTACAAATTTTCCTTTTAAAGTTTGTTATGATTTCCAACCTTTGGTGCCTTATGAGATTACAATTGCTCTTTTTGCTCCATATATTTTCCAACAACATAAGAACCAAAAACAAAGATTCTTCCTTTTTTGTAGGCTTTTGATCAAGAATCATGGCAAAATAAAACTCTTTTTGTTAGATTCAAGCCATATTCAAGGCACTCCATGGTTGGCATAAAGAACATCATTCTTTTGATGTTGATGAGTGAGTTTGGATTAACCTAGATGAGTAGAGGTTGCAAGATCTCAAGTTGAGAAACCTATTAGATAAAGGCCTTACACTATTTCCTAAGTAGTTTCAATGCTTATTGCTTAAGTCTATTTTCTTAGCTTGGCATATATGTTGTTGTCAACGTGAGGTAGTTTCCATCACTCATCTTGAGGCTACCATTGTAGAATTTCAACACTTGTCAACTGAGGATATATTTCTTGATGTTTGGACTTGCATCAATTGCAAGAAACCAACCATTGCTTACCTTGTTGAGTAGAAAGGAACTTTGCCAACACAAGGCAAGTGAGTCAATTGTGGAGATTTTTTTTATCTCATGTAGAAGCAGGGAACAACTTCCTTATAATAGGGAGAAAATTATGGGTTTCATGCTTGTAATTATCTACATCATAGTTGAAAAACTCGGACTCAGCAATAACTTGGCAAGCCCAAAATTTTAAAAATTTGGGACTCCACAAAACTCAAGGAAAAACTTGGCAAATTTATCAAACATTTTAAAATACATAAATTTTAAAAAATATTCTTCAAAAATACATATTACTGATTTCCATCATATATAAATCAAAATTAGAGTTTAATACACATCATAGACTAAAAAACAAGTTCAACCTTTGAATACATATGAACTTCTATGCTAAAAGTGTTGATTCAAAGTTCAATAGAATGTTGGATGTGTAAATTATATGAATTTTTGAAATTTTGTTCATATTGCAAGTTTAAAGTTTAAACGACCTGAAAACTTGAATTTTCATAGTTATAATTGTGAAAATTCAAGCTTGTAGGTCTTTTAATTGGAATTTTGTTCATATTGCAAGTTTAATGAGTTGCAGGCTTGAATTTTCACAGTTATAAATGTGAAAATTCAATTCTACAGGTTGTTTAAACTTGCAATATGAATTATGAATACAATTTCAAAAATTCATATAATTTCCACATTTGACATTCTATTGATCTTTGAATCAACAATTTTAGGCTTCAATATAGAAAGGAATCAAAGGATATTAAATTGTGAAAATTGTAGTTTGCAAGTTGTTTAAACTTTCAGCATGTATTGATGTGTCGACACTTTCAACATAGAAAGGATTTATCCATTATGATATCTTGTCTTGGCTGGTTGTTTAACTTCAAATTTTATTAAAGTTTTAAAGTTTAAACTATGAAATTTCAATCTTGTAGGGACACTCCATCAATCAATTTGCAAGCAGGGGAATGACAAAATGAAAGCCAAAATCATAGAAATGAAAGGAAAAAAATCGATTTACTAGTCATTAATTTAGTGCTCATTGTTGGCGTTTCAATTCGCACCTATGGAATGCGGATTAGTGTAACAACCCGACCCTTCCGTAAAGTAAAATTTGAATAATTTACATCTTAAAAGTAACTAAACGTGTTAACATGTCATTGCAATAAATTTTTTCCTTTTCTTTATTGATAAAACACGAACAAGTTGCCATATTAATTTACAATAAAGATTCCATTTCAATATAATAACTTCACAAGTACATGAAACAAGAATACATACCTTAATTAACATAGCTCCAATGAGCTTTAGAACAAATAGTAGTGAGAAGGTCCAGGAATTCGTCCTTTCAAATCTTGGTACATTAGCCGCTTGCTATGGAGGAGAAACATCACTTGGGCGCTTTTCCACCAACCATGGACTTATAATGTGGTCCCCCGCACACCTATCATTAGATAGATGGCCCTCCCTTTGAAGAAGAGATTGGTAGGGTATCCTTTAACGATTACCAACTGAGCATAGTGCTGTGTCCTACACAACTAGAACCTTGCTATTTCACAATCTCGAACTAGTACAAGGATCACAATGAACTGACAGTGTAGTCTCAACTATTTCACACCTAAGTGGATGTCGTACATTTCACTACTTTGGCCAAAGTATTATCATTTAGTACTTCGAATGAAGGTCATCTATCATAAACACTACTCAGGGCCGATTTGCTTTAAGGCTTTCTTACACTACGCGTAGGTTTAGTCCTTCATTGGATAATACATACCCCAGACATCCTACATCAGACTAACTAGTAGAAATGAAAACAGCATAACAAGCAATCACAATTTCCCCTACTATACTGGACATCTTCATCCTAGGAGTTTCATAAGCTTAACTAAGTTAATCTAATAACTTAAGCTGTGATCATTACTTAATTCAATGCCTTCATTTCCGTCCTAGTATTTAGTAACTACTTAAAGCATATTCTCCTTATATGGAGATCATACAAGTAATGCAATTCACACAATATGCGATTTTTAATCTTCATTCAATTTACTCTCTATGTACATGTAGGCAAGCAATTCACATAATGACTCATTCTTTCTTTCACACAAAAATACATCTACGATTGACTTTCTACCTATGCACAACAGTAAACACAAAGATTCCTTTTCATTTAAATAATCAAGAACGGAGTTGTAATGTCCCCATTTTGGCCATACGCTCTTCTTTGACTGATAGCCTATTTTCGGAAATCCGTAGGTTGATCAAAAGTGAAATTAGGGTTTCCTTGCTTGGAGGTTTGTGGCATTTCTAGGTATTTACTATTTTTAGTAAATACTAATTTTGGCAGTGGTTCAGTTGTCATCCTTCATTAAGTCATTTTCAGTTGGAGCAGTTGCTTGGGTTTGATTTTGGCTTTAAAAAGCATTATTTTGGTGAAATAATATATTTCAAGGCATTAATGTTTTAATTTCAAGTTGACCCCTTGGCCTAGTTCATTAACTTTAAGTTGTTCTTAAAAGGTGGTCATGAAGGGGGACGTCATCATGGAGGATAAATTTAATATTTAAAGTCTTTTAATGCCTTGGGAAAAGTGGACGCCTTTTCTTGAAGATATTCTTTTAAAAATAAAGTTTATTTGTGCCTTGATAAAGTGGACGCCTTTTTGAGAAGTTGGAAGGTTTCTGGAAATTTGAAGAGTCTCATGTGACTTTTGGCGTACTTCCTTGAGGAATTGAAGAGTCTTCTACTCTTCTATAAAATGAATGCTTTGCTTCAGCATTGGCATCCAATATTTTTATGCTAATGTTATGCTGTCGAAATGACAACTTGTTTAATACTTCGAGGGATGCTTACCTCCTAGTTCCAATCCAATTTCGTGTTTGAAATACAACACCTAGTTGGACATTTGCTGCTTCTCAAATCAGACTAGCAGATTGAGCTCAATAGTTGAAGATTTTGATGAAATTTCCAGTTTTGAAGTTGCTGATACAGTCACAGCTGAAAGTCGAATTTGTATACAGCTTTGTGAGTAATTTTTATTTTGTTCTGGGCATTCGAGAATCTGATTTCTATGCTTTGGGCGACCCCTTCCACAAGTTTCCAGATTTTTATTTTGAGTTGCTGATTTTTAATGACAAAATCGCCCCTCAAGGAGGGCCGTACCATTCTTGAAAGCATTGGAATTCGTGCTTGAATTATATGCTGAGTTTTGGTGCTGTTTGTGATCTGTTTTTGGGCGCCTACCTCCTAAGAAGACACAGCAAAAGACGACATTCGATTTGGAGGTGAATTAAGTGAGTTATGAACTTTTCATTGAATTTCACAGTTGCTGATTGACATTTCCAGTTTACTGTTTTTTGTATCAGACCTTTGAAGTTCTGATTTTTGACTCATTATCAGTAGTTAGAGAGATAAATAATTGTATGAGATCATCTATTACTCATGTGTTTGAAGACTATTGTAATTCATATGTAATTTGCAGCTTATTTCTTATTTGTAAAGACTGTAAACAGTAGTACTGTTCCAGTTCTAATTGCTGCAATTAATTCTTCTTCTTCTCACATAAGTACCCCTGGATGGTTTACCGCCAGTGTGGATAATTTGATTGTAACACTCTTGTACCCACTTTCATAGTGGTGAATCCCCACAATTCTGTGGATGCCCGCCGCAGCGGATGAATTGTTTTAATTGTAATCTTTTCCCCCCACTGTTTGGTGGTAGTGTGGAAATGCTCTTCATGGCTGGTTATCCGCCTGTTAATTTCTAGCTTTCAATTTAAACACTCCGTCATATGTTAGCACCTCGCCCTCAGTGGGATCTTGTGTGCACATTCTTGACGTTGAGAAGTTTCTTTCAAGTATTTTTCATTTAGCTCCTCCGCCATATGACAACACCTATCCCTCATTGGGATTGAGTGTGCATTCTTGGTGTGAGTTCATTTCAAGTTTGGTTTTCTATTTGGAGCTAACGCTAATCAAGTTGGCTAAGTGCTGGTTATGTTGTGTTAATTCATCGAAAAAATTGGTTAGCATATTTCAGGAGTGGATAGTAGAAGAATATCCCATGCTTGATTTCAAAGCTTTCCTTCGAAAAAGAAGATGTCTTTACACTTTTGAATGATTGGAAAATCCTTCTCAAGTTGCAGACTTCCCTTCTTAGCTTGACTCATAGATGCCTCTTCTCACTCAAATTATAAACACTCAAAAATTGATATCCTCAACTTTCAGAATTGGTGATTGCTCTCAGTAAAGAAAAACTCTTTGTAATTAAGAAGCTCACAACAATATGGATGCTCTTAGGAAATATGAAAACTCGGAAAATAGAAAGAACTCTCAAGAAATATGAATACTGAAAAATATGAATAAACTCTCAGGAAATATGAATACTCAGAAATTATGAATAAACTCTCAGGTAGTAGAGAAGAATGGCCAGGGTGGCTTTATATAGAGTCCCCTGTTCAACAAAATCCACTTCTCCAGGCATGTAAACTGCCAAAACATATATTTGAACAATTCCATGATGAAATGTGGCAATTTCTTGAGGTGAATCGACCTCCTTCAATGACAGCAAACAAAGAAAGATTCAAACTTGCACATGGTGGAAATGGTGAAGTGACCCCTCTCAGGCGTGTTCCATTTTGGTGCGATTTGCAGCAATCTTGTTTGGGAATTTATTTTAGAAGAAAAGGTCAAGGCTGTGTGATTCCCACATTGCACTCAGCACAACTTCATTTTATTTATTCACATTTCAAAAGTTTCACTTTAGTTCACAATGAAATATTTCCCCTTTATTAGGTTTGCCGTGATTTATCTCCAAAAGGTTCGATTCAAATAATAAAGATTTGATATTTCATCCTTTGATTTTAATTGATTTCCATAGTTAAGGATTTCGATATCTCATGAATTGATTTATTCATTGACTTTATGAGTTTTAAAAATAAAGTCTTCATTTAACTATATCGATTCCCTCTTCATTTCAACTTAAATAATTTATATATATATTTAACTATATGCATATATATATTATTATAGTTTTATTTTACTTTAATATATATCTATGTATATATATTTAAATATGCTTATATATACATATATATATATATTTCAATAAAACTATAATATATATATATATATATATTTATATAATATTAAATATATATATATATATATTTATATATATTTAATATATACACATTTGCATTTTTATTTGGTAAATACATATATTGCGAGCCAGTCAGCATACTTTCAATATACATATCTATGTATATGTGTATATATGTGTATATGTAAATTCCAAGGCAATATAATATTATAATATCCATAGATAATAGGTAGCGTGTGTATGTATATACATGTATATCCTCGTATATACCATAGTGTACACGTATGTGTATGTATACCATATCGACACATACGTATGGGCATATCCATCTGCCAATCATACGTCTGTATCGATATGTATATACATATGGATACGTGTACATATTATATACATGTATACACATACGGACATACCCACTCAACCTATTCACTTATATGCATTCACGTTTTCCACACAATGATTATAGCACAGTAAGTCAAATAAATAAATAAACATCACTCACAAAGCACAAAGAAGTAAACAAGACTCCTAAGCCTATGGATGACTTATCGAGACCAACTTAACTGACTTGGTTCCTCCAAACTTATAATGATGTGTGTGTATGCTCAATTGGTTCTCGTTACTGTTTACCCGACCAAGCTCCTCCCCGAGTGATATTTCTCCTCTACCTAGAGGAATGGTCCTCTTACCTGCACATAATTACACGACAACGAAAGTCATATGTTCACAACAAAGCAGTATACATGAAACATCTCAAAAGTTAGAATAAACATTATTCAACAACTTGCATGCAACATTCATCAAGATTTACATCAATAGAAGTGTCAGTCAATTAAGACAATCATTTAAATAGAACACATTCATATTGATAACAAGAACAACATGTTTTATTCATTTGAATGATTCAATCATTACAATCATTTGCCCTATGCAATAGTAGCTATACAATCGGGATGTAACAATTAGAAACAAACAACTATGCACAGATAAACTACTCTTCAAATTAGGAAGGTAAACTCCCTCTTCACTGACGATGCTTAAAGAAAGTAAACTAAACTATTGTCAATCTTTTTGTTCTCAGCTAAGAGCACAAGGTTATAAAACTCTTTGCGTCGTAGTTGAGGTTTTCCCTTTTCCAGAACTTCAACTACAACTAAGCCTAAACTAATGATGCTTTTGAAAACTCAAGTAAACTCAGAGCTTGAGAATCTTAAGTAAACAAGGAATGATTCAATCACACAGATGCTTAAACAAACTCACTTCCAACACACACCCGAAGACTCATTGTACTTTTAGATGTAAGCTGAAATAAAGATTATATAAGAAAAACACATAAAACAAAACTTGAGACAGTAGATCAAAGCAAAGTAGGCATAAAATTTCCTTTCTCAAATTTCCAACAACGATTACACTTCTGGGACAGCAGGTTTGTAGCAATAACAGGCTTACAATTTAGCAATCAAACTAGAATACACTTGACATAGATTACACATGAACTGAACAATAACTTGCAGCAAAACAGGCTTGCAAACTTGCTCTTACACTAAGTGAACAGACACTGAATAACAAAGTTGTAGGCCAAAGTAGGCTCAGCAATTTGCTATCACAATAACGGTTAAAGCAAAATGGGCAAGGCTGCCCTTATTTATACACAAACAAGGAGTAGGGAACCCTAAAATTTCCTTGCTTTTACAACTAGACTTGCCAACATGCAAGCTTTATTTCTAAAACTAAAACAAGACAACTAACCACCTGCTAAAATCAGTTAAGCTGATTTAAAAGCAGGGAAAGTTTCAACTATACGATTTGATTTTTCTATTTCACAAAGAATAGATAAGCATGAGATAAGAATAGCAAGAAAACTCGGAAAGGCATCGAGTTAACTGCTGCTTTAAGTTCTATTCTTGGAAAACATCACTGCCCCAAAAGGTGACTCACTCTCCGCCAAAAAGTTGATTTGTTTCTTGATTTCAATTGGAGAATACTGCATGTTAAAAACCTTGAGTTTTGACTGTAAACTCGCCTATGTTTGGAAATATTTTGAACAAATTGCTGAAAATAGAATGCTAATATTTCTTGAAAAAGTAGATTCTCGGAAAAAAGCTGAGGTCTGGGTTTTGTAGAGAATCATGTTCTGGAGAGACCCAGTTGATCAGATTTCAAAAAAGCTAAGGGTTTCCCAAAAAAGCGCGGAAAAAGTAGATTTTTGAAAATATAAAATTTTCCAATCTTCAAGAGGAGTAAAAAACAAGTGGACCCAGATCGATGAAAATTGAAAAAGATGACCCCCTTTTTCTGAAACATGATGCCCTAGAAAAACAGATTATGAAAAAGCGTTCTTCTGTGCAACTCGAACTTGAATCCACGAAGAACATTGAAAAAGCACCACGTTTTGGCCTCCAAATCTTGAAGTGAAGAAAATTCTATGTTTCCTCCTCTAGATGCTAACCTGCAAAATATGCGAATAATGAATGCCAAAGCCTTCTTAAATAGGGTTCAAGGACGAAAAAGCGCTTTATTCTCCAAGCTTTAAAACTTTGAAGCTAATCCGAAATCAGAAACATTGAATGTAGACACTGTTTTGAATGACAAATGACGAAAATTGAAATTTTTTTGAGGCATTGAACCTTGGGCGCCCTTGGCTAGTTGTGGCGCCTTTCATCACCAAAGTTAGAAAATTTTCAAGATTTTCAACTTTTCCTTGATAAAATGCTTCCATTTGATCTTTGATTCCGAACGTTTGATGAGCCCTGTGAACTGGCTGATGCACTCGTTGAAGAGCGTGATCAAATCTGAGAAGAATCTCTTGGAGGCTGCAAACTCTAAAAACTGGTTTTGAGGGCTCAAAATCTTGGGCACCCCTAGCTGACTAGGGCACCTTTCTTTGCCAGACTTAACCATTTTCCAAAGATTTTCAACTTTTTTAATTTGACCGTTCTTGTTTCACATGTCATCGTCTTCATTCGATTTGCAATATCTGGCGTTTGATGGATCCTCTGGTCTGGTTGAGACATTCGTTGGAAAGCCTGAAGAATTCTGAAAAGAATGGCTAGTTTTGCAAACCCTAAAAGCTGCCTTAGACTGCCTGAAACCCTAGGTGCCCCTAGCTAGCTAGGGCACCCATGTGTGCCAGACTTAGAATATTTTTATGATTTTCACTTTGTTCTTTTGATACAACATCTCTGTTCGATCCAAGATTCTGGCTGTTTGACTGATCTAGTGACCCGGCTGATGGATTCATTTCGAAGCTTGCAGAAATCTGAGAACCCCTAGAATTGCAAACCCTAACAACTACTTTTGATTGCTTGAAATGTTGGGCACCCTTGGCTAGTTGGGGCACCTTTCTTCTCTAGAGTTAGTTTTTATTCTGAGTTTTCAACTTTGCTTCGCCTTGCGTTCTCCGCTCTGCGTTCGCTAGCTGCTTTCACCGTTGACCGTGCATTAAATGTCGGGAACTGAAAATTCTAAGGCAAAGAATCCCAGGTGCCCTCCTTGAATTAAGGCTCCTGAACTCTCCAGACTTAGTTTTATTTTCACAATTTTCAAGATTTTTAGATTTCCCTCCTTCGTTCTTTGTTTCTTGAGCATCTTTCGTCGTTGATTGATCTGTGCAGTGTTTGAGACCTTGAATCTGACACTTGGAAGTTGACCATCCTCCATTGATGATCTCAGAGCTCCCGTTTTAGCTTCTAAAAAAGCAGAATAGACCACCAGAGAAAAACTGATCTTTTGACGATTTTGACTGGACCAGCTTGATCAAGAAGTATTTTCAACCAATCAAAATCAGTTTCAGCCTTGGAAACATAAAATCTATTTTTAGAAAATTTTGCTAGTATCCGTTGGAGAAGAAACCCAAAAAACCCTAACTCAAGTATATTTTTAGAAACTTTCCTAAAAAGTAGGGCCGAAAAACTGAGATTTGGGTTTTGTAGACAATTTTGTTCTGAAGAGACCCAAATCGTCAGATTTTGAAAAATTTGAGTTTTTTTACCAACATGCATGACATGCAAATTTCTTTTTTTTTTTCGACTTTTTCGACAATTTTTACAAGACTTTTTAACCACTCTTTCAAAATGCCTTAATGAAGCAAAATTTTTAATTTTGGGCATTACAATTTTGGACTTTAAAGCATAGACTAGTGTCTTATCAGTTGGGCATTAGAGTCAGGACCATTTCCTAATCACCTATCACAAGACTTTTTTTTCCTAAATCACCTAGGACAGGACGTCCTAAAATCACCTAGAAGTTGAAACTCCCCTAAAATCACCTAAAACAAGACCGCCTAATCACTTAGAACACGACAAAACTTTATGGAAAGGGGAAAAACATCACGACAGAACGCACACATTATGGAAAGGGGAAACACGTCACGAAAACAGAAAGGAAAATTACTCCATCCCCGAAGGGATGAAGTGTTTTAGATATTGCCCGCTGTATGGCCATAGGAATGGATTACAACGATGCTGCTTTTGCCTGGAAGGCTTCACTTCTCTTCTGATGGGTATTACAAGAGACAATTCCTCCGGGATGAAGATTCTCAGATCTTCATACGCCCAGGCCAAGGCACCCTGACAAAAGTCAGAATACGGCGCAAAGAGGGAAGCAAATACCACTGAGGCATCAGTTTTGCTGTCATCCATCCTTCGGATGTCGAACGCTTCAAACCAGTCGATTGCGTTCCAAACTCGGTTTCTATAATGCTATAGGTGATCCTTTCTGACCAGGAAATATCCTTTGATTGGCTCATCGATCAGCTCTACATCCCCTTTAACACATAAGAGTTTGATTCCCACGTCTTCGACATTTTTGAGGCCTAACAAAAGCGCCTCTTTTTTAGCTTCAGTGAATTCCAATTGCATGCAATATGCAAATGGGTGCAACTGTCCTTTAGGGGAGATGATCATTTCCCCTGTTCCTGAACTTGCAGTTGAACAACCCTCATCAAACTGCATTGTCCATAACTTTGTATCCTTTGTCAGTCTCTTTTTAGGACAAGCAATGTTATGGTCTTCAGTTTCTATTTTTGACAGCGTTACATAATTACCAAGACCTGTTTCTTGATATAGAATTTGGGTTGGGGGGTCTAGGGATTTCATCACTATGAATCGGGATTTAGGCTTAGGTTCTATCTTTATTTTTCCCTCCTTTACAGGAATGGTCGCAGACGACCAATCTAATTGTATCTCACCACCAATCAACAACATCCCGTAGCTGGCTGGAATGTCGACCACTAGGATAGTCATCATTATCTTTTTATTCGGCCAAGCCACCAACCTTACTTGAGCGTTCTTTAATTCTCTGACCAACGACACCGACTTAGACTCAAGTGAATAACACTTATCCTGTGTCTTAATGCACGAAAGTCCTAATGCATTTATCACTTGTAGAGGCATGACGTTGTCTAAGGCTCCTAAATCTATGATGCAATTGCTCAATTTGAATCCTCCTATATATAGAGATATATAGAAGGGTTTGGGCTTTTCTTCCGCTGGAACGGATGACTCGAGCAATGTAGGCTGAATTGAAGCCTCTTTCTTTACATATTGTATTATTCTTTCCAGCTGCTCAGGATGATCACGAAGATACTCCAATTGTGAAGTCTTAACCTTGGTCTTCATCATGGAGTTTACAATGTCAAAATTTGCTAAAGATGGGTCTTGAGTGACCACTTCCTTAACTTGTTCTTTAACTTTTCGCCTCTCTTCTTCTTCCTTCTGCACTTTCAAGTGCTGAGCACGTGGAAACATAGGCATTGAATGTCTTCCGTGATTTACTGCAAGAGAGTAGTGGCGAAGGTCTTCTTCTTCTCCAATAACGGGTTCAAAGTATCTCGTAGTAGAGTCGCCATTGAAGCTGTCCGTCTGTGGTAAGACAACATTCGAACTTGGTGTTGGGACAAAACTTGAACTAGGTGCAGTGTTAGCGTATCCCATGATCTGATTCATTCTTAAATTTTCAAGACATGTAGAACCGGTATGTGCATCAGTCTCATGGAAAGAACAAAATATTGCATTTTGTGCAGCTTCAACTGTTTGTCTTGGTGGAGGTGTTGGCAACCGCGGCCTGTAACTATTGAAAGATTGGAAATTATTTCTCTTAGGCTAATATGGTTGTCGAGGTTGGTATTGTGGTGGTGGTAGTGCAAGCATCTCATTGGCTACCCTCTATAGCAGTGGATCTGTAGAACTTTGAACCAGAGGCCTGATAGAATCTTTCTTCATCTTGCCAGAGATGATCATATTATCCTCCAACTCGATGGCGTGTTCTTGCGCATCCGTCAATTCTGTTTCTTTTGCCGTTTTCAGGAAGAAGGCTATCTCTGATGGAAGAGCATTTATGAAGTAGCTCATCAGAATCTCCGGTGATGGATTAAGTGTAGAAGAAAGTCGTGTAACAAGACGATTAAATCTTGCTACAATCTCCTTCATGGGCTTGTTGTGCTCCATCTTTGAATTTTCAAGTCGGGAAAACAATAGATGACTATCTTCACCAGGCTTGAATCTTGCCAAAAATTTCTCGCTCATAGTTGCCTAGCTTGTAATAATGCCCGACTCTAGGTGATTGAACCAATTGGCAACATTTCCTATAAGGGTCTCCGCAAAGAGACGCATTGCGATGTCTTCATGTGCCATGTGCAACACGATGCAAGTCGTTTGAATGTAGAGATATGTTCGTCCGGGTGTTGAGTCTCGTTGCCGTGAAACCGAGGAAAGTGCTTCCTTGACCCTTTAGGTTACTCATGATTTTCACGCAAAGCCAAAGGTCCAATGTTGTTACCACAAGGTAATGGGGGTGGATGTATCTAATTATTGCCAACATTATTGTTGTTGATAAGTAGGAGGTATTTTCCACAGCGTGTCAAATTGTGATATTGCTATCAGGATTCAACCGTGTAGTTTTACAAGTCAAACTCATTGACCCATGTTTTATGAGTAGTGGTTCACAAGAACCCATCTCTCATGATAATGAATGGTCCACTTAGCACTCATTGCATCTAGGTGATGCTCACAAAGGTGAAGCATTGGGCCTTCCCGGGAGGTCACCCATCCCAGTACTACTCTAGCTCAAGCGCGCTTAACCATGGAGTTTTCCCCAAGGTTAAGACCACTTAGCTTGCAATCCCATTTGCAAAAGCTTCAACAAGTGTTGTGCCTTATGAATAAAAGATTATTACTCGCCCACTTTGACCATGTTGGTAAAAGACAATTCTAAACTAATTTAGAATACACATGATAAAAAAATGATGTTCAAAAGACTCCCTTAACCCACAAACAAGGCACAACCTATGCTTAGAGGAAAGTATCTCACCTACAACAAGATTTTTACAAAGTAAAAACCATTTAAAAAAGGATTTTAGGCTCCAACTCTTGGACATAAGACTATTAGGGTTGTTTTCCACTTGGCTTCTGATTCATTTACTCCCCAAAGGGAATTGAAGTGAAGGTGAATTTTTCATAATTAAAAGGCGTTTGATATACATTCTTGACAATGACATGAGCCAACTTATTAGCACAAGACCAATAATTTTTGTGCCATACTTTAGTGTCATATCTTTGTTCCAACATTGGAACATTGCTACCAATAACATCAATAGTCATAGAATAAGTGTTGCAAGGTGTGCGCCCTTGGTCTCCTTGTGCTGTGCAGCGCATCGCTCGAGTTCGTGACATGGCTTAACCACCTCCCATGGATTCATTAACTTTGGCGATTGTATCGGGCATTAACAGGTTGATCTTTTGGTCCAACGACAACTGTCTTTGCAACAATTGGTATCAGAGCTTGTGTCACGGGTTCAAACCCTTCGCTTGCACTAGGGGGGATTGTTGCAAGGTGTGCGCCCTTGGTCTCCTTGTGCTCTGCAGCGCAACGCATCGCTCGGGTTCGTGACATGGCTTAACCATCTCCAATGGATTCATTAACTTTGGTGATTGTATTGGGCATCAACAGGTTGATCTTTTGGTGCAACGACAACCGTCTTTGCAACAATAAGTTCTTTTCTAAGTATCTGGTAAATTATAACTAGTCCTAAGAACATGCCAAGGAGTAACCACATTATCATTGATAATTTGTTCAAAAGTTCTAATTCCTTTGTCACCTCAATTAGGAGCAGAGCAAGAGGTTTTCCATTCTATTCAACATGTTAGTGTTTTAATGTCTATTGCTCGACAACACAAAATGGAACAACACATATGTAAAACCATTCTTCAAGTTTGAAGGGGAAGCTTCCTAAGATCTAACTGTAGTTGACAAAGTAAATAGATAAATAAATAATATTGTATTAAGCAAAAAGTAATTAATAAGGTGGTATTTTCCACAGCGTGTCAAATAATGATATTGCTATCAGGATTCAACTGTGTAGTTTTTCGAAAAACTACACAGTTGAATCCTGATAGCAATATCATAAAAAGTAATTAATATATGTTGTAATCAGGAATTAGTCCCTGATGTTGGTTAATTGTATTGGGTAGTTGCCGATGGTTGGTGTCCTCAACCAACATCGACCGACTATATATTCATGTTTCATTTGTAGTTGGGGACCGCACATATTTCGTATGATGTACTTATTGCCTATCTGATGAATGAGAATACAACACATATCCTGTGTATTGTTTGTGTAAATAATATGTTTTATTATTGCTCTTCTATATTTTTCGTTTACTCTGTATTAATCGGTCAAGTGGCATAAGTGAGTAAACATTTGTCGCCATTACCAATATGAACTCTCATACACAACACATAGATGAGAATCATGGCATTGTAACGGGTTAGCCAACCGAAGAGTCGGTACAAGCAAATGAAGAAAGAGAAGACGTGTTAACAGAAGACCTCATAAACCTATGGGACATTTCCTTGAAGGAACATGTACAAAAGGGAAGCTCTCAAGAGAGAGGTCCCTAAGGCCGCCATCTAGGACAACCTGACTGTCAATCCAGAGGTCGACTGTCTTCTCGACAAATTGTTGAGGTTGATAGCATGACACTGTATCATATTGCAAGACCTTCACATTGAGAAAGATAGGGAATAACAAAGGCAACAAATACTGCAACTGTACGAAGAACGAAACAAAAGAGGGGAGGAAGAGTGTGATACTGATCGAGGACGTATGCCAAAGAATTAATGCCATCAACCTTAAAACAAAAACAGGAAATTAAAACAAAGTGGTCAAGAATCAATCGACCATAAAATAAGAAGATCCTTAAGGATAAAAGAACAAACAAAATGACGACGACGATTGAGGGGTGAAGTTGACAAAGGAAAAGGATTTCTCAGAGAAAGTCCAAGCCCACCCAAGAGTAGAAGTGGAAGCCGAAGTGCAAGCAAAAGTCATAGTCGGGAGAGACAAATAACTGTCAAGACAAAAGAACGTATAAGGGGGGATTGGATTGAAATAGCTAGACACCTACCACTCCTCGATGACGAAACGCAAATTGATCTTGCCGACTAAGTTATAGAACCATCCTTACCATCATCAATAGACGAAGGGGAAAGTGAAGAAGAGAACACTGCTAGGGAACCATCAGACGAAGAAGGGTCATTGTCAAATTGTGAAGAAGGCTCACCATCGGGCGAAGGGGGAGGCGAGAAGGAAACCGCCAACTTGATTGTCCAAGAACAATTCATACAAATTGAATCGGCCGAAGGGGAAGGCCAAAGGAAACCTATTGACGACTTGACAGAGACCATTTGCCAGATTGAACAATGGACATTGACGAAAGATGCAAAAACATTGGAAGGTCAGAGCCGAAAACACCAGGACAAAGGGAACATCGAAAAGACCTCGAAGGCAGCCTGAGGGTGACAAATGTTGAAAGGGAACGCATAGAGGATTGCGGCATGTCTAAGAGTGTAGTGAAAGCACCGGAACATACAAATCAAAACTCCCCAAGTAGGTTATTGTCACAGAGGGTGCATCAGAGAGGCAGGATGGTGACTCCCCTAGTAAGTTCAAATGTGCAGCAGCAGAATCTCTCGAAGTTCACCGATAATGGGTCAGAGGACCCTGTATGACATTGTAAAACTTGCGAAACAATCTAGGTGTTTGAAAGCCTTAATAATGGTGGAAGATATGTTCATTGCCCAACTAGACGGATACAATGAAGAGGTAATCAATTATGCTAGAGAACATAATTTGAAGCCCCCTCCATTAGTGACCTTGAATGGACTATGGCGGGTGATACCAAATCCAGCGGGTCCGCCGATGGTGGAAGGAGAAAACCTTACATGGTGAGGGAGGTACATTGATGATAGCTATAAAGGTATAGGACCTGCTCCTCTCGTAGATGAAATCTTTGACTTGGAATATCTTAGAACATGTTGTGAAGAAGAGTGCTATAAAAGACCACCTTTTTCTTGTAAATGGTGGTATTGTCGGAGGTGATGGTAAGAATACGTAATGAAATGAAAATCTCAAAAAGAAAACATGATGGCGAAGAAAATAAAAGGCATAAAAAGCAAAAAATAAAAATTTCAGAGAAAAAATATAAAAATAAAGGTGAGAAGTATTGAAAAATTAAAAATTGGGTATATAAAAATATGGACAGAAAGACAAATAAATAAAGGTTCAAAGTTGAAAACATAAAAATATTGCCAAGGAAAAAATTTGAGGTGAAAAAAGTTGAATTTAAAAAAGAAACGAAAATATAGAACAATAGTCATAAAACATATTGTATTCAGCAAAAAGTAAGTAATATATGTTGTACTCGAGAATTCGTCCCTGACCATTGGTTAGTTGTCCTAGGTAGTTGCCAACGGTTGGTGTCCTCAACCAACATCGACTGACTATATATTTCATGTTTCATTTGTAGTCCAGGACCGCACATATTTTGTGTGATGTAGTTATTGCCTATTTGATGAATGAGAATATAACACATACATATTATGCATTGTCTGTGTAAATAATATGTTTTATTACTACTGTTCTATATTTCTATTTACTCTGTGGTACTTGGTCAAGTAGCATAAGCGAGTAAACACTAAGCCTAAAATCACTATAAATGGAATTTACAAGTATACACATTGTACAAGATTTAAAAGGGTGGTTTCACATTAATAATAAATATCTTATTTGACTATGTTTTTGCTCCAGATGAAAGTGCCAAGTTGTCAACAATTAATACTTGGAAAGAGATTTTCAGATACAAAGGAATTACTCTTAAGCACAAGCTTACAACTTCAACTTCCTACAGGTTGAAGTAGGGACTACTTGAATAGTATTCAATTGTAAACAAAGTTTGTAAGGAAAGGCATAGACGAATGTTGATTATTAGCTAAATTAGAGACTAGTAAATCTACATCAATGATAAAGAAATATACAAGTGAATACCTCATGATTTCATGAAATAAATAACTAAAGTGCATACTAGGCTGCAATTTGGAAAGATGGATTTTTCCTTTACCACTTATAATCTTTTGTCAATTTAATTCATGAAATTACAAACATTTAATCGTAGTTACTCAATAACTTATGTTGAACAATGGCTTCCATAGCATAAACGCGACTTCCACCAACATTAATTAACTTTCACAAAAATACAATAACCTGATTGACAATTTTTATAGCATAGACTTAGCATCGACTATCATTACAAATCATGTGCTCAAGGCATTAATTATAAGCTCTCAAGAGGTACCTTTAAAGGGAAATAATAATAAAATAATCCCAAAAAAGTACCTCTTTATAGCAACCCTATCCCTATTTGTAGAAAAGAGAAAATAAAACTCTCTTGAAGTAGACTAATTCTATAACAATTAATAAAATAAAGACCTAATCATAAGTTCAAATCTATCTCCTCTAGGAAAATATAAACTTTTGTCACTTGTCATCTTGGAAAATCTAAAATGAACTTGCAAACTTTGTCAAATCTTTTGGAGTCTCTGAAATATGGTGAACTTTTTTTGGAGCCCTTGAAAATTACTGAAACCTCATCCATGGATATGAAATTGATGATTGCCTCTAAAAACACAAACTTTTGAAAAAGGAACTTAATGAAAAAACAACTTTTCCAAAAATGGAAAGTTAGATTTTTGAGCTCCTTTCATTATTCCTTGAAAAAGCATACCTACTGAAAATAATAGTTTCGAAAAATAGAAAATTTGAAAACTGGACAGATTGTCTATTAAACGTTGAAACCCTGACCATGAGATTATGCCTAACATTTGAATTTGGATTTTCCTATGCTTGGAGGAGTTTCGTGATGGCAAAGCCAATGGGTGTAATGTACCCTTTTGTGTGTGTGTGTTTTTTTTTGTATTTTCTGGTTTCTAAATCAAAATGAGAATTGAAACAGCAAATTGAACTTGAAAACAATGTTGATCACATCTACAATTGACTCAAAATGAATATATTAAACCCTCAATTGCAAATGTGCAACAATTATGAAACCCTAGGGCATCAAATATACTCAGATTTGAATTGGAACAATTAAAAATCAACTTGAAATCCTCTAAAAATTGATTTAATTAAATTTGCAGCAGCTTAAAGAATTACATTGATTGATATACTGAAATCACAAATTTAGATTTACAAATGAATTAATTTCATCACAAATTTAGTACAACTGTACAGCTAGCAGAGCTGGGCAAAAATGAATGAGTTTGAGAATTGTATGTCCCCTCTTTTATGAAATTAGCTACGTACAAACTGCTACATGACTAGTGGTTGGCTAGTACAACTGTGACGGGAATTTTTACAACAGTGTTGGAATGTAATGTCCCCTTTTCAGTCCTAGGCATTTTTGTGACCGTTAGCCTATTTTCGAAGACTCGTAGGCTACTTGGAGGCATTTTTATTGTTTCCAAGATTTTTGTAGGTTTCTTGTCAGTTTTTTAGGAGTTTGTTGCAGGAGTTTGCCAGAAGGGTTTTTGAGAACCTTGGTGGGCAGTCATTGCTATTTTTGGCAGTCTTTTTAGTACTTACTATTTTTAGTAAGTCACAGCTGCTTCTTAGAATGTGCTTATTTTGAGATTGGAGTCACTTACTATTTATAGCAGTATGCTATTTTTAGTAAATGCTATTTTTGGCAGTGGTCTTGGTAGTAGTTCACTATAGGGTTACTATTTCTGGTAGTGGTGGCAGTTGTAGTGGTTGGCATCTTGGTATTTTTAGTAGTTGGCTTCTCCATTGTTCTTGGAGTTCGAAATTGGAAAGGTTGGCAACTTAAGTTTGTTTTATATTGTCAAAGTTGCTTTTTGACCCCCATGTAATGTCCCCTTCTCGAGCATGATCTTTCCAGTGACCGTTGGCCTATTTCGGAGACCCATAGGCTACTCGAAGGGTAAAATTGGGTTTCCTATTTTTAAGGATGTCTTTGCTCGGAGTTGGTGGATTCAATGGCGGATTCTTTCTGGGTTTTCAGAGAGCTTCGCAGTGGTATGTTCATTTCGGCATTCTGAGCATTTTCTGGAATTTACTATTTTTAGTAAATTCTATTTTTGGCAGTTTTACAATTGGGTTCAGCATGGTTGACTTCCTACTTCAGTTTGATCAGTTGGCTTGCTCATTTATGGCTTCGGGGCACAATTGGAGAGATAAGTTGAGCTATTTAATTAAAAGTCACGTTTTAATGTTATATTTTAACGTTGACCCCTTGGCCTAGTCTATTGACTTTATGTTTTGAAAAGTGGTCTTTTTGAGGGTGGCGCCTTCATTAAAGATTATTTTATATTTTATATTTTACCCAAAGTCAAATCAAGCTATAAAGTGGACGCATTTATTAAAGTATTGATTTTATTTAAAAAGTCAATATTGAGCTTGAAGGAAATGGACGCCATCTTTGCAAGAGATTAGGGTTTTTGACTTGAAGAGGAGTTTAGGGTTTCGAGAAGTCAACGAGAAATTATAAAAGGAAGACTTTGATCATCATTTGGGCATCTTTTATCTACAGGAATGTTATGCTGCCGGATTGGCTTTGGGATTGCTTCGAGGAATGAAGGCCTCCTAGCTTGGGCATTGCTTCTCGCTTGAAAGATAGCGACTAGTGGTGAGATAGTGTAGTTTGAATGTTTTATTGTGAGATTTCTGCATTTTTAGTCTTTGTGAGGATATGTAAATCAGTTTTATGCATATTAGTGGTTTTCTGGAGTTGCACATTCATTGTAGCAGATTGATGTTTTTAATCATAAGTCATAAAATACACAAAGAGTCGTTCTGGGTATTGTCTCATTGGTTTTCTCTGTTGGAAGCGACCCTTCATGAATATTTGCAGATTTTAATATGAAGCGTATGATTTTATAAAGCAAATCCGTCATTCCTTGTAGGGCGCACTTTCTGGAGTGCCTCGGGATCCGTGTCATTAATTAATAACCATTTTTAGATGCCATTTCTTATTACTAAGTTAGGCGCCATCATTTTGAGGGTCTATTGCATTAGATTTGAGATCATTTGGGTGAGAAATGAGAGAGATATGAGCATATGAGTGAATTCCTAGGTTGCTGGTTTTTAATTTAAAAGTGCAGATTTGTGGAAAAACAGAATTATTATTTGATCATTGAGAGATTTATTGAACTGGCATCTCTAATCAAGCCACAGAGAGTTCTTATATGATGTAATGCTAATCTTTCAAATTCCTATGCTCTTGGCAAGCGAATTCTCTATCATTTTGTAAGCTGACAGTAGTACTGACAGCAGTTCTTTCATCTTGCTTAATCATGTTTTGTAATGCTCATATTTACATTTTGTAATTGCAATTGTATTTCTTTATCTCCGCCCTATGGTAGCTCCTTACCCACTCTGGGTTAGAAAGCACATTCTGGGTGTCGAGTACTTTCAGCATTATAGTTATTTCTTTCAAGCATTGTAATTTCTGTTATCTCCGCCATATGGTCGCCTCATTTCCGTATTGGAGTGAGTAGCACATACTTGGTGTCGAGTGTGCTTTCAGTACATTAGATTCAGGGATCCTCTGACCATATGCTCGCCATCATCGGCGCCATTCTTGGTTAGAGTTCTTGCATAAGCATTTTGATTTAGATCCTCTGACCAATGCTCACACCTTGCCCACATCGGGATCCTGGTGTACATTCTGGTTAGAGTTGCTTCAGCACGTTTTGGTTTAGCTGCTAACCTTAACGGGTGCATTGGTTTGTAATCTGCAATTTTGAAAAAGTAAAAAATTTGGCTCGGAATATTTCACCCCACGCCTAGGAAGCACAACTTAAGTTGTTTTTAAAAGGTGGACTTGAGCTTGGACGCCAAGATGGGAGGCTTAATGTTTTAAAAGTTAATTTTATGCATATTCTAAGGTGGACGCCAAAAGTGAAGAGGTTAAGTAATTTTAATAAAATATTATATTCCCAAAATGTGGCATCCCATTTTGAGAAGGAAAAGCAAATTTGAATTCCTAGGTCTCAAGGCTATATAATGCCCTCACTTGCTCTCATTTGTTCATGCTGATTTTGATATAACGAATTGCTATCGAAATGTAGAGTGATCTCATTGGGCTTTTAGGACGAAATCCCTCCAAGTCAACTTCAGTTTCAAGATTGAGAGATATCTCCTAGCTGAACATTGTTGTAGCTCCATCTCAGGGGTTGCAGTTGGGCTTATTGTTGTGATGGCTATCTCATTTCTTTCAGTTAGTGGATTTCAAGAAAGGTGGTGGGGAGTTACAAAGAGGAAGGAATAAAAGTTTCTTGGAGTTCATATTTTTGGGATAGGCAGGAATGTTTGGAGAAGAATGTATTGTTGTTGGATAATGTCCAAAACTTCGTGAAGACGAAATCTTTCACAAGGAATATCATCTTTGGAGTTGAGAGACACTTCCTGGGTGATCGCTAACAAGCTCAAATAGGGATTGTGCTAGTAGTTCAAGTTATTTTTTGGTTCAAAAAATTATTGGTGATTATTATACAGAAATTCCAGGAATCAATTTATTGGGTTGTATACTTCAGTATCAAACTGTATTATTCCATCAACAATTTTGAGCGTGTCTGGAGGTTATGGTGATTTATTATTTGTTTAATGAATTGTGACCATACTTTTCAAGGAGGTGAGAAACTTTACGATTTATATATATTTCAAATAGTAGCGGGTTGTGGAATTGTATGATTTTGGGAGAGCCTTAGTTTTAATAGTAATCTTTCTTTAAAGTTAATGCCTCATATACTTAATGAAGAATTTTACAAACCTCAAGGAAGATTCAAACTTGAGGAAGCATTAACATATTAATATGCCATGCCAATTGTATGGAGGAAGGAGTGAATGACAGGTTATAAAGTTGAGCCATACGATTTCTCTAAACCTTTGCCAATAATCTATTTGTTTTTTTTCTGTTCGTACAAGCCTATTGGTGGTTGAAGGAATTTCAAAGTTGAATATTAAATATCACATGCAAGATGGAGTCACTGTACAGATTCTTAAGGAAGCCGTATTTGTTCTTAGCTGTTCATATAGATTTTAAAGGGAGGTCGAATATGTTTTGAGCATTCGTACATTAGAGAATTAAAGAGGGCATACCATATTTTGGAGCCAACGTACCACTTTAGCTATTGGGAAAATATTAAAGGGTGTTGGTCAAAGATATTGGAATTAGCTCTGTTCTGGTCAGCCATTATTTACTGGATGTTTTCTATTTGTGTAATTCTGGAAATATCTTTTCTAAATTGGAAATTTGGAGATTAGGGCTTACCCTCTGTTGAAATAAAATAAATTATCTCTGGTTACATTGAATTATCATTATTTGTGGTTACATTTAATTATTATATGCATTTGTGCCTTGGGGAAACATTATTGTTTTAAAAATTTATGCAAATTCTGTAAAAACATGTGTGATTAGGTGAAAAATGGGGTTGACCCAAATGCATGAGCAAGAGGATATACCACTAAAATTTTTCACACTAAATCACTACAAAAAGATGTAATTATGAGAGCCAAAAGATGCAAATAACAATAAAAAATGCTACCTAACTGTTATAGCAACTATGAGGGAAGCTTTTAGAGCATAAAAAGCTGTGTACCTAGTCAAAAAGTTGCTGTTTTTGAGCTACAGAGGACTTGTTCGCCTTTAGTGGCGAATGGGTCCCTGTTAGGGTTTTTGAAACTAAGATCAGGGTCCTGTTCCTTGATGTTTGCACTCTCAAATTCCCTGTTATCAACTTCTGAATGTCTGTATGCAATTCTGTAGCTTCAAATCTTTGATTTTGCACTTTGAATGACAACTTTTGCAACTTGACAACTTTGACAATTTTGCTCTAAATTTGCTTCACTTGATCTTCAACCTATAAATCTGCAATCACACACTCAAGGGAGGGAAAACTTGTTGATTGTTAGTGAATGGGTGTAATGTCCCCAATTTTGCGAGCATCAGAGTTCGGTGGATTTAGCCTATTCTTAGCCCTCGTAGGCTAATATGTATGGTTAGAGGGTCTCTTGTTGGAGCTTGGCTTGGCTTCGGATTGTCAGAACTTACCAGTTGGCTTTCGTTCGGGGTCATTCGGACATCATTTGCCTGACTTGCTATTTTTAGTAAGTTAGGTCATTCAGCGGAGCACCCCTGCTATTTTTAGCAGTATGGTTTGGTCATGTGCAAAGTCAATCACTTATTCTTCAGCTTCAGACGGTTCGTTAATTGAACGTAAATTGAGAAAGATATTAATATTTTAATTGTCAAATTAAATATTAATTATTGAAGCTTATAATATAAAGTTATAATATTATTTAATATTATAACTTAAGTGATTTCTTGAAGGGGTTCGACCAACATTGAAGGGGGCCACTTTTTAATTATAATTTATAATTAAAAGTGCGTTCGAGACTTTGGAAATATTAAAGATAAAATTCAATTTTATTTAAATGATGCCTTTTTGAGAAAAGTCGACCCTCTTGAGAATATAAGTATTTTTCATTGTGAAGAAAGTTCATTATGTTATTGAAATCGATTTTTGATCAAGTCTTCTTCCAGAGAACGAAGCCAAGGGTTTCAGTTGTCTACAGGCATTGGAGAACGAGCCATTTTCAGTGTTGCAGTTTAGAGGCTGTGAAATATCAGCTGATTTATTGCTTATCAGAGGGGTAGCTTCATTCAGAGGTTATCACAGAACTTATTCAGAGATTGCATCTTTAGGGTTTTTGGTTTGGAATTCATCCGGAAGGGTTCTTCATTTCCAGGCGCCATTTTCCAAGATCTGGACACATCTTTCAAGGGTTTTACAACCTGCTGCAAATACCAGGTTTTTACATCAATAATATTGTTGCTTTTTAAGTTGCATGTCATCAGATCTTATTTGTAATCGTTCTAGAAGATTAATAAATAGTCTGGCATCAGGAGATTCAGTAGATTCCATCATTTCCAGAGTTGTATTATTTTATTTAAATTTATATGCAATTTCTTTCAAATCGCACTTCAATGGTTTATTCAATAAAAACGTTCAAAAATAAGCAAAACAGACAGTTTCAGAAAAATAGTGAGAACAGGGGTTTCTACAATGGGGGTTTGCCTTGGTCAAACCCCTTGTATGTAATTAAACTAAATGATGAAATGAATGAAATGAAGCATGAAACATGAAATATGTAATTGATATCACCTTGGATGATGTCTTGTGAAGCAAATATGCAAACTAGCATGTAGTGGCCATGAAGAATGTAGATCTTGGATCCTTGAATGTGATTTGAACAATAGTTGCAAGTAGATCTTCAATGCTATATCCACCTCTTTAGCTCAACAATATGAATGCATGCATCAAACCCTTGACATAATGAATTGATCTTGAATTGCTGCAATAAACTCTAGAAATATGCCTTGAAAATGCTCTTGTAATGCTCTATAATGCTCTCTTGAAATTGCTAGAATGCTTCATAAACTTGCTAGGTCTTGTTAGAATGAATTGCTAGGAGAAACAATGTGAATTAACCCCTTATTTATACTAAATTAGGAGATTAACTCCGAAATTCAAACAATTAAGGCCAACACCAGATCTGGAAAGAAACATTTTTAATTTCTCGCCATAATGAAATTCAAAAAGGGGGGTCTCATTAAGGGAGGACCCATTTGCCACCTAGGGCGAATGGGTCCTGACTCAGTTTACCAAGACCTAACGCCGGGGGATTGAAAGAAGGCTAAAAAGTAAAAACCCATCCCAGATCAACTGAAAAAGGGGGGTCCTATTAAGGGAGGACCCATTTGCCACCTAGGGCAAATGGGTCCTGACACCATTTTCCAGGACCTAACTTTGCCCAATGAAATATTTTATTAATTAAATTATGAGTGTCGGGATAGATCTTCGGGAGGTGTCATAATTAAGGTTTAAATTTGAATTAAAGGGGGTTAATTACTCCAATTACCCACAATTAATTAATGACCACCTAGATAAATGTGAAAGTGCCTTATAACACTTTACAACACTTAAACAAAGTTACAAATTATGTACATTTTATTCAAAAAGGGGCCCATTAGGCTTAATTAAGCAAATACATCTTAGAAAAGTGTGAAAGTGTGTTACAACACTTTACAACACCCTTGCAAAGGATCAATTAAGGCATGCTTTAGTCAAATAAAGGTCCTAGAATGTTGTTTTTAATGATCAGATTTAGTGCACAAAATTTAATTCAAAATAATCAACACAAAACACAACAGATACCCTGGAAAAACCATCCTTTTGAGGGAGAAAAACCCAGCAACAATATATCACTTATATATTGAATATAACACAAAATATCTCCTTTACAATGAGCCAATTGGAAGGCCAATAATAAGTATCACAAACTGATGCACATACAAAATTACAATGGAGCAATATACTGATAAATCTCAGCCACCAATAATGTAAGAGATTGGATGTCTCTAACCCTTGCAAACAGTTATAAAGATAGTGTAAATCGTTTTTTTTTTGAAAGTTTGCAATTTCGATGTGTTTTTGTAATTAAATAAACCTTTTGTAATTTTAAAATAAAGGTTGCCAGTCATGAAGATAATGCAAGAAAATAAAAATACTGGACAAACTGAATATTCAACAGCTGCAAAGATATTTTATTGATAAATAAGATCATATACAGCTGAAACAATAATGTGGCATACACGGAAAGGCAACCTCAAAGCTCAAATAGAAATCTGGAAATTTCACTTGCAGCTGCCTGGAGACTGAATTTCTGTACAACCAGCCCTTGAAATTGGTTTCTCCTCTCCAAAAATGATAGTAGATGACTCTAGGACCCTAGCCGCCCCTAATGAAGAAAGAAATTGCTCAAAAAGGTAGGCGATCTGCCCTAGAGAGAAAACGTCCTCTTGCTGGTACAGTACGACATGATTCATGAGCTGCTGGTATGCCTTGGGGAATGTGCCAGCCACCTTAAATTCTGATTTTTACTTGTTTCTCCCTTCACAATAAATTTTGCCTTCAAACCCTTGATTAAACCCTTGTAATAAACTCCTCTAAATGCCTTTTACTGTAGCATCTCATGTAGCGTACACTGTAGCGTCTATTGTAGCGCGACACTATTCACGGGTACTGTAGCAGCACATCAACACTTCAGATCTGCAATGATTAACCTTCGAAACCCTTGTTGAAATCTATTGAAACTTCACCAATTTTGCACAAGTATGACTCCTGAATGAAGCCACTCTGATAGCACTCTTCAGCTGATCTCTCACAACCTCAGATTGCTGCACATCGAAAACTTTTCGTTCTCCAATGGCTGGTAATCTGCAGAAACCCTTGTTTCTCACAAACTCCAAAGCTCTCAATAAAAGACAAAGTTGAATAATCATATCATAATGAGTTCTATTTGTCCTTTGTGAAATAAATACTCTCTTCACAAGTTCAACCCTCCAAAAAAGCAACTTAAAATGCATTTAATATTATTTAATTTGCCCTTTTCAACTTAGTCTCATTAATTAATAAATGGCGTCCCTTTTTTAAATGAGTAATAAATACTCATTTAATAATAATATCTCCCTTATATTATGAAGTTATAAAATACTTTATAATAAGCCATTTAATTAATTAATATTTCTTTTAATTGACTTTATAATATAAAGTCATAATAATAATTATTTAATTATTATTAAATGCTCCATTATTCCCCATTTGCTCAACAAACTGCCAAACTGGGTCGAAACTGAGATATCCAACTAAGCCAGGTGCCCTGCCGTAAATAGTAACCCTGATGACCTAACTTACTATAAATAGTAAGTGCCTGAATAACACTCTGTAAGCATCTGCAAAGGCCCAAACCTGAATCAAGCTGAGTAATGTCCCAAATCACCAGGTAATTGCCACATGGGACCCTCTATCCAAACATATTAGCTTACAAGGGTCAGGAATAGGCTAAATCCACCAAACTCTGATGCTCGCAAAATGGGGACATTACAATCCGCCCTCCCTGAAATTGCTTGTCCCCAAGCAATCTTCACTGCAAAGAAACTCTAGTCCTCGGAAGGCCCAAAAGAAGAACTGTGAAATGTCCCACACATCTCTAACTGACTCCTGTAGCACCAGCATAAACATAGTTGCGCAAAATATCCCTGGATTCCAAACTCGGAATGGAAGTCTGCCATGCCTAATACCCTCCGACTTCCTCTGCGCTACTTTGATCTCAACTTCACCATGCTGGAAGTGGTGAAGCAATCCATTGGGACCCATCCAAAACACAGTACCAATCTTGCCGCCACCTGGATCCCAATATAAACAGTACTCACATCCATGCATCATAATGAAGTAAGATATCGGGGAGCATCCGCAACACAACATCTCTCAACAGTCCCTTTAAAACTCCCAGGGATGTGATTACCAACCAAACCATCATGTCCATTGCCACTACCACCTCCATGAAACCCAAAAGTAGCAAACTCTGTCAGGTACACACCAGCATGATGGAAATCCAACCTCTAATCTTGCAAGTAATCCCCTGCAAACAACTCAGTTGGGAACTTGCAGCCTCTAGTCTCACTTTCTGAAGATAGTAACTTTGAGCACAAAAATGATTTGCTTCTCTTGACTACGCAAAGAGAATCATCATGCACACAAGAATTGTGCATCGAATACGAATCATGTACAGGTGGATCAAAGGCAAAACTGTAAGCACTCCTCACTCTGTACACACTGTAAAACTCCTCCGTGAGCCCTGTTTGAAACCCCAATGCATTGGAAAGATCCCAAACACTGTGATCATTGCCCACAACCAAACTAGTATCAGGAGTGTGATCAGTTTCCAACTCGAAGAGTGGATTATCATAGACTAATCCACCATCAAACTCGAATAATGGATTATTCACAAACTGCACAATCACTCCATGCTGATCCAAATCACCCATCTTAGAATCCCTGGAACAATAAATTGACTCGTACTCCTGAATTGGCTCAACAAACTGATAAGCAGCATCGTGTGTGCTATCAACTTCACACATAATATTATCAAAGGTACTGCTGCTATGTACCTCATAAGAAGGCTCGACTGGCAAGGTAGAAGTTGTTGTTATGACAATATCTTCACACACTTTTGCTGCCAAAGTCACTACAAGTCCATCCATAGCACGATCCTGGGATTCACTGCCAATAGATGATTTTCTGTTTTGTTTTCTAAGGTCTGATTTTTGTTGTGCTGGTCACCAATTGATGAAAACTCATTGTAGAGGTTTCTAGATACTTCGCTTGTAGAGACCTCTTGTTCCTCCTTTTCCTTTCGTTTATATTTTTCAAACCTCATTAAATATCCTTTTTTAAATTCAGGATCACTCATCAAACCATACAATTGTTGCATCACTTCATACGTGGATCTGTCAAAAACCATAATTTCTTCGTTCTAAATTTCATTGACTCACCCAACAGGATGGCAGGAAAACTGTGCTCTGATACCATTGTAAGAGACTGGATGTCTCTAACCCTTGCAAACAGTTATAAAGATAGTGCAAATCGTTTTTTTTTGAAAGTTTGCAATTTCGATGTGTTTTTGTAATTAAATAAACCTTTTGTAATTTTAAAATAAAGGTTGCCAGTCATGAAGATAATGCAAAAAAATAAAAATACTGGACAAACTGAATATTCAACAGCTGCAAAGATATTTTATTGATAAATAAGATCATATACAGCTGAAACAATAATGTGGCATACCCGGAAATGCAACCTCAAAGCTCAAATAGAAATCTGGAAATTTCACTTGCAGCCACCTGGAGACTGAATTTCTGTACAGCCAGCCCTTGAAATTGGTTTCTCCTCTCCAAAAATGATAGTAGATGACTCTAGGACCCTAGCCGCCCCTAATGAAGAAAGAAATTGCTCAAAAAGGTAGGCGATCTGCCCTAGAGAGAAAATGTCCTCTTGCTGGTACAGTACGACCTGATTCATGAGCTGCTGGTATGCCTTGGGGAATGTGCCAGCCACCTTAAATTCTGATTTTTACTTGTTTCTCCCTTCACAATAAATTTTGCCTTCAAACCCTTGATTAAACCCTTGTAATAAACTCCTCTAAATGCCTTTTACTGTAGCATATCCTGTAGCATACAGTGTAGCGTCTATTGTAGCACAACACTATTCACGGGTACTGTAGCAGCACATCAACACTTCAGATCTGCAATGATTAACTTTCGAAACCCTTGTTGAAATCTACTGAAACTTAACCAATTTTGTTCAAGTATGGCTCCTGAATGAAGCCACTTTGATAGCACTCTTCAGCTGATCTCTCACAACCTCAGATTGTTGCACATCGAAGACTTTTCGTTCTCCAATGGCTGGTAATCTGCAGAAACCCTTGTTTCTCACAAACTCCAAAGCTCTCAATAAAAGACAAAGTTGAATAATCATATCATAATGAGTTCTATTTGTCCTTTGTGAAATAAATACTCTCTTCACAAGTTCGACCCTCCAAAAAAGCAACTTAAAATGCATTTAATATTATTTAATTCGCCCTTTTCAACTTAGGCTCATTAATTAATAAATGGCGTCCCTTTTTTAAATGAGTAATAAATACTCATTTAATAATAATATCTCCCTTATATTATAAAGTTATAAAATACTTTATAATAAGCCATTTAATTAATTAATATTTCTTTTAATTGACTTTATAATATAAAGTCATAATAATAATTATTTAGTTATTATTAAATGCTCCATTATTCTCCATTTGCTCAACAAACTGCCAAACTGGGTCGAAACTGAGATATCCAACTGAGCCAGGTGCCTTGCCGGAAATAGTAACCTTGATGACCTAACTTACTATAAATAGTAAGTGCCTGAATAACACTTTGTAAGCATCTGCAAAGGCCCAAACCTGAATCAAGCTGAGAAGTAATGTCCCAAATCACCGGGTAACTGCCACACGGGACCCTCTATCCAAACATATTAGCTTACAAGGGTCAGGAATAGGCTAAATCCACCAAACTCTGATGCTCGCAAAATGGGGACATTACAAATAATGCCAAACTTGACCTTGATTAATTTCGATCTGCCTTGAGTAAATTCGCACTTGCTTGAACTTGATAAGGATGAACTACAAACTGAATGGATGGATCTGAATTGAATACAAAACAAGGAAGTTTCATTGAGCATATATACACCACGAATGGAGGAGTCATGTCTTTCCAAAAAACAAGTCGGCCTTGATAACAAATGTAACTCTTTATTATTCATTCCTCTTCACTAATCATAATGTCGGCTTTAACAAACAAATAGCAGCTCGAATAAATCGTGCCTCTTCAAGAATTGATGTCTATAAATTAAATAGCCTTGGGCTATTATTTAATTTATCATCATTAAGTAAAGGATATCGGCTGGAAATAATGACCGACGTTGTTCATGAACATCAACATAGAATAGTATGAATGTGTACAACACATTACAACACCACTCCAATACATCATTAGTTCAGTTTTAATGTCAATTGTCAAACCAAGTAAGGAAAAGGGTTAACTTTTTCCGTTACTACAATGTGGACCTTCCCTAGAACAGCTTACTAGTCAACAGTTTGACAAAATGCCTATGCACATAGAATTGTGAAATTGAAAAAAATTTACATAAGAAATTAGCATGGGATATTTTAGCCTTTTTTCACAGGTTGCCAGCTCCTCTCCTGTAGAGAGGAATTGGTCCACATATGGCTTTATCCACTTGTAATATGCAGCCCTGTTTTACCTTTGTTTTTTTTTGTTTTGATGAATGTTTTGTGATATATTTGCAATGTTTGATTTAACAATATAATGCAACAAAATAGAAGATATACATAGGTGAAAATTCCAAATTTTTATATCAGCTTAGATATTCAGTATTTTCACAAAATATTGACAACCTAGTTCATATTTATCCCCTATTATCTAAAACAACAATACCCAAAAAATTTGGGAGTTACAAATCATGAATTCATAGGTAAGATAGGCCTTGAAACCCTCTGAAAACGGATGCCAGCTGCAAGTAACACCTCCAATGGAAGAAATGATGCCAACATAGTGCTCTCCAGCCCTAGGCGACCTCCCAAGAAGCAACACGCTTTTCTAAACCCTAGCTGCCCCTTCAAATACTCCAAACTCCTTTCAGAATGTATGACCAACTCTAGAAAATGGTACAGATAGCATGAGAGCCACTATTGCTCCTCAAATCTGCTGCTAATGATCTCCAATCTGCTCAATAGGACGATCTTTCAAATCTGAAATGTATCTATGAAGCTCAAAGTGCGAATCTCTGACTACAATGAAGCTCAATTGTGATTCCTGAAGTGAAATCACCACGACTAATATTGCAAACCCCTGATTAATGAATCTTCTTGTAGTTTTTTCTGTACAATCTTTGAAACAAAATGCACAATCCCTGGAATAGAATTGTCTGCAAGCTAGCTTGGGAGATCTTTCACTCCTGCATCGAGTTGTTCCTCTTGAGGGAGTTCATCCTCAAAAAGCTTGAGATTTTCAAACTCTCCAGTCTTCTTGCAAACCCTTAACAAAATTCTTCTTCTTCAATATGAATGAATGTGCAAAATGAGCTCTCAATGCCCTTTTATATTTCCATGCCCAATTTGCATTTGACTTTCATTTCATTTAATTTACTTTATTTCTTGCCATTCATTCTTTTTAATATGGTGCTATACTTTATATTAGAAGTGTGCTTTAAAAATCACTTATAAGTTATATTCCCTTTATAATAAAGTCGCTTTTTAATATATTTTAATAATGCATAAAGTTAAATTATTTAATTTAACTTTATTATTTGAAATTATTAATATTAAATGCATAGGACCAATATTAACCAATATAACTCCATGATATAATTACGCCATCACGCCAAATATAGTAACTCCGCTAGTTGACCATTCCATGACTTACTATAAATAGTAAGTATGAACAACACATCCAAGTGACTTACTAAAAATAGTAAGTGTGGGCCAAAGTGTCCAGAATGGCCTCTGGAAGGCACACCACAAATAAACTGGGACACTGAGCTGAAGAGTACTGAAATAAGCTCCAAAAGGCCTACTGAAGAGCCATAGATCACCCTTAGAGGGCCCCCTAAACACCATTGTTAGCCTACGAGGACCAGTTGGTAGACTAACCACTGCATCTGTCAACTGTCTAGGAAAAGGGGACATTACACTACTCCATCAAGAGGAATAGACTTACCTCTAGACGAGTGGAGAAGCTAGTGGCTGTACATAGTGCTCTTTGACTTCAGGATTGTCAAAATCTAGAGTATCGATTGACTCCAACTTTACAATGGGATGTTAATCGTGAAGACACTTCTTAGGTTGATGAGGAGGAGGCACATGAGGGATTGGTTGGGATTCCATTGGATGAGGTCGACCCTCATAGTGGCAGTGACTTAGAGGAGGACTTCGATTTTGATGCAATGTTGAGAGATGCAGATTAGGGGCAGCAACATACTTTCTTTTTTTGTATTTTCATATCGTAATTGAAACTTGCAGCCTTTGGGTATTTTGTTTGTAACATGTATACTATTTTTTAAATATATCATGCATATTGACAATGAATTTTGAAAGCAATTTGATTTAAGTTTTCAAGGTTTGACATTTGCTAATTAGTTTGACAGTTTGAGTCTCATGTGAACTCTCAATTCAACACAAATGTAATGTATTAAGGTTCTATAGTGTATATATGAATGCTTTATCAATGTTATCATATGAATATTTAAAATTTCCCTATTTTTTATATAGCCATCCCCTACTGTCCTCAAAAATGGTCCAAAAAATCGTCGTCCCCGAAACTTGTCCCTCGTCCCCTATTGTCCCCATCCCAGAAACTTGGGGTAAGATAGCTCAGTTTGTGATTTTCAATTTCCTTGCTTCATCCATGCGAACATAATGTGTTGCAATGAGTGCCAACTGGTTCAAGATATGTTGAGAGATGGGTTCTTGTGAACCATTATTGTTGAAAGATGGGTCAAAATGATTTACTCAATATTAGGAATGCATTTGATTCCAAAAAGATATTTAACAATGATGCACCACAGAAACACTAAAGGCATAGATAGAGCTTTTCTTTTTTTGATAAGTTCAAATTTCTTTATTGAAATCAACTAGCAACTATTACAAAGATCTAAGAGCCCTGCTTGAACTGACTAGAAGCAATAAATGACCCTAATCAAGTTTAAATCAGAAATAGACTCTAAAGACACAAATAGAGCTTTTCATTTTCATGTTCTATATAGAATGTTGTCATGATTATTATGTGCTTTATATGGCTTTGTCATTTGCTTTGTTAAATACAACAAAGGTTCCTACATGAATTGAAAGTTCTCTCGAACTTCATATTCTTTTTTTTGAGTGTAGCACATAAGGTATAGCTTTTATTTGAAGATGTTAATTGTTTGCAACTTATTGCAACATACATTTTATATCTTTTAAAACAAAAATGGTTGTATTCAACTTGGAAATTCTGCTTGCATTCTGCTTAGGATATTAAAGGTGTTGAGTAAATTTCGTTGCAACATTTCAGGTTTCAAATTTTAAATGGAAGATTTACTGTATTTCAGATCCCTAATCATGTTGCCATTAAAATTGCTTTGGAGCTGAAGAAACTACTAGTAGACAACAGTCTTCTTGATGTGTATGTCATTCTTCCATTATCTTCTATTTTGGTTTTCATTTGTTTCATTGTAATTTCAATGTGTACTAAAAAATGATTTTTTCAAGTAATAAGGATTGAATGGCTTTACAAGTGGGTTGGTGATTCTACTGTGAGTTGTTACTAATGCAATATTCGCCTTTATTTGGGAAATTTTGCAGATCCCAGTCAGATCTGGAAGCTAATCTGTTTAAAGTATTCCATATATCACTCTTATTCTTGCCATGTGCTATGAAATTATATATAAAAAGTGTTTAGAAAAAAATCTTTGTAGTTTTCACCTTTTGAGACAAATATTTTGAAAAAATTAACTCAGAACTATGAGATAAAGAATAGTCATAGGAAACTTTTTATTCTGTGAAATCCTTAAAAACTTTTTTTGAGGTTTGCTTTGTAATGTTTTAAATCACAGCTCATGGAACGACGTGGATATGGGGAGGAGTACATCAATCGATATAAGATGATGACTAGGTTGGTGTTTTAGTTTTGAGTAAGTTGTGTACATGTACTAATGCACGAGGCATCATGCAACAATTAATAGGATATGTCAAAATATATCTGGGCGTTTTTTGACTTCATATTGAAGTTTGTTCGTACTGATTAGCCGTTAAATTTTCTATTTTTTACTTCGTTAATAAAATGAAATGATTGGATGATTTACTAGAATGAAATACAACCATGAAATACATGGACAGTTTGTAGGATATGCTTTTGTAGAGGTTATTGAAATTGTATTTTTTGGTATACATTGATCAATCTTATGTGATTAAATGTCTTCTTTTATATATCTGCCATATGGTTTTCAGAAGCCTCTTATTTTTGCAAGTGAAATATTCAGAATCTGTGTACTGTGCTTAGAATTAAAAAAAGTAGCGGACAATGAGTAAATTGGCCTTCAAAATCTCAGTATCCCTTGCATTTTGTTTCTAATTGATAAGTAAGGGATTTAATCTGGGATGCCCAAAAGTGCCCTATGGGTTTGAAATCTTGGACACACAATTCAGTTGCAAAACATAACCAAAAGACTACATCGACTAGTTAACTCGAGAAATTGCTACATCTTGAAAAGAGAATTGAAAAAGGTGTACTAACTAAAACATAACCTAAGACAAAGCAAAATATACATAATATCATGAAATATCATAATTAAATATAAGAAGACCAAAAAAACACACAAAGAAATTGGGCCTATGGTAGGGTAGAAGTTCAAGATGCTCATGTATTGTCTTCCATGCCATAGTTTGCATGCTTAGACTCGGCAGACCAAAACATTTCTAACTCGGAAAAACTTGACAACCTGAAAACTACTTATATTTCTTTTAAAAAACAAATTTATGCAAAATACAGTTAGAATATGTATTGCATGAGTTTGGTGGGGGTCTGGGGGTAGCACCCCTATAGGGTCAACGTGTAGGGTCTGGTTTGAAATCTTGGACACACAATTCAGTTGCAAAACATAACCAAAAGACTACATCGACTAGTTAACTCGAGAAATTGCTACATCTTGAAAAGAGAATTGAAAAAGGTGTACTAACTAAAACATAACCTAAGACAAAGCAAAATATACATAATATCATGAAATATCATAATTAAATATAAGAAGACCAAAAAAACACACAAAGAAATTGGGCCTATGGTAGGGTAGAAGTTCAAGATGCTCATGTATTGTCTTCCATGCCATAGTTTGCATGCTTAGACTCGGCAGACCAAAACATTTCTAACTCGGAAAAACTTGACAACCTGAAAACTACTTATATTTCTTTTAAAAAACAAATTTATGCAAAATACAGTTAGAATATGTATTGCATGAGTTTGGTGGGGGTCTGGGGGTAGCACCCCTATAGGGTCAACGTGTAGCACCCCTTGTGGGGGTTTGGGAGCAATGCCTCTAGCAAGGTTGAGGGGCAACATCCCTCATGGGGGTTTGGGGGCAGCACTCCTTCCTTGATTTGGGGTAGTGCCCTTGGCATGCTCCCTATTGCGGTAGGGTTGAGTGTAGGAGCCCATCACCACCAAGCCTAATTGAAGGTCATGAAGACCACATAGACAGTCATGGTCTATGCCATTTTCATAATTTTTGAAAAGGCAAAAATATGTGTTTTTGAGTGTGAATTGCATTTTTCAATGTATTTCCTATGTCATTCCTACATGTTGAGAGTTTGTCAAATGGATTCAATGACTAATTGCTATTAACTTGTCACTTGACTTGTGAAAAATTGCCAAAGGCACTAAGTTGTGAGTGCCACCATATATCTAGTTCCAGATTGCGCCCCTATATGCATAAGAATAAGGTGCTCCCCCTTAGGGGCTTGTCCCATTTGAACTTAGAGAGGTGATTGATTAACACTGAGCTGATCCACTTGATAATTCATTGAGTTAAAATTGAAAAAACTCAATGTTGTGGAAATCTCACGATTACCTAGTGACTCATTGGCTAATTAAACTATGGTCCATGCTATTTGGTACATCCCACCTTAAACCCTTGTCATACCTTGCTGCCATCTCAATTTCTATTGCCACCTCATGTTTCGCATTGGTAGTCATCTACTCCTTAGCTAGATAGAAACAAACACCGGACCTAGCACCAAGGTTTTTGCCATAGTGGCAACCTTTGCATTCATCTCTGCTACCCCTTCCACTCCTCTTTCTTCTATATTTCAAGGCAAAGATCTTCTAGAAGATAGGGATTAATTTAATGTCTTTGACCTTGGTGGGGAAAGCCTCATGGTATAGTATCCATAGCATTAATCAATATATTTTTTGTGATGTATAAACACTAATAGTAAAAGTTCAAAACTAAACGTGTTGTAATCTTTGCAGAGTCCAATTGAGCTGCCTTTTACATATTTTCCTAATATATTGGGAAAACCCATGTAGGATCACTATTAGGAAGAGAATTGGCGTAACTTAACATGTACTATCCAGACAAAGAGTAGTTTAGGCTATGATTATTTGGTATGATGTAATAGGTGCTGCCAAGTGGGTGCTGTAATCTCTCCAACTATTTAATATGGTTATAGGTGGCATTATGAAATATCCCAAACTAATTTCCAATGCAAAATTTTTTCACTTTCACAATTTCATATGCACAAGCATTTTGTCAAACACTTGGAATGCACATTCTCTGTGATAGTTTCTGAGCTGTTTGTAATGTGGTTGAATTGTTTTAATGACCAAATTACCAAGCATTCATTTTGATACCCAAATTCTCATGAAATTGAGTCATTCAACAAACAGTTGGCTGATTTCCCTTATCAATGAAATACAAAGATAAATATGTATATATATATATATATACGCCACTTTGGGAAGAGTTTGGGGCTGTGAACTATATAAGTTAATTGCTTCTGTCAAAGACATTTTACAACCATCAAAAATTTTGTGCATGAACTCTTCAATGTTTGCTTAATCTCTACTCAGTTGTGGGTCACATAAAAGTCAGAAATATATTAATACTTTGTCTATGTATTGACCTTGTTGTTAGTTATACTCAAATATATATATATACTCAGTTGTGGGTCACATAAAAGTCAGAAATATATTAATACTTTGTCTATGTATTGACCTTGTTGTTAGTTATACTCAAATATATATATTTGAGTATAACTAACTACAAGGTCAATACATAGACAAAGTATTAATATATTTCTGACTTTTATGTGACCCACAACTGAGTAGAGATTAAGCAAACATTGAAGAGTTGATGCACAAAATTTTTGATGGTTGTAAAATGTCTTTGACAGAAGCAATTAACTTATATAGTTCACAGCCCCAAACTCTTCCCAAAGTGGCGTACAACATTATGAAGATATTCTAAGATATTGCAACAACAAGCTTCCCAAACTCAACGGTAAACCCAATGATATTCCCACACCCAACATCAAATATGATGAGTACACTCCATAGAATTCTCAATATTGGTGTCCCCTTCTTGCACGCAAATATCTTCAATAATTTGTCTTGCGTACAAGACTTCACAATTTGATCTTCAATTGTACCTGCAATTCCTTTTTGTAAATCACAACAATGAAGCACCAATGTAGATTCAGGGTGAATCTATTAGCCATAGTAACGAGACGCGGACGCGGCTCAGACTCGGCGAGGGCGACTCGGCGCGGGACTCGGCGAATCCGGACGTGGACGCGGCGCAGACGCGGCAAAATGAATAAAAGTTGAAAAACCCTAGAAATTTAGAGATTTTTAAGGATTTAAAACTTGTTTCAAGCACCCTTTATTGAATACAACACAAATAAAAGCAAATTTGATCACATGCATAAGTATACAACGATTACATAAGTATAAGGTACACATTGTAGTTGCGTTGCTGAAGGAAATAACATACTTAGATATATAAAATTAGTCAAATGTATACAAAACTCATGGAATATGAAATCCATGACATCAAATGTTCCATACAAATATGAAATATGAAATATGACATCAAATCAAAATGTTCTATGACTCTATGCCCTATGGCATAGTGGAGCCAGCATCCTTCCTACGAAGGCGTCTAAAGGGCCTGGATGATGTTGCAGCTGCAGCCATAGTCTCTGCCTGTGTCTGACTCTCCATGCCACGCTCACCAACAACATCTATGCCTCCTCGTGCTCTAGCCTCCTCCTCAGCCATGGCTACAACCTCGGCCTCTCTCTCTGCCTGGTCCACCCAATCAAGGTCCTCGTCACTAAAGACTGCATCTGTAGCCTCAGTGGTCCACTCAGACTGTGGATCAACCTCGTCTAGATTGATCGGGGTTTTGTCATGGTCAAAAAGCTTCCTGTATCTGAGCCGAAGATTGTAATGAACATATACCAAGTCGTTCATCCTCTCCACTGTCAATCTATTGCGCTTCTTGGAGTGTATGTGCTCAAACATACTCCAATTGCGCTCACAACCAGATGAACTGCATGGCTGGCTCAATATACGAATGGCAATATTTTGCAGGTTCGGTGTATCAGAACCAAACATATTCCACCAGCTATCTGAGATGAGAAAAAGAAACAAAATCAATCTCATTTCAAGTTTCAAGTTCAAGTTCAACATTTAATAATAAATTATAATATAAAGAGATGAAAATTATGCCCTTAAATATATTTTTACCTGGTAGTAATGTTGTCCTATTATCTTTGCACATTTGACGCAGCAAAGAAGTCTCCTTGTGCCTTAGTGAAGGCATCTATCTCCTGCACCACCTGTGTAGTAACAGCAGGCAACATCCGCTCCAATGTCGTGTAGAGCCCACTAAGAATTTCTCTATCCGCACGGAGATCGGGAATTGGAAGGCCGGATTTAGGAAACATGCGCATGGATGGGCCTATGAAGTTGGTTTTGCCATCTCCTATCAATGATATCCCAAATGGGACGATACTTCTCCTCAACTCCACCATAGAAGATCTAATGGCCTCTTTGGCCCTATCCATGCCCTCATATATGTAGCCCATTGCGGCTTCTCCCCATCTGCAACTCGTAGGAGAACTAGCAAGGGCTCAATAAAGTGCAAAGTGCAAACATGTTTCACAAATAAGTGTGAATGAAAATAAACAAATAAAAGTAAGATATGATTAAAAATTAGAACATAATAAAGAATTAAATTTTACCTTCACAATCTCGTCCATTGGTGTCCAAAACCCTTGCTCATCAAAAATGCAATCAGCCACAGCAATCCCTGCAGTGCTTGTAGAAAAGGATGAGGAAGACCACTCCTCACTAGTAAACATGCGCCTCAAAGCTGCCCTTGACCGAATCAAGGATTGCATCGTGATAAAATTTGTTGCAAACCTGGTGATGCCAGGACGAGACAACTCCCTCAACCCCGTGTATTGCCTCATAAGGTTAAGCACCCATGTGTGGTTGTATACAAATTTGCAAACGTTTTTTGCTGCTTCCACACATGTTTTGATCCATGGGAGCTTCCCAAGATCCTCCAACATGAGGTCAATGCAATGGGCGGCACATGGAGTCCAAAATATAGTAGGGTGCCTCTCCATCAATAACCTACCAGCAGCAACATAATTTGCTGCATTGTCTGTCACCACTTGCACTACATTTTCTTCCCCCACATCAGCTATCACCTCCTCTATAGCCTCACACAGATATGTGGCATTTTTTATTTGGGCAGAAGCATCAATGGACTTAATGAAGACGGTGTCACCTGAAAAAATAAGCAAAACCAATTATTCAATAAATTAAAAAACATAAATCAGCCATATTAAATTATGTGATTCACTAAATAAAATTCAAATTCCAATGCATTGAAGGAAGTACAATTACCTCCAGAGGAAACTAGGAAATTAAGCAACGTCCTATTTCTCCTATCAGTCCAACCATCAGTCATGATGGTGCAACCAATCATGCTCCACTGCTTGCGTTGCTCCTCTAATTGTGCTTTCACATCTGCCACCTTTTGAGTCAAAAGTGGGCCCTTTAATTCATCTTCGCTAGGGGCTTTGAACCCCGCCCCACATATGGTTATCGCATCAACCATGTTTTGCCAGAAAGGTGACCTATAACATGTCATAAATAAATTGATAAGTTACATAAGTATTGTAAAATTTGAATTCGATAATGAGATAATGAGATACATCTAGATTCTAAAATTTAAATATAAATTTTAAAACAATTAAATGAAAAAGAATTACCTGGCTACATGGAAGGGAATGGTGCAGTAGTACCAAAAGTCTGCAATTGCCTTTTTGGCTGCATCATGTGCGTCCTTGTTCCAACCCATGCTCTCAAGCGACGGTTGGGAACCAGGGGTAGTGCGTGGTACAAAATATGAGTCCACCCTAGATTTACGAACTCTAGGGCCAATGCTAACACTGCCACTACCACTAGCAGTAGCAGCGCCACCAGCACTAGGAGTACGCATAGGCATTGCTGATGCAGAAACAGAAGCACTACCACAAGCACTAGCACTAGGACGGTATGGAGGCATGGAAGAAGCATCTCCAACAGCACCAAGTCCCTGTCCAACTCCAACACTCAGCAACTCCTGTTTCTGTTTCTTTTTCATTTCTTTTTGCCTTTCAAAAGTTTCTAATTGCACCTGCACTTCACGAACAACCTCAATAGGTGCTACAGGGCAACCCACTGCATCATGGGCGGGTATGCGTGCAAGATGATATTTTAATCGATTTATGCCTCCATGATATATTGTTTTGCAGTAGAAACATTTGGCGTCTCCTTTTTTCATTCCGGGAAAGATTTCAGCATGTTTCCAAGCAGGGTCTTTTCTGACTGGGGTATGAGACATTGTGAAAATAATAATATGGTATGATTTGCAAATGAATGTGGCTGCACAAAATAGGGTTTCTAAAATTATTTAAGTTGCAAGTAGGGTTTGTAAAAAAAATATGCAAACTCAAAAGAATAGTGATTTTACAAATTACAATGAAATATTTGTTAAAAAAACACAAAAAAATCAATTAAAATCGAACTTACCTCTTAGATTTAGCTTGGAATGCAATAGAAACTCCTCCAAATCACTGGTAATGAGCTTTCAATCCACCTCCTTGCTGGTATGAAGCTCCCTAAATGATATATGCCCTTGGATTTGTCTTCAACAAGTTGCTGGTTGCTCTCTCTTCTCCTCCTATTTTTTTTCACAACTCTCTCTTCTCCTCCTATTTTGCCAAATGAATGAAATGGGTGCCCTTTTAGGGCGAAATAGAAGATATAAGTCAAAAAACAGAATAAAAAAATGTTATTTTTTAATGTGTTTTTGGCCTTTTTGGCCGCTGCTGCCGCGGCCGCGTCCCACAGTCGGGACTCGCCGCGTCTGGCGCGTCCAGACCTGGACGCGGCCGCGCGCCTAGGACGCGGCCAGGGCCGCTCGGCGCGGGACTCGCCGCGTCCAGAGGACTCGCGGCGAGTCTCGGAGCTATGCTATTAGCCATCAACTAGGGAAGATCTCTCACCACTGTGGCTAATCTTCTCTGAGAGGGTTTTCGTCCTCCAAAAGGTTGAGATGAACCAAGTTCGATCTTCCAAAACCACACGGGTTTCAATTAAAGAAAATAGAATAAACTCCATAGCCCAAAAAAAACTCTCCATATCTCCTTTTATAAGTTTCTCGAGAAATTTTCGAAAAAACTTAAATGTAAAATCACTTTATTAATGTAATAACCCTTATATGTTCGAAAAGTGATTTAATTCATTTTTAAAACATTCCCGACACTTAAAATCACTTTTCAGTGTCCCAGCATTTGAAAATTTCCATCCCGGTTCCAATGAGTTATAACACTAAGGTGCCCATTAAAATATTTTAATTAAAATAGCAACCTTAGTAAAATTAATTAAATATAGCTCAATATTACATCCAAATTGTGGAAATAGTCGAAATGCATCAGAATCGAAATTTGATTGCACAAGAGTTATAATGATGATGAATGACGATAAACGGGCCCGATCGGGTGAGTTACTATAAATAGACGCTCTCTCTAACATTCTTGGAGAACACGCCAATAGCCGAAAATAATAGAAAAGTGTCATCTGAGTCCTCTAGACCATTTGAGTACATTGGTAACATCAAATAACCCTTGAGACAAGACAGACACCCACCAAGAAGATCAGAGCCAACTACAATGCAAGAGAACACTAAAATGGGGACGTTATAGTCTGCCCTCCCCAAAGATTGCTTGTCCTCAAGCAATGTTAGGGTACCCTCAATAACATCTGGCTAAGCCAAATTGAACCCAAGTATGATCCCAGGGTCCCAAATCAGTCTCTGGAAAAATCCACCATGTCGTCGCTGTGCCACTTTGATTAAAACTGTTAATCAATAATGCCTAGTCTGTGCTCTTGTCTCTGGTAACCAAAAAATGTAATCATCATCAAAACCCCAATTGAAATACTTGCGAGGGCTGGAATCTACATTATGAAAAATGACGCAAGAAGAAAATTACACCCTTCCAATCCCACAATCCAACACTAACTTTAATTTGACAACTCTATTTTTCAATTAAAGATTAATACAAACAAATGTGAATAGAAAGCAAATCCAATGGCGATTCAATGTTTCTAATTTCATCGTCTATTGATAATAAATTGTTTACAATTTACATGTTCAGTTTTCCATTCCTGGTCTTTCCACATTCCACACAATCTGCAAATTCCTCTTCCATTAACCTCGACTCATCTCTATCTCTCTCTCTATAGTCGAATCACCTCTCATGTCAGCCATTGTCCCTCTACCTCTCCTCCGTTCACATTTTCATCAGACAATTTTGAAGGCAACTGATTTGGGATTTGGATCAGACATATGAAGGATCAAAATCCTGTGCAAGGGGTTAGATATTTCTGCTTATGTCTTATTAATTTATTCTGGTCGAAGAACCTCTTGCGGGTATGTTTGTTGTGATTACTGTAATCTCTGTAAAGCTTGGAATTAAACGTTAAAATATATCACTGCCTGAACATCTGGGAAATTGTAATAAATGTCTTTTTGTAATCTGTTCTGAACTGCAATAAGTTGTCTGAATTCAATCATATTAAGAGATTACCAATATGTTATATCAAAACAATACATCATACAAATGCAAGTCAAACCGATATAGCATGGGTGCATATACAGAAGTAAAATAGTTTCAGACTGAGTCATACGATATCGAATTGTGCATAAATGAGATTATTTACTCTGCATATACAAGAAGGTTAATCATTTCAGTCCAGAAGGTTAAATTGATTTGACAAACAACATTGTCAAATTAGATGAATTGATAATAATCTTGATCCACCGGGTCGGGGTTATTACAAAATGACTACACTAAATCTGTAAATTCTCCCACAACCTGCTGCCAATAAGCCTATAAGTACTCAAAGTCAAATTGCCCATAAATTGATGTTGCCATAATCAGTGTGGAGATGCAAGGGCCGCAGTTGTCATAAAAAATTACCCTTGAAAACATAGGAGATGTGAGTGTGGAAATGACTATGAAGACTACTCCAATAACCAACTTATTGCTACCAATCAACACCAACTGAGAATTATTCCATTGCTGAGATGGAGGTATTGGCCAATCCATTTGTATGCTAACATTCAGTCCCATGGAGGCTGATTGTAAAGTGGACAACAGTACTAACTCTGAAGTTTTGTCCACTACTCCAACTCTGAGTCAACATCTCATCGTTGAACACTGTACTTGGATCCCAAATCTTATGATTATCACCAATTGCACTCGCACATACGTCCTCATAGCTGCTGAAACAAAAGATGATAGCAGTGTTAAGTCTGAAAATCTGATTGATAACCACCTCAGAATTGCCTCGGCTGTCATAAACTGGTAAGATCTTATCAACATCCAATATCCAAGTGCTATAGTGACAATCCCGTGCACACAAATCCCTGCAATCAGCTGCTATCATGAATGCAAAGTCTGAAAATTTCATGATCAGCACCATAGAACAACCTTAAACATTAATGTGTAAGCTGGAAACCAAAGAATCAAGTCTGAAAGCTCTCCCACAATTTGTTGCACATTGCATCTTGGAAGAGTGTCGTCTTTGACAAACCACACATTATCAAAATGCATTATCTTCCCTAAAGGTAAGCTCTTAGTTTCCATAATCATCTCTTCAATTAGATGTCTCCAATACAATTTCAATTTTTTTGTATAAACTTTGTTAACAAAATCTTTACATACCTTGTGTCCTTTCAAAGTGGTGACAAGTAATGGTGTTTTCATGAAGTAAAGAATAGTAAATCCATTATGGAATGTCATGTCTCTTGTGTAACTTGGGCCCAAATAACAACCAGACCTGGGAATATTTACGCAAGGGTCAAATACAAGTTCGTAACTGCTGTTGAATGCATCAAATGTTATGCCAACCTCATGCCATGGTCTCCCTACGCCCAACACTTCTTTTCCAAGCTACCTCGACCCTCATGATTCCCACGCAGACCTTGTATGAAAGCTCACAGCCGATAGAACTTAGAGATTCCTGCACCTGGAAGTTCACGTCCCTGTTGGCAGGGTTCACACGCCCCCACACACCCTTCAAGTGGTTGCCAAGCGATGGGTCAGATTAATATTTAATATGGTGATATTCTTAATAAGCACGGGCACTAAATAAAATAGCTATGATAGCTTTGAAGCCCGATATCATCCACTTTATGTGCTCTTTGTCCTTTTTTGGCTGCACAATCACCTTGTCTTATCTGCACTTGTAGACTGAGAGCTGTCCAACTCCACGTCAGCCCAGAAGACTCCAAACTCCTCCCTTATGTTCATCGCAGCCCTTCAATTTACTGGAAACCTCCTTAACATACATTTATTCTTCGAACTGGGCGGCATATATTGTATTTGTCTTTATTTGTTGACCTGCGTCATCCTTAAACTTCAGCGACTCCTACAAAATCTTCATAGACCCACGACTCTCATGAATGGGCCGGCTTCTCATATAGGTAATCGCTTCATAGGTTAATGTGGGGTGGCTGATATAAATAATGGACCCGTAGTTTTCCTATTGACCGGCGCTTACATAATGAGGCTGGTAGAAGCCACCTCACAGCCAAACACCTCCAAATAACATGAGAGGACTGCGTTGACCTCTTTTAAATATTTATCATTATCTTGCAAACACCCGACTCCAAACAAATCAGGCATCTCCCATAAATTTCATAAATGATATTAATGTCTGAAGTTGTAGAAACGTTGATGATGAAATGAATTAATGTGATGTCCCCTTCCTAGTCAGCGCAGCTAGATTTGAGGTTAGCCTATCATTTTGATCCTCGTAGGCTGACAGTTGTGTGTAGAGGATCATGTAATGTCCCCTTCTCAAAACTGACATTTCTAGTGACCGTTGGCCTTTCTTTGGGAACCCGAAGGCTAGTCGGAAGTTAAATTAGGGTTTCCTATTTTTGAGGAGGTCATTGCTCAGAGATGATGGATTCAATGGCGGATTCTTTCTGGGTTTTCAGAGAGCTTCGCAGGGGTATGTTCATCTCGGCATTCAGAGCATTTTCGGGAATTTACTATTTTTAGTAAATTCTATTTTTGGCAGTAAACAGGATGGTCTCAGGCAGTTGACCTTCCCCTTCAGTTGACTCAAGTGGCGTATTCAGTTTCGGGCTTCAGAATGCAGTTTTGGGAAGTTGAGCTCATTTCACTTAAAAATAACATTATAATTTAAATGTTATTTTATCACCTTGGCCTAGTCGAATGACTTAATGTTATTTTAAAAGGTGGACTCAAAGGGTGGCGCCATCATTAAGGACATATTTAATATTTGATGAATTCTCCAAAGTCAAAGCAAGTTAATTTGGGGCGCATTTATCAAGGTGATGATTTAATTAAAATATGAATATTGAGCTAAAAGGGAAAAGGACGCCATATTGAAGAAAGAGCTAGGGTTTGAACATTGAGTTGGATTTTAGGGTTTCGTGAAGTCAAACGAAACTTATAAAAAGGAATCTTGTGCATCATTTCTGGATCTTTTGTCGACTATACTGTTATGCTGCCGGATTGGCTCTGAAAACTGCTTCGAGGAATGAAGGCCTCCTAGCTCGGGCATCGCTTCGTGTTTGCAAGACAACATCTAGTGGTGAATCATTGTATTGTGAGTTGCATTTAGTTTGTGTTTTGTTCTCAGCTCATTGCATAGTTAGATTCGAATTGGCATTTAGTAGTTTCAGCAAATTGCATTGTTCTAGACAGCAGATTTCATGTTTTAATCATAACTCAAAAAAAGACAAAATTATAGTTCTGGGTATCATTCCATTGTCATTGTTAGACCTAGGCGTCCATATTCTCCCATTTGCAGATTTTAATGTTGTGTATTGAATTTTTAAAGTCAAGTCGAATTTCTCAGCTGGGCCGTACCATTTAATGGCATTGGGATTCGTGCATAATTCATGTGTGGGTTTTAGATCTGTTTTCATTGTCTCATCTTAGGCGTCTCCTTGGTTAAGGCTTAGTGCATTTGATTTCTAGTCAATCGGAGGTTATACGTGGAAGATATGAGCATTTAAGTAATTCCTTAGACTGCTGTTTATGCATTTAATGAGCAGATTTGTAACAGAAAATCAGAAATCTGTATCTCGATCTTTGAAAGCGTTTGGTTTTGGTATTACTATTCAAAATAAAGGTGGTTCCATATGATGTAATGCTGATCCTTTAATTTCATAAGATATTGGCAGGCGAATGCTCCTTATTTGTAAAACTGACAGTAGTACTGGCAGTTATTTCATTATTGCTCAAATCTGGTTGTGTTCTCATTTTTATTTGAAGTTTGAAATAGATAAATCTCCGCCCTATGGTCGCTACTTTCCCATCTTGGGTCAGCAAGCACATTCTGGGTGTCGAGTATTTCCAGTTTCAGCATTTATTTCAAGCATTTAATTCTGTAATCACTCCGTCATATGGTCGCCCCTCACTCCGCCTTGGATTGGGTAGCACATACTTGACGTTGAGTTCCTTTCTGTATTTAGAGTAGAGATCCTCTGACCAATGCTCGCCATCATCGGCGCCATTCTGGTTAGAGTTGCTTTCTTGCACGTTTTGGTTTATTCTCTAACCTTAACGGGTGCTCTGCTTTGTAATTTGTAAATTGAAAAAACGAAAAAATTTGGCTCGGAATATTTCAGTGGTATCAGAGCCACGCATCCTGCCATCCTGTGAAATCAACCTTCTATGAGTGACAGAGAACAGAGGTACTTGGCAAGAGTATACAAGAGGGATACAGTTCAGACACAGTTGTATCAAGCTCCAGAAGGTCAGACAGCGTCAGAAGTTTTGAGGGCTAATTGGGAGCCTTAACAGGAAACAGAAATGGGGGATAATGAAAGAAATGAAAGAAGTTCAGGCAACAAAGGTGACAGTGGGAAGGGTATAGACAATTCGGCCAATCTAGGTCAAGGACTTGATAAGAAGATGGATGCTTTGTTGGATATGTTCTCTCTCATGTTAGGGAGATTGGGTCCAAATACTCCACAAAACAATACAGTGCATGCCGGTGAGCATAGTGCTATCAACCAGCACAATAGTCATGTTGCCCAACCTTCAGTTAGCCGCACCTACATTTCTGCTAGACCGCTCAAACCCACGTTTTTGGCACCAGCAAACCCACATCCTGATCTCGAAGAAAATGCTTCATCTTTGGAGAGGCTAAGGATAGGCCGTACGGAATATGACACCCTTCCTGATGAAGTCAAGCTTGACATGTCCTTCAATGATTACATGGAGTATAGAAGGAAGGATAGAGGCCAAGGGAGAAATTATGACCAAAGAAGAACTCCAGCACAAGGAGACTTGTATCAAGCTATCAACAAGGTTACGCTTCCCCATTTTGATGGAAGTGATAATAATTCTGCTCGAGCTTGGATACAGAAGCTAGACAACTATTTGGCTCTTAGGCCAATGGCTGAAGAAGAAGCGATTAAATTCGCTACGCTACACCTAGATGGGGTGGCGCATGAGTGGTGGTACCATGGCCTAGTCACCTTAGGTCATGGCTCTATCACTAGCTACGATGAGTTCACCAATAGACTCATTGAGAGGTTCGAGAAGAAGGACCCAGAAGTGCATTTTAGAGAGTTGGCACAGTTGAGGCAGTATGGCACTGTTGATGCCTACATAGCTGAGTTTCAAAGACTTTCAGTTATGGTCACTGGAATCACGGAGAGAAGATTAGTGATCCTATTCAGCGAAGGATTAATGGAGCCACTCAAGGGTTGGATCAAAGCTTTTGATCCACCGTCCTTACAAGAAGCAATGAAGAAAGCTAGAAACATGGAGTGGGCTGCTCCCAAAGCAAAGTTCCATTCCAAACCAGCATTTCACAAGGGGGATAGAGGGAAAAAGTTTCATCAAAAGCCTCACCATAAGGAGTTTAAACCGCAGAAACCTCATGGCACAAGATTGGATCCAGAGACTATCAATGAACTCCGAAGAAAGGGGTTATGTTTCCGTTGTTGGGAAAAATGGTCCCAAGATCATGTGTGCCCAAAGGGTGCTAAAATCCATCAAATTGAGTTCTATACAGCTGAAGAAAGCAATTCTGATTTTTCTGATCAGCAAGCTGATTTTGAGGACATCGATGAAGAAAAAACTCCAGAAGAGTCTGAAAGTGAAAAGGAAAGTGGTGGTACATTGGCTCAACTTTCGAGCTTCCAAAAAAATGAGTCTTTCAAAATTCGTGGGATGATCATAGGGCAGCGTATTGTTGCTTTAATTGACACTGGAGCAACACATAACTTCATAGACGAAGTTGTGGTGGCAAAGAAAGGGTTGCAAACAGAAGACTTTGAAGGTTTCAGAGTTATGGTTGCTGATGGGTTTCACATCTCATGCACCAAGAGGATTCCCAACATGTCAATGCAATTGGGCAATTACGAAGTCAAGGATGACTTCTATGTGGTTAATATTGGAGATACGGATGCTGTCCTTGGCATTCAATGGCTGCGATCTCTTGGAGAGATCTCTTTAAATCTGCAAACCATGGAACTCAAATTTCAATCCGATGGAAAGAAGGTGGTGTTGAGAGGAATGTCAAATGGTGGCCCTCGGATTGTGTCATTCAAGAGGATGGCAAGGTTGATACGTCATGACCAAGTGGAGTGGGCTGCGGAGTGCATGATTCTTCCAGCTAGTCCAGCTGAAATGAAAATAGAGCATCCTCCAGATATTCAATCTTTACTCACCAAGAAGAGTAAAGTGTTTGCTGATTTACCTCCTGGACCCCCTCCTGATCGAGGTTCAGAACACATCATAGAGCTCAAGGAAGGGGCTAAACCGGTGATCACAACTCCATATCGGTATCCGAAGAGGCAAAAGGATGAGATCGAGAAGAATATTCGAGAACTTTTGGAGATGGGTTTCATACGCCCAAGCAAGAGCCCCTTTGCATCTGCAGTGGTTCTTGTGAAAAAGAAGGATGGTACCATGCGCATGTGCGTGGACTATCGTGCTTTGAACCAAAGCACCATCAAGAATAGATACCCCATTCCCAGAATAGATGAGCTCATTGATGAGCTACATGGGGCTAAGTTCTTTTCGAAGATTGATCTGAGGTCGGGTTACCATCAGATACGAATGAGGGGATCAGATGTGGAAAAGACAGCTTTCAGATGTCACTATGGCCATTTTGAATTCTTAGTCATGCCATTTGGGTTGACTAACGCTCCGGCTACCTTCGTCTTGCATGAACCGTGTCTTTCAGTCAACTTAAGGTTTGTGCTGATATTTTTTGATGATATTCTGATCTACAGCAAGACTTGGGAAGATCACCTCAAGCACTTGGAGGAAGTGCTTAGTATCATGGAATCTGAGAGCTTGTTCGCAAAAGCTTCCAAATGTCAATTTGGAATGGAGGAGTTACTGTACCTTGGCCACATAATCAGTGCTGAGGGAGTGAAGGTGGATCCGGAAAAGATCAAAGCAGTAGTTGATTGGCCACCTCCTGAGAGCTTGACTCAGTTGAAAGGTTTTCTGGGTCTTTGTGGTTTTTATCGGAGATTCGTAAAGGGGTATTCACAGAATGCTGCTCCCCTTACTGATCTCACCAAAAAGGGAGCCTTTGCTTGGTCAGAAAAGGCTCAAATTGTTTTTGATAAGTTCAAGAAGATCATGAGCTCGTGTCCAGTTTTGGCTATTCCGGATTTCTCCAAGCCATTCGAGTTGCAATGTGATGCATCGGGCGAAGGAGTGGGGGCTGTCCTGATGCAAGACAAACACCCTATCGTGTTTGAGAGCAGAAAATTACGGGGTGTTGAAAGGACATACTCAATCTATGACAAAGAAATGCTTGCCATTATGCATGCATTAGCCAAGTTCAGGCAGTACTTGGTGGGGAACAAGTTTGTGGTTAAGACGGACCACAATAGCCTCAAGCATTTCATGCACCAGAAAGACCTAAATGAGAGGCAACAGAAATGGGTGAGTAAGCTTCAAGCTTACGACTTTGACATTGAATATGTCAAAGGGAAAAATAATGTCGTGGCCGATGCTCTCTCCAGAAGGCCTCATCTTAGCTCATTGTGTGAGCTTACTGCAGATTGGAGGGACATGTTGCTTGCTGATTATGCCAAAAATCAGTTTGCAACCAGCATTCTGGAAGGTACTTTCCATGATGAAAGGTACCAGGTGGTTGAGGGATTGATCCATTATAAGGGAAGAATCTTTCTGGTGGCTGATTCTAAGCTTAAGAAGAAGATTCTTTTGACTTTTCATGACATTCCAGTTGCTGGTCACCAAGGTTTTTTCAAGACCTATAGGCAGATCCGAGAAAGGTTTTCTTGGAAAGGATTGAAAGGAGAAGTTCAACGCTACATTCAGGAGTGTCTTGTTTGTCAAGCGAATAAAAATGAGCATACATTACCAGCCGGTTTGCTGCAACCACTTCCTATTCCCAATCAAAAATGGGAAAGTATCTCGATGGATTTCATCACTAGGTTGCCTAAGGCCCAAGGGAAGGATTGTATTTACGTGGTAGTTGACAGATTAACCAAATTTGCTCATTTCTTTGCCATTACCAGCACTTTTTCTGCAGCCCAAGTTGCAGATTTGTTCTTTCGAGAAGTGTTTAGGCTGCATGGGTTGCCAAAGAATATTGTAAGTGATCGGGACAGCAAGTTCCTAAGTACCTTTTGGCAGGAAGTTTTCAGAATGAGTGGTACTGTGCTCACTCCAAGCACGAGTTATCACCCCCAAACTGATGGACAAACAGAAGTAGTGAACAAGTGGTTGGAGGGCTACTTGAGAAACTATGTGTCAGAACAGCAGAGAGCATGGGTTAAGTGGCTGCATATAGGCGAGTACTGCTACAATTCTTCTTTCCACATGTCGATTAAGATGTCTCCGTTCTTGGCACTTTATGGGTATGAAGCACCCAGTTTTGCAGATTTGGTGTTTGGTGACAGCAAAGCACCTTTAGCCAAGGATTTGTTGCAGCATAGTCAAGACATAATGAGGTCCTTGAAGGATAATTTGCAGATTGCACAAAATCAGCAGAAGTTGTATGCTGATCAGAGGCGTGTTGAGCGTTCGTTCGAGGTTGGGGATATGGTCTATCTTCGTCTACAACCTTATAGACAGTCTACTCTCAAGAAGAGTGGAGCTGAGAAGCTCAAACCTCGCTTCTATGGGCCATTCAGGGTCATCAGAAAAGTTGGGGCAGTAGCTTATGAATTAGAGCTACCTTCTATAGCAGAGTGCATAATGTTTTCCACGTGTCTCGCCTCAAGAAGGCACTCGGACATAATGTGGTTGCTTCATCGCAGTTGCCACCGTTAGATGAAGAGGGACAGTTGGTTCTGATTCCAGAGGAAATTCTTGATTTTAGGGAACGTTCTTTGAGGAATAGAACTATCAGAGAATGTCTGGTAAAGTGGACGAACCTGCCTATGGAGGATGCGACTTGGGAAAGTGATGAGATTCTGCAGCATCTTGGTTTGCGATTGCTTGAGGACAAGCAATCTTGGGGAGGGCGGACTGTAATGTCCCCTTCTCAAAACTGACATTTCCAGTGACCGTTGGCCTTTCTTTGGGAACCCGAAGGCTAGTCGGAAGTTAAATTAGGGTTTCCTATTTTTGAGGAGGTCATTGCTCAGAGATGATGGATTCAATGGCGGATTCTTTCTGGGTTTTCAGAGAGCTTCGCAGGGGTATGTTCATCTCGGCATTCAGAGCATTTTCGGGAATTTACTATTTTTAGTAAATTCTATTTTTGGCAGTAAACAGGATGGTCTCAGGCAGTTGACCTTCCCCTTCAGTTGACTCAAGTGGCGTATTCAGTTTCGGGCTTCAGAATGCAGTTTTGGGAAGTTGAGCTCATTTCACTTAAAAATAACATTATAATTTAAATGTTATTTTATCACCTTGGCCTAGTCGAATGACTTAATGTTATTTTAAAAGGTGGACTCAAAGGGTGGCGCCATCATTAAGGACATATTTAATATTTAATGAATTCTCCAAAGTCAAAGCAAGTTAATTTGGGGCGCATTTATCAAGGTGATGATTTAATTAAAATATGAATATTGAGCTAAAAGGGAAAAGGACGCCATATTGAAGAAAGAGCTAGGGTTTGAACATTGAGTTGGATTTTAGGGTTTCGTGAAGTCAAACGAAACTTATAAAAAGGAATCTTGTGCATCATTTCTGGATCTTTGGTCGACTATACTGTTATGCTGCCGGATTGGCTCTGGAAACTGCTTCGAGGAATGAAGGCCTCCTAGCTCGGGCATCGCTTCGTGTTTGCAAGACAACATCTAGTGGTGAATCATTGTATTGTGAGTTGCATTTAGTTTGTGTTTTGTTCTCAGCTCATTGCATAGTTAGATTCGAATTGGCATTTAGTAGTTTCAGCAAATTGCATTGTTCTAGACAGCAGATTTCATGTTTTAATCATAACTCAAAAAAAGACAAAATTATAGTTCTGGGTATCATTCCATTGTCATTGTTAGACCTAGGCGTCCATATTCTCCCATTTGCAGATTTTAATGTTGTGTATTGAATTTTTAAAGTCAAGTCGAATTTCTCAGCTGGGCCGTACCATTTAATGGCATTGGGATTCGTGCATAATTCATGTGTGGGTTTTAGATCTGTTTTCATTGTCTCATCTTAGGCGTCTCCTTGGTTAAGGCTTAGTGCATTTGATTTCTAGTCAATCGGAGGTTATACGTGGAAGATATGAGCATTTAAGTAATTCCTTAGACTGCTGTTTATGCATTTAATGAGCAGATTTGTAACAGAAAATCAGAAATCTGTATCTCGATCTTTGAAAGCGTTTGGTTTTGGTATTACTATTCAAAATAAAGGTGGTTCCATATGATGTAATGCTGATCCTTTAATTTCATAAGATATTGGCAGGCGAAAGCTCCTTATTTGTAAAACTGACAGTAGTACTGGCAGTTATTTCATTATTGCTCAAATCTGGTTGTGTTCTCATTTTCATTTGAAGTTTGAAATAGATAAATCTCCGCCCTATGGTCGCTACTTTCCCATCTTGGGTCAGCAAGCACATTCTGGGTGTCGAGTATTTCCAGTTTCAGCATTTATTTCAAGCATTTAATTCTGTAATCACTCCGTCATATGGTCGCCCCTCACTCCGCCTTGGATTGGGTAGCACATACTTGACGTTGAGTTCCTTTCTGTATTTAGAGTAGAGATCCTCTGACCAATGCTCGCCATCATCGGCGCCATTCTGGTTAGAGTTGCTTTCTTGCACGTTTTGGTTTATTCTCTAACCTTAACGGGTGCTCTGCTTTGTAATTTGTAAATTGAAAAAACGAAAAAATTTGGCTCGGAATATTTCAGATCAATTGAGGCAGTTACCCGGCGTTCAGGAGCATTATTCCTTCAGTTGTTTTAGGTTGGGCCTTCGCAGAATCTTTCAGAGAGGTTTTTCAGATACTTGCTATTTTTAGTAAGTCAGGCAGGCGGATGCTGCTATTTTGGGCAGGGCACCTGGTTCAGTTGGTCAGCTCAGAATCGACCCAGTTCATTAGTTTGATGGTCAGATGGAAAAATAACGGAGCATTTAATGATTATTAAATAATTGATATTTTGACTTTATATTATAAAGTCACTTTATAAATACATTTAAATATTAATAATTAATGGCATATTATAAAGTATTTTTAATACTTTATAATAAAGTGAAATATTTGTTATAATGAATAATTATTTATTCATTAATGGGACGCCATTTATTTATTATTTTTCTCCTAAGTCAAAAAGGACGAATTTAATCATTTATTAAATGATTATTAAAAAAAGAAGTTGGGGTCGAAATTTTGTAAGGGGTTTATATATTCACTGCCAAGACAAATCGAACTCTTATGTTATGATTATTCAATTTGTCTTATTTTGCTCTGAGCATTGGAATTTGCAAAACCTAGGGTTTCAATAGACAGTTGATTTTGGAGAACGTTCCCTCTTCAAGATCTGGCATATTGAGACTGTGAAATACCAGTTGAGGCTTGTCCATCAGCGTGGCTTCATCCAGAAGTCATACAGTGTTTACAGTGGAGTTTATTTATAGTATTCAGGGTTCTATTATTCATCAGAAGGAATTGATCTTTGAGATTTCAGTGTTTGGCACCTGGCGCGATTTCCAAGAAAAAGGTACGACTGTATTAAATACTGCTGACAGGCCGTACTTTGCTGTTGAAGACGTCTTTCTCCTGGCAACCAAAAACGCCTATCACTGCAGCTTCCAGTCTTCTCCATCTTTGGCGCACAAGCAAGGGGATTCGATTTTTAGCTTTATTTCTCAGGAGAAGTCAATCACTGGCTAGGGCCGTACCACATTTAATCTTGCTGCTGGGCCGTACTGTACTGTACCAGCAAGAGTCGTACTTCATCTCCAGAGGGATTTGCCTTGCTTTTTCATCTTTTGTCTCTGGCAAAGTTGGCGCCTAGGGTTTCTGGAGTTTTCTCATCGTTCTGAGCTTAGAGATCTGTGTTCTGGAGTTGGCCGTACTACTTCCTTTCATTCCTTCAAGCGGCTGCAACAGCAAACAGGTTCCTCTTAAAAATATCATTTATTAATTCATCTGTGATTGGGATCTCTTTGTAGTTGTTTTAATACAAGAATAAAGTCATCTACTATTGATCTGGAAGTTATTTGGAGCATTGTTGTTTGTTTATGAATTTATTTGCATTTATTTATCAAATTCGCACTTTCTTTCCAAACATTCAAAACCCTCAAAAAAGTCAAATATTGCAATAACACAAAAACAACAGTTATAGTTCAGAAACTGGGTTGAGAGACACTTGGTCTCCTACAGTGGTATCAGAGCACAGTTTTCCTACCATCCTGTGCTTTTTCAGTTGCCTTTTCAGTCAGAAGCCTGCTTTTTAGATGCTTTTTCATTAGTAGAGATATCATTTTCTACAGTAAGGGTAGAGGAACAGGCAGAGTTGAAGATTGGACAGGTCCACCTGTTCCTGAAGGTGAGACGGTGTCAGGAGTATTGGGTATTCATAGATCTAGCTCCAACAGCAGTGAGAACAGTGTCACAACACTGATGGCAGACCGTGAGATCCTTGCAGAGTCACTTAGGGATTCAGGGAAAGCGCATGCAGAGGGTGATATTACTGATGAGTAGTTTAGGCGCAGGCACGATAATATGATGGACATGATGTCCTAGTTGATGGGCACTATTAGGCAGTATACTCCATCCCAGCCGCACTATATCCAGATTGGACAGTCGAGCAGGACTGTAGGCGTGGACCAGCCCTTGGCATCAGCACCACGACAACCATCACCGATCTATCATGAGCGTAGGCCTGGACAACCTACATTCATCTCTAGAGACACCCCACCTCAGACTCCGGAGGCAGAGCAGCAGGGTCACCATCAGGAGTTTCAGCCACATAATGGCATGTCAGTGGCGGATGTGACTAGATTTCATGGTGAGTACCTATCATTAGCACCCGAGATCAGACAGGCATTATCTTTTCATGAGTTTATGGATGTTCATAAACCTAGAGGGGGAGGTAGATTTGACCGCCGAGCTCCTCAGCACCAGCAGCCACAGCCACAGGTGAACAGGGATTTGCAGTACGCAGTTAGCAAAATCACCTTGCCATACTTTGATGGTTCAGATAAGACGTCAGTGAGGTCTTGGGTCCAGAAGTTGGACAATTATCTATCACTGAGACCAATGCAGGAGGACGAGGCCATCAAGTTTGCTACTTTGCATCTTGACGGGTTGGCGCATGATTGGTGGCATCACGGCATGTACACACTTGGCCATCATGCAGTCACTACGTACCAGGAGTTCACCAGCAAGCTCATAGAGCTTTTTGATAAGAAAGATCCAGAACTCTACTTCAGAGAGCTAGCTCAGCTTAGACAGACAGGTAGTTTGGATGCTTATGTCAGTGAGTTTCAGAAGGTTGCAGTCATGGTGACAGGCATTTCAGAACGAAGACTTGTCATTCTCTTCGTCGAGGGTTTGATGGAGCCTATGAGAGGTTGCGTCAAGGCATTTGATCCTCCTACTCTTTAGGAGGCCATGAGGAAGACACGTAACATGGAGCTTGCAGCACCTCGCAGCAAGTTCACTTCAGGCTCAACACCATACAGGAGGCCTAATAGGTCTTTTGATAGGAATAGGCCCTTTGACAGAAGGAGGGATCCACCCGATCCTAAGAAACAAAATGCACCACCCTTTGACAGAGAAACACTGAATGATTTACGGAAGAAAAAATTGTGTTTCTGGTGCAAGGCACCCCATGATGAAAAACATGTATGCCCTCTTCGTCCCAAAGTGAAAAACAATCAGATGGAGTGGTTTTATGAGGGGGAAGAGCAATCTGATCTGTCAGACCAACAAGCTGATTCCGAGCATTCAGATGATGACAGGTCCGGAAATGAGGGTGAAAACGAAGGAGGAAGGAAGCTACAGGAGGCACATTTGACTAGCCTTCAGAGAGATGGGTCGTTTAGACTCCGCGGGCTCCTAGCAAGTCAGAAGGTAATCACTCTACTCGACACTGGTGCCACTCATAATTTCATTGATGCACGGTTGGTAGAGAAATGTGGTATACAGACAGAGGAGTTTGAGGGTATCCGAGTTAAGGTGGCAGATGGGTACACCCTCAAATGTGACAGAAAGATTACTGATCTTCCGATGCGGTTGAACAACTATGAGTTCAAGACTGAATTCTATGTTGTTAATATGGGAGATACTGATGTGGTGTTAGGGATGGCATGGCTTCACGATTTGGGTGAGTTCACACTCAATCTACGAGACATGGAGATGAAGTTCAAGGTTAATGGGAGACCTCATGTCATCAAAGCCATTAGAGACAGTAATCTGAGGATGGTTTCGTACAGGCGGATGGAGAGGCTCATACGTCATGATATGGTTGACTAGGCTGCAGAGTGTATGTTAATGCCAGCACAGCAGGAGCAGCAGAAGGGTGAGTACCATCCAGGCATCCAGATACTGAGGACTAAACACTCCAAAGTGTTTAGTGACATTCCACCTAGTAGACCTCCAGGCAGAGGCACTGAGCATATTATTGAGTTGGAGGAGGGCGCAAAGCCCATTATGATTACACCCTACAGGCATCCGAAACGACTCAAGGATGAGATTGAGAAGACCATCAATGAGTTATTGGCCATGGGACACATTAGACCTAGCAAGTCACCTTTTGCTTCATCGGTTGTATTGGTGAAGAAGAAGGATGGATCACTTCGGATGTGCATAGACTACCGCCAGCTCAACAAGAGGACAATTAAAAACAGGTACTCGATACCACGCATTGATGAGCTGATTGATGAGTTGCACGGTGCTATCTTCTTCACGAAGATTGATTTGAGATCCGGGTACCACCAAATTTAGATGAGGGAGCAGGACATTGAGAAAACCGCTTTCAGGTGCCATTGCGATCACTTCGAGTTCTTGGTTATGCTGTTCGGTCTAACCAATGCACCTGCCACCTTTCAGGCTACTATGAATAGGGTCTTCAGTTCTCAGTTGCGGAGGTTTGTATTGGTCTTCTTCGACGACATTCTGGTATACAGTAGGTCATGGGAGTAGCATCTAGCTCACTTAGACATAGTTTTGGGTATCTTGGCTGAGGAGTCCTTTTATGCCAAGGAATCCAAGTGTGAGCTAGGCATGGAGGAGTTGTTGTATCTGGGGCACATCATCAGTGCCAAGGGAGTGAGTATGGACCCTGAGAAGGTCCGATCTATAGTTGAGTGGCTAGTACCTGAGAACCTTATGTAGCTCAGAGGCTTCATTGGGTTGTGTGCTTTTTACAGGAGATTTGTTAGTGGGTTCTCACATCACGCTGCACCCCTTACTGATTTGACAAAGAAGGGGGCTTTTACTTGGTCACCACAAGCACAAGAGTGCTTTGACAGGTTTAAGGTGATCATGACTTCGTGTCCAGTGCTAGCATTGCCTGACTTTACAAAGTCATTTGATTTGTTTTGCGATGCTTCAGGAGAGGGCATTGGTGCTGTTTTGATGCAGGAGAGGCACCCTATTGCTTTTGAGAGCAGGAAGCTTAGGGGTCCCGAGAGGTTTTATAGCATTTACGACAAGGAGATGTTAGCCATTATGCATGCTTTGGCTAAGTTCAGGCAATACTTGGTAGGCAGCAAGTTCAGTGTCCGTACAGACCACAATAGCCTGAAACACTTCCTTGGACAGCGGGACCTAAATGAGAGGCAGCAAAAATGGGTCAGCAAACTGCAGTCGTATGACTTTGACATCACCTTCATTAAGGGGAAGCAGAACACTGTAGCTGACGCCTTGTCTCATAGACCTCAGTTGAATGCCATGGCACAGATCTCAGAGGATTGGAGGCATCGGATTATTGCAGAGTGTGCTAAGAACCTATGGGCTTCTAGCATTATTGATGGGACAGAGCAGGATAGTAGGTACACCATTGTAGATGACTTGATCATTTACAAGGGGCGGATTTTTCTGGTTTCTGATTCCGAGTTGAGGGATACAGTTTTGAGAGCCTTTCATGATCTTCCTATGGCGAGCCGTCCCGGGTACTACAAAACATATAAGCTGGTTCGGGAACGGTTTACTTGGAAAGGGCTGAAAACTGATGTTCTACAGTATGTTCGAGAGTGTTCTGTTTGCCAGCAGAACAAGCAGGAACACACATATCCTGCTGGATTGCTCCAGCCACTTCCGATACCTGACAGGAAGTGGGAGTGTTTATCAATGGACTTTATCACGGGTTTGCCGAAAGCCCAAGGTAAAGATTGTATTTACGTAGTGGTTGATCGGTTGACCAAATATGCACACTTCTTCCCGATTACTACTACATTCACAGCAGCGTAGACTGCAGAGCTCTTCTTCAGAGAGGTATTCCGGTTACATGGGTTGCCTCGGACGATAGTCAGCGATAGAGACAGTCGGTTCATGAGCAACTTTTGGCAGGAGTTGTTCAGGCTCTGTGGGACCGAACTGACACCGAGTACCAGCTACCATCCGCAGACAGATGGATAGACAGAAATTGTCAATAAGTGGGTGGAAGGTTACTTGCGCAATTACATAGCTGGACAATAGAGAGCTTGGGTGAGGTGGATATACCTCTGTGAGTATTGTTATAACTCTACTCACCACATGACGATATAGATGACACCCTTCATGGCATTGTATGGGTATGAGGCGCCTAACCTTTTGGATCTGATATTGAGTGATAGCAGAGTGCCGAGTGCAGGAGATATGATGTAGAGTCAGCAGGACATCTTGAGGTCTCTCAGAGACAATATCTAGCGGGCACAAAATCAGCAGAAGCGGTATGTTGATCAGAAGAGGGTTGAGCGTTCTTTTGTAGTGGGTGATATGGTGTATCTTATGTTGCAGCCGTATCGTCAGTCTACTCGCGGAAGAGTGGTGCAGAGAAGCTGCAGCCTCGTTACTATGGTGTATTTCGTGGTTGTCGACGAGTGGGCGAGGTTGCATATGAGTTAGAATTACCGCAGATAGCAGGGTTCACAACGTGTTTCACGTCTTTCGCCTAAAGAAGGCATTGGGTCAGCATGTGATACCCTCTCCAGTTCTGCCACCCCTTGATGATGAAGGGAAATTGATATTAGTACCTGAGGCCATCCTTGAGATGAGAGAGAGACATCTTCGGAGGCGGGTGATCAGGGAATATCTGATCAAGTGGAGAGATTTTCCAGTTGAGGATGCTACATGGGAGTCAGAGTAGATTTTACAGCATCCAGAGTTGAGATTGCTTGAGGACAAGCAATTTCAGGGAGGGTGGACTGTGATGTCCCCTTCCTAGTCAGCGCAGCTGGATTTGAGGTTAGCCTATCATTCTGATCCTCGTAGGCTGACAGTTGTGTGTAGAGGATCAATTGAGGCAATTACCCGGCGTTTAGGAGCATTATTCCTTCAGTTGTTTCAGGTTGGGCCTTCGCAGAATCTTTCAAAGAGGTTTTTCAGATACTTGCTATTTTTAGTAAGTCAGGCAGGCGGAAGCTGCTATTTTGGGCAGGGCACCTGGTTCAGCTGGTCAGCTCAGAATCGACCCAGTTCATCAGTTTGATGGTCAGATGGAAAAATAACGGAGCATTTAATGATTATTAAATAATTGATATTTTGACTTTATATTATAAAGTCACTTTATTAATACTTTTAAATATTAATAATTAATGGCATATTATAAAGTATTTTTAATACTTTATAATAAAGTGAAATATTTGTTATAATGAATAATTATTTATTCATTAATGGGACGCCATTTATTTATTATTTTTCTCTTAAGTCAAAAAGGACGAATTTAATCATTTATTAAATGATTATTAAAAAAAGAAGCTGGGGTCAAAATTTTGAAAGGGGTTTATATATTCACTGCCAAGACAAATTGAACTCTTATGTTATGATTATTCAATTTGTCTTATTTTTCTCTGAGCATTGGAATTTGCAAAACCTAGGGTTTCAGCAGACAGTTGATTTTGGAGAACGTTCCCTCTTCAAGATCTGGCATACTGAGACTGTGAAATACCAGTTGAAGCTTGTCCATCAGCGTGGCTTCATCCAAAAGTCATACAGTGTTTACAGTGGAGTTTATTTATAGTATTCAGGGTTCTATTATTCATCAGAAGGAATTGATCTTTGAGATTTTAGTGTTTGGCACCTGGCGCGATTTCCAAGAAGAAGGTACGACTGTATTAAATACTGCTGACAGGCCGTACTTTGCTGTTGAAGACGTCTTTCTCCTGGCAACCAAAAACGCCTATCACTGCAGCTTCCAGTCTTCTTCATCTTTGGCGCACAGGCAAGGGGATTCGATTTTTAGCTTTATTTCTTAGGAGAAGTCAATCACTGGCTAGGGCCGTACCACATTTAATCTTGCTGCTGGGCCGTATTGTACTGTACCAGCAAGAGCCGTACTTCATCTCCAGAGGGATTCGCCTTGCTTTTTCATCTTCTATCTTTGGCAAAGTTGGCGCCTAGGGTTTCTAGAGTTTTCTCATCGTTCTGAGCTTAGAGATCTGTGTTTTGGAGTTGGCCGTACTATTTCCTTTCATTCCTTCAAGCGGCTGCAACAGCAAACAGGTTCCTCTTAAAAATATCATTTATTAATTCATCTGTGATTGGGATCTCTTTGTAGTTGTTTTAAAACAAGAATAAAGTCATCTACTATTGATTTGGAAGTTATTTGGAGCACTGTTGTTTGTTTATGAATTTATTTGCATTTATTTATCAAATTCGCACTTTCTTTCCAAACATTCAAAACCCTCAAAAAAGTCAAATATTGCAAAAACACAAAAAACGCAGTTACAGTTTAGAAACTGGGTTGAGAGACACCTGGTCTCCTACAATTAACCCCTTATATTTTCTGAACTCTTCAGATCACAAACTCTTCAGATCTAATCAATGTGCCTGCAATTTTCTAATAACTTCTTCAAACCCCAATTACTCTGAAATTTGCTTCCGGAGGAAACTCGCAAATTTCCCAAACGAACAATTGAACAAGAAATCTCTGAAGCACAAACACGAACCCTGGATGAATCTGCCCACAAGAAGATTTGGGTTTTCGTCCAAATCTTGAAACCTGAACTCGAGGGTTTCCGTCCTCTTGTTCTAGAAAGCCGAGCTCAATCTGCAATAAAACAAAATAATCTTCACATAATTGAGAAATGAGCCCTCAACCCCTTTTATAATGCTTTTTAGGTTTTCTTGCCAAAAACCCAATATCACTTTATAACATCATTAATATAATTATTTAATATTACCTTATGATTGCACTTTTTCTGAGGTAACGTTAAATAATTAAATTAATTATTATTTATTATGCGGGAGGGAAAATGGGGACATTACAACTTGTGTGACCACATCTGTTCAAGACTGGAGTATTACTTATTTAGATGCATAATGAGCAAACTGCTGGATTGATTACCAGGTCATGAATCTATATGTTTCAAGTTCTTGTCATCTGCCAATTACTCTATACCTGAATATTAATTAATGGGAAATGAGCTAGTTAATTCGTCTTTTTTGCCTTTATATTCCAAATTTTTATGAATGTTATATGGAACTTGCAAACCCAAGAATTTACAAATTTGCAATTAAACAAACACTATATGTGCTGCAACTGTTGATAAAGTGTTTTTTGGGAAATTAAGAGGAATCTTGTAAAAATTAGAGGAGAATCTTACAATATAATTAATGTGTGAGCTTGTGTTACATTTGCTTGTATGGTTGATACATGACGAAGATACAATCTCTGACCTTGAAGTGCTGTTTATTCCTATGGTGGGTGACTTGTTTTATCCTGTTTAGTGTCAAAACCAAAATTTTCTTGAGGATTTGGTGAATATTTGGCTAGAGTTGCTTGTATTGCAATGTACCTTCAAATGGCCCTGTAGATAGAAAGTGATGCGTCATTGTCAGTATCTGTAGAGTGCCTCAATTGGTGTCATCCTAGTTGAACTGTGAAGAATAGTGTTATATCACCACTCTACCAAGGGAAGCAATAATTGAGATTTCTTGTAAGAAGTGTAACAATGGAAGTGCACTTTTAAACATTTGTTCAGATTGTGGACGATATGAAAAATTATGGGCCAATTTACTGCCAAGAATTGCAAAGGAACAAATCCAAAAATTGCTAGTGAAAATAGGATCATTGTCATTGACAATGATTTTTGGATTCCCTTGAGGCATTTGTACATTCTCCATAAAGGCGTCTATCGTTGTGCTCATTGATAATGGGTGAGCCAATCCACAGAAGTGGGCTTATTGATGAGCCTGTTGACCACAGCCAAATTAATGTTCATACCTCTGTGGTGAATTTCATGAAGACTTAATCCCTAAATGGACTAGGATTAGGCAAACGCTGAAGTGTTTCCACTGTGTTTGCTCTGTTGGCTAACTAAGCATTTAACCACAAATTTCTGGATGTCTCACATCAATCCTTCCCAAAAATAATAATTTGACCTTAATGTTTGGATGTATCCATAGTGAATAATGGAGAAGCATATGAATTTGTTAAGGCTTAGTATTGCAGTTGTGAAGTCTGATGGGCATGATTGGTCTTTATACAATAGTAAATTTAAAATTACCTCTCCAAGCAGTCGTATCTGATGAGTTTGGGTTCTGTTGTAGTTGTCAGAATGAGCTATTGAATTTTAAGATCTCGACACCACTCCACTTGTGTTGCTTTGATCCAATCTGGTTGTAGGATGAAATTGCACAGTGAAAAGCTTGTCATTTTCTCGTACGACATTGCAAAGTGAATTCTCCTACTTGTATCTTGCAGTATGATTGGGTGTTTATGTGAGGAACAAGGGTCAAATCCTTCTCTTTTTCAGCGATGATATGTGATGCTATCTAAATATTACAAGGGAGGCATTTTTGTTTCAATTCACATTTTCTTCTATTATGTAGTTACCTAATCAATGCATCATAAAATTCTTACCTCACTAGCAGCTTCCTCTTCCAAATTCTTGGCATTTTCTTGAAATACTTGTAAATATGCTAGATTCAGTCTGCTCTTTTGATTCTGTCAGTTGCCAGGAGGTTGCCTTAGTTATACTTCAAAAATGACTTAAACAACCATGCTACTCAATGGAGTTTGATTTGGTTTTATTGAGGAGGCATCTTACCAACCTTGAAAAACTGGCCAGCACCTAAAGTAAATAATTTTCATACTTTTGCTGTGCACATTTCTGATGTTATAGCATGCTAAGTGGTCTCTACCTCTTCTTGCACTATAGTGTGTTTCATTTATTATATTTAATATTTTATCATGTAATAGAGCTTGTAGACTCCTAGGATGTTCTTGGTAGAAATAATAATCAACTTCTTTTCTTCTTACTTGTTCTGTCTATTTTAACTATCTATTTGTTTGAACTTTCTTTTCTGTCCCTTCTCTGCAATGGATAATATGAAGATAAGAAAGGGAGCAACAAAGAACTCTGTTTAGCTTGTTTCTGTGTTAGTGTGATTGCTAAGATGCTGGCTTTAACTTGTTAAATAGGTTTCATCATCAAAGAGTGCCATTTGTAATCCTTGTTTGTGGGACTGCCTGTGTTGGTAAATCTACTATTGCCACACAACTTGCTCAACGGCTGAACCTGCCAAATGTTTTACAGGTTTTTTCTTCCTAGACTTTTATTTTATATTTTATTAATGTCTATTTGGGATTTATTAATGTATCTATTTTGTTTTGTGATTTATTGTCTGAGATGTATTTCATTTCTCATGGGTTCTCTAGGAGAGAAAAAACATAAAGAGGCAAATGATGGTTCCTTATATTCCTTTTCCTGTTATATAATTACAGAAAACTTGTTGCATTTTGTTTTTTTTTGTGTGTTGCAGACTGACATGGTCTATGAGCTACTTCGTACCTCAACAGAGTAAGTGCATTATCACCTTTTGCAAATTTGGATTACTGATGTTGCTTGCCTTACACATATGGAAATTTCTTAGTAATTTTATTTTGGTAAGGCAGTTTTTGCTTATAAAAGAATTGGTGGGATATATTGAAATATGCTAACCAATTTTTTCGAAGGATTTACACAACATAACCAGCACTAGTCAATTGGATTAGCGTTAGCATCAACTGAAATCCAAGCTTAAAGGAAACTCAACGCCAAGAATGCACACTCAATCCAAATGAAGGAAAGGTGTTGTCATATGGCGGAGAAACTAAAGAACAGTACTTGAAATGAAAACTACTCAATGTCAAGAATGTGCACTCAAGATCCCACTGAGGGCGAGGTGCTAACATATGACGGAGTGATTAATTGAAATTGAAACTAATAGGCGGATAACCAGCCATGAAGCTACAACAATCTAATTCGTCTGCTGCGGCAGACATCCACTGAAAAGTGGGGATTCACCACTTGAGAGTGGGTACAATGATATAACAAGTTCGTTCTCCGCACTGGCGGTAAACCGACCAGGGGTAATTAATATGAAAATTAACAAGTAATTGCGGCTATCATACTGGTTGGATTAGTACTACTAAACCACAACCTTACAAATTCAAAAGACTGCAAATACGAGCATTACAATGATAGAAAAAAAAAACTGAGGAGAGGAGAATGAATTGTTACAATGATTTAACACTTCAAAATAGAAGTAATAGCCCAAAACAGAAAACTATTACAATCTGATGTAAAAATCTGAGTTCTGGAATTCTTAATCAACAAACTGTGAAATCAATTAAATGCTCATAACATCCTCAAAATACCCCCGTTTGAAGGGGCGATTTTCATTTAAAAATCAAACTCTCAATTATAAAATCTGAAACTTAGCATGATGAGTCGCCCAAGGTCAACAAATCCAATGGTGAAATACCCAGAACCAAAATCAGACTGGAAACAAAGCTATGAATAGAAATCACCTTCAGCTGTAGATGAACCAGCAAACGAAAATTGACAAAAACTCCAGAATTCTTCAATCAAATGAGCTCAATCTGCTAGTCTGATATTGAGAAGCAGCAATGTAGCCAACTAAGTGTTATCTTGCAAACACGAAATTGGACGAAAGGCTAGGAGGTAGACTTCCTCGAAGCAAAATATCAATTGTCATTCCGACAACATAACTTTAGCATAATTTTCATGGATACCAAGGCTGAAGCAAGCATTCATCTTATAGAAGAGTAGAATACTCTTCAATTCCTCAAGGAAGTACGCCAAGAGTTACAAGAGACTCTTCAATTTTCCAAAATAAAGATAAACCTTCAAATGGCGTCCCTTTGCAAGAATATAATTTTCACTTTATTTAAAACAACTCCTCAAAGTGTGGTGTCCCTTTTTCCAAGGCATTTTAAACTTTATAATTAATATTTAAAGCATATGAAGGCGTCCCCCTTCACGACCACCTTTTAACACAACTTTTTTGAAGTTATTCTCCTAGGCCAAGGGGTCAACTGCAATTTAAAACATTAATGCCTTTAATTATGAAATTCACCAAATAAACTTCTAGAAGCCAAAACTTGAATTCAGATAATTGCTCCAACTGGAAATGAGTTCCTGAAAGATGACAATCTTCATACTGCCAAAAATAGAATTTACTATAAATAGTAAATTCCTTGAAAAGCCATAGAACTTCAGAACATGGAAACCCTAATTTTCCCTCAATCGAGCCTACGGGCTTCCGGAATAGGCTGATGAATGACAGAACAAATCACTGATGAGAAGGGGACATTATAGTCCGCCCTCCTCGAGATTGCTTGTCCTCAAGCAACTGAAAAGATGGATGCAACAAAATCTGTTCTCCTTCGCACGTGGCATCTTCAATAGGTAAATTCCTCCATCTAACCAAGTATTCCTTGATTGCCCTTCTCCTCAAAGAACGTTCTCTAGTATCAAGAATCTCTTCTAGAATTAACACCAACTGACCTTCCTCATCCAATGGAGGTAATTCTGAAGTAGCCACAACATTGTGTCCAAGTGCCCTCTTGAGGCGAGACACATGAAAGACATTATGTACCTTGCTTTCAGCTGGAAGTTCCAACTCATATGCAACTTCACCAATCCTCTTGGTGACTTTAAAAGGACCATAGAAACGTGGCTTCAACTTTTCTGCACCACTCTTCTTGAGAGAAGATTGTCTATAGGGCTGAAGCCTCAAGTAGACTATGTCCCCAACTTCAAAAGACCTCTCAACACGCTGCTGATCAGCATATAACTTCTGCTGATTTTGGGCTTGTTGCAGATTTTCCTTGAGAGATTTCAAGATGTCTTGGCTCTGTTGTAACATATCCTATGCTTGTGGAGCTCTACTATCACCAAACACTAAATCAACAAAATTAGTAGCTTCATAACCATAGCCATGAAAGGAGACATCTTAATCGACATATGATAAGAAGAGTTATAACAATACTCTCCTAAATGAAGCCATTTAATCCAAGCTCTTTGCTGTCCTGAAACATAGTTTCTTAGGTAGCCTTCTAACCATTTGTTAACAATTTCTGATTGCTCATCTGTTTGTGGGTGATAATTAGTGCTTGGAGTAAGCACTGCCCCACTCAATCTGAAGATCTCTTGCCAAAAAACACTTAGGAACTTGCTGTCCCTATCACTGACAATAGTTTTAGGCAATCCATGCAAACGGAAGACCTCTCTAAAAAACAACTCAGCCACTTGAGCTGCTGTAAATGAAGTGGTGACATCAAAGAAATGAGCAAATTTTGTTAGTCTATTCTGTTGTACCCAAAACCAAAATTTTTGCTTCACTAAGGCATTTTGCTTAATTGAGTCTTAATCTTGTTAAAGTGTTGTCAAATGGTCGTTTTTGGGGTTTTCAGATATGGAGTTGGTGTCAGTGTCATGTCAGTCTGTTGCTGAAAAGATTTAAGAAAAGTGAAAATCTGAACGGGAATCATTAAAATTTTCTATCTCTGGAGAAGGAAGTACTTTCTTAAATGGGCGCCCTATCTTTTAGGGGTCCAGATCCTGTTTTTAGGGTTTGTCACCTCCAGCAGACATTCGTCCGGCATCACGTCTGCTTTGCAGTAAGCTATCAAGCCTGTCAAACGGACCTGTTTCGAGCAAGTTGTGAAAGATACAGCGCAAAACGAGGCGAAGGTGAGAATTGGCTAACACTGGTAAAAAGCGCAGCTTTTGGGAATGGCGCCTATCTTTTTGAGGTGCCAAATGAAGGTTTTTGGCTAAATGCCACCCAAGATGTTTATCTCACTTCTTGTTCGAGCTTCGCGACGCATCCGTCAGCGGGTGAATCTGAGTTGCTAAAGTGCCTGAACTTGAGGTCAAACGTAGGGTCAAATCTTAGTCAGAACATCAGAAGAAAAAGCAAAAGAGCACATTTTGGGAAAGGCGCCCAAGCTTTTCAAGCCTTTAATGCTTTATTTCTGATGATACCAGATATTCAATGTGTCTGTATTATGCTCAGCTTTCCGTTGCCTGTCTCCGTCAGTTCGTGAGATGCCTCGGCAGCTTGCAGTCAAGGTTTTTGTGATATTCTAGCCAGTTCCTGAAATGGCCAAGTCTGGGATGAAAAGAGCAGCTTTTCAAAAAGGCGCCCTAGTTTTTCACCCCTCAAATGTTGTTTTCTTGGGAAATGTGCCTTTGCAGCTATTGTGCAGAATGATGTCAGCTACACAGTGAACCTGAGTTCCAGTCCTGAAAGTTAAGAAAATGAAAGTTATGGAGGATTTATTTTTTCCTTTGAACAAATATAAGTCAAATGACTAAGTTCGGTAAAAAGCTGCCATCACTGCGAAATGCACGTTTTACCAAAATTAATTCCGGAGAAGTCAGTCAACCAGTGTCAGAGGATGAACAGAGGTCCCGACAGAGGTTTTAGCTTAAATTTTCATCAAATTTGGCTAAGTCTGGAATTCGCTTGAGAGTTCAAAGTTGAATTTTCGAAAGTGAGTTGAATGGACGCCTTAACTGGAGTTCTGACTGCAGTTAGACTGAACGATTTCTGGGTTATCTTCAGTTCATATATTGGCATGTGGAGTGATCTTTCAGTTTGCATGTCGAGTTAACTAGTTTGCATGTTCAGTTAACTACCTTGCATGTCGAGTTAACTTGATTGCATGTTCACTTAACTGAAGATTATCACTGAATGTCAACTGAAGTTTACATGCATGGCGATTTTGGTTGCAATTGTGAAGATTTTAGTGAAGATGGCGCTTCATCAAATGTCAACTGAAGTTCAAAAGGGACGAATTGAATGGTGAAGCATATTTTAGTGAAGTATGGCGAATTTGCATGTTAACTGAAGTCATGAAAAGGGTCGCCATATTTAAGGTTAAATAGTGAAGCATAGTTTTGTGAAGCTACGCACTTTTTAAGGATGGCAACTGTAGTTCCAAAAGGGTTGCTATATTTAGATTTTATATTGAAACATAAATGTGAAGTTGGCGCATTCTTGAAGGCCAACTGAAGTCCCAAAAAGGGTCGCTATTTTTAGAATATTTATTGCATGAAGATGGCGAACTTCTCATTTCAATTATGAATGTTAACTGAAGTTATCAAAAGGCACGCCTTAGGTTAAATGTGTGAATTTAAAGCAAGGTTGAAGATGGCGAACTTGATAAGATTGTTAACTGAAGCTAAAATCGCATGGTTGAGTGGTTAACTGAAGTGTTGAAAGGGCAAACCCTAATGCATGACCACTTATTTAGCTTGTTCCAGTTCCAGTTAACTAAAATGGGGTCCAATTAGAAGCCAAGCGCCATTTTCAACCATTCTTTGCTTAGTGCGAATTTTCAATGATGAAATTCTATATATTTCAAGAATGGCGTCCATTATCTCATCATCTTTTGCTCTGAAGCTCTTATTCTTTTTGAGCGACCAGCAAGCTTAAGGTGATTCAGGTGTCCGTTTTCAGCGTTCTTCGAAGCAACGAGTTCAGATTGTTCAAAGGAAGTCAATTCTAGACTTTATTTTCACTTTGCATGCAGGTTTTGTCAAAGATTCGAAGAAGAAATTTGCAGATTTTTCAGAAGCAGACAAGCAAAACTTTCTATCTTCTGTCTTATTTCTTCTATTTCTCACCTTAGGTACTTTCTTCGCATGTCAAAGAAATTCAAATACACATTCAGAATCTGATCATCAGGGTTCGCATATTTCAGCATTTGCAGCAAGACCCACGTCTTAGATTTTTTCGAGAAAATCGCCCCTTGCCTTCATTTTGAAGCTCTGTGCCTTTTTCCGAGAATCTCTTTGCATGTGGCCTTAAATCACATTTTTTTTTAAGAATCTAGCTATCTGGGTTTGTTCAAAATTCAGTTGTGCACAAAACCCATGTTCCAGAAAAACTTCGAAAATTTCTTCTGTCAGAGGCTATTTTTAGCTTTGTCTAGAGGTTTTCAGAAAGTTCTCCAAATATATTCGACTTTACAGTCAAAAGTCATCATTTTCAAAATGCAGTTCAACCTTATTGATTACAAGGTGAAATCAGCCCTTACACATAATTTCATCAAAACGACAGATACAGACCTGAATCATGTTTATCCAGTGGTCAATTTGAGCAGTTTGGAGAATGTTAGCAGCAATTCGATGAAGAATCTTGAGCGTTCTGGGTTGCTGGCAGCGGCATCCATTCCTGTTTCTATCTTCGATCTTGAGTTTGTACTTGCTTGCATCAAGCATTATGACTCGTCTTCACGACAGATCAGATCAGTAGATGGAAGGGTTGTTTGCAGTCTCAATCCGAAGGACATAGAGAAATGTTTTGCTATTCCTCCTCGTTCAGATAACTTCACTGTGGTTCTTGAGGCTTGTGAGAAGATATGGAATGCTGATCAACAACGTTCACAGAGAAAAGTTGCTCAGAAATGGTTAACAGTGCAGAAGACTAATTTGCCTAAGAAGGTTGGTCGTGGAGAATTCAAAGAGGAAGTTGCTGTTTTGATAACTTTACTTAACCGAGTTACTGGTCAATCAAATGCTAGCACTTTCCGTTCATGGATGTTTTACTTGATTACCAGAATTCTTGATGGTACAGAGCGTTTTGATTGGGCTATGTTGATTAGTGATTGTTTACATCAGCAAATTACTAACTTTCTCAAGTATCACGAGTTTCATATGATATCCTATTTGGTCTACTTGGTTGCATTTCAAGGTAGCTACAGGTTTCTTAAAACCAATGGCACTTTCAGTGTTCAGCGTGTTCATGAGTATTATCCTCAGTTGGAGTTTTCTCAATCCGAGCAGGACTTCCAAGCAGTGAATGATCATTTTTCCATGAGAACCGTGAGAGATCTTGATGATGAGATGCACATTCGTATTTCCGCCGAGGCCAAATCAGCGATGGAAACTTGGGCGGATTGGTTTATCCAGTTTCCTACTTTCACATACCTTCGTGTTTATGGATATGTTGGAGAGCCCCTGATGTTACCAAGATACCCTTCAGATAAGCTCATTTTTATGGAGTTCCTCAGACAGATGCAGCACGTTCATTTCTTTCTTCGTAGTCGTCATAAGACTGCGGCTAATTTTCCATTCACATTGGGAATTTTCACATGTGATGCTGCAACAGATGCCAGGCATATGTCTACTGAGATTGAAAGGTTCAAACTCAAGCCTTATACTGAGAGGCGTTCCTATGATCCTCTTGGACATTATGCAAATCGGTTAGAGCGAGGGATTGCACATGCGCCAACACTTGAAGATTTCTGGGCAAATTGTGAAGATGAATTCGAGGTCCGTCGTCGTCACTACTGTAGACTCACTATTGGTCAGCTCTCTGATTACCTATCAGAAGATGTTGATGGTCTATCCGATGATGATGGAGAAGTTCTTCTCAATTCTTATGTTAAGGATCAAGTTGCTCGGCAGCCACTTCGCTCACCTGATTGGTATGCCAAGGAGAATACTTCTATCGAAGAGGTTTCCAGATCAGTTATCAAGACTAGCAAGTTATTCTTGGAGAGCAAACGGACACGGAAGTCAGTTCCTGTAGCAGAGCCGCCAAAGGGTTTCTCTTCGTTGCCTTCTACTTCTAGAGCAAGACCTAGAGTCAAGGCCATTATTATACCTCCTGAAGGGGTTAGACTTAGTGGAAACACGGGGAAAAGGGCTACTGGTAAAAGGAAGCAGAAACAAATTGAACATGTTCCTGAGGTTCCAGTAGAGACAGTCATTCAGGCTGAGCCTCACGTTTCACCTCCTAGTTCGCCTCACGTGCAGCCCATTGACATAGATTCTGAGCCCGAGACACCAATTCAGGCTGGATCGGAGACACCTGAACCACCACAGGTTGATACATCAGGGACAGTCTCTCCGCGAATTGAGAATATTGTTCAGTCTTGTTGGCTCGAGAAGTCTTTAGGGAGACAGAGGCGTGAACCATCATACAACCTTGATTTATCTGAGTTCGGTGAACCTTATCAGAGAAGGTCAAACAAGAAGATAAAGAAACAGATGCACATTGAGAAGACTCCTGAATCCGAGATTGTTATTGAAGTTGCAGTTCCTCCAGAGGGTAAAAGCTTAGATGAAGTCGAAGTTGGTGACTTTACATTCACTAAGGCTAATCTTGGCAGGACTACACGAGAGACAGATGTATCTCTTCTTAAGATTGTTACCAATAATCTTGAAGAGCGTATCACCAAAGATGGAGAAGATAAGGCATTACTTAAAGCTGAAATTGGTCAACTTCGTCGATACATTTCTTGATCTTGTTCATGGGAATTCGAGTAGAGCACCTGTTCTTCCTCAGCATACACCTGCAGAACAACAAAAATTGGATCAGTTGGTTAGTCATGGCAGACTTTTAGACAACTGGATTGATAATTTAGTTGCTGCTGGTAAAACTCTTCTTGCAGATCTGTATCAGTTGAGAAGTGATGCGCATAAACTCCGTCAGGGTGTTCAATCGCTTGAGATTGCAGTTGCAGAGAACTTGGCAAAGGATCGTGTTCTGGTATCTCAGTTGTCAGTTGCATATGATGCCTTGGAGATTGTTGAGGACCAAGACAAAGTTTTTATTTGGAGAGAGCAGCACCTTCTCAAAACAGAAATATGTGAGAAGATCTCTTCCAAATTGTTTTCACTCAAGGATGATGTGATTGGAGTACTTGCACTGGTCAGTGGCTTTGTTGTTCAGATTCTGTGTCATTATCTTCTGGAAGATGGCACGTATGTTGAGTTGGATAAAGTTCAAGCAGAGTTCGAGAAGCTGATTCATGACAGCCTTGAAGGTGAACCTATGGCGCCTAGGTTAGAGAATATTTCAGTAATTGCAGCCAGTTTCAGAAAGGCGACTGAGGAGTGTAAAGATGGCATGCACACAATCACAGAAAGTGGCAGAGAACTAAAGAAACAGACTGTTGTTTTGAACAGCGTCAAAGTGCCAGATGACAGAGAGATCGATGAGTTCTTGGTTGAAGTGTTAGACCGAGTTGATATGGAGTGATCTGCAAGTTCGAACATGCAGTTAATTTCAAGGGTTGAGTCCTGAGCAGCAGTTAACTTGACTTCCAATCTTCAGTTCACTTGCTGACTTAACACATTCTTATCTCATCCTTGGAATTATCAACACAGGAGTTAGGGTTAGGGTTTCCAGTTAACTGAAGGTAGTGTCCAGTTAACTTTTCTTTAAATAAGGACGTGCATGCTTGCACATGGTCCATATAGGTTATGTGTACCAGTTAACTGATGGTAGCTTTCCAGTTAACTATATAGTTTACTTCATTAGGGTTTGGCGCATAACTTGCATGCATTGCAAGAACTGTAGTGAACTCAAGGTGATTTTAGGGTTACGTACACCTTGATGTATATAAATAAGAGCTTTTGCTCATTTGTAATTAACTTTTGCTTGAGAGAGAAATATATGCTGCACCTACCTTGCCCTCAATATTTCTCTTTTGGTATTTGTTCATGTGTCTTTGCTATTACAGTTAATTGTTATGCCACATAGGGTTTCATGCAATTGTGATAGTGGATTCTTTCCATAGTTTAGATAAATCTGTCTTGTGAATCTTTTGTCATTATTGATCAAGCGTTATGCCACATAGGGTTTCGTGAGATTGTGATGATAAATCTGTTTTGAGAAGTCTTTACTGTTATGATCAAGTGTTATGCCACATAGGGTTCCATAAGGTTGTCATGGTAAATACTTCCCTTAGTTTAGATAAATCTGTTTTGTGAATCTTTTATCATTTTAATCGAGTGTTATGCCACATAGGGTTTCATAAGATTGTGATGATAAATCTGTTTTGCGAGTCTTTACTATTATAATCAAGTGTTATGCCACATAGGGTTTCATAAGATTATCATGGTAAATTCTTAAATCTGTTTTGTGCCAATAAACTTGTTCAGATTGAGATAATAGTTGCGCCACCTTGCCTTCAAGTAGAGAATTTGAATGCGTTTATCGTCTGATAGTCATAACCTTGCTCCGTTTTCTCATGCTCTGTTTTCTTGAGGGAACTGGATAGAATTTAAGTTATTAAGTTTAGTTGTAGTTAGTGAATCTGCGAAACCAGAGAAAACTCAGCTGCAACGTATTAGTTTTCAAGAAAGCCTTGTACCTCTACAGCTGAAACAAAAAGACAGGAATTAGTTTAGTTTATTTCCCTTTGCAGGTATTTTTGTAAAGCACAACGAGGGAGCTTCCCCTCCTAATTTGAAGAGCACTCATTGCGTAGTGTACATAGGCTGTTCGTAGCAACTCTTACTCCAGAGGTGTTAGTTGTTATGCCAACATATTCACCACAACAAAAATACAATCTCGTCCTTGCACCTTGGGCAACCCCGTGATAAAATCCATTGCGATGCTTTCCCATTTCTGATTCGGAATTGGCAAGGGCTGTAACAGACCAGCTGGATAAGAGTGTTGATTTTTATTCTTTTGACAAATCGGACACTCTTTAATGTAGTTCAAGACTTCTTCTTTCAACCCTCTCCAAGTGAATCTTTCACGAATCTGCTTATAAGTCTTGAAAATCCCTTGATGACCAGCAAGGGGAACATCATGAAAAGATTGTAGAATCTTCTTTTTAAGCTTAGATTCATGCACTAAAAAGATTCTATCTTTATAGTAAATTATCCCATCAACCAACTTATATCTTTCATCAACCAAATGACCTTCCAGCATAATCAGCAGCAATTATGCAAACTGATTTTTAGCATAATCAGCAGCAATTAACTCCTTCCAATCTGCTGATAACTCACAAAGTGACTGCAAATGAGGCCTTCTTGAAAGAGCATCAGCCACTACGTTATTTTTCCCTTTGACATATTCAATGTCAAAGTCATACGCCTGGAGCTTACTTACCCACTTTTGCTGCCTTTCATTCAAATCTTTTTGGCGCATAAAATGTTTAAGACTATTGTGGTCAGTCTTAACAACAAATCTACTTCCCACCAAATATTGACGGAATTTAGACAAAGCATGCATGATGGCAAGCATCTCTTTGTCATAAATGGAGTAAATTTTTTCTGCTCCTCTCAACTTCCGGCTTTCGAAGACAATGGGATGTTTGTCTTGCATTAGAACAGCTCCCACACCCTCACTTGAAGCATCACACTGTAATTCAAATGATTTTGTAAAATCCGGAAGAGCCATCACAGGACATGTACTCATGATTTGCTTAAATTTATCAAAAACTTCTTGTGCCTTCTTAGTCCAAAGAAAAACTCCTTTCTTTGTAAGATCTGTGAGAGGGGCTGCTTGATGAGAATATCCTTTCACAAATCTTCTATAGAATCCACATAACCCTAAAAATCCTCTCAAATGAGAAATATTCTTTGGAGTTGGCCAATCAAGAATGACTCTTATCTTCTCAGGATCAACTTTCACACCCTTTGAACTGATAATGTGGCCAAGATATAAGAGTTCTGTCATCCCGAACTCACACTTTGATTCTTTGGCGAACAAACATTCTGCCTCCAAAATACTAAGCACTTCTTCCAAATGCTTGAGGTGCTCTTCCCATGACTTACTGAAAATGAGAATGTTGTCGAAGAAGATAAGCACAAACCTCCTCAACTGTTGTCTAAAAATCTTGTTCATACAAGATTGAAATGTGGCTGGAGCGTTTGTCAAACCGAAAGGCATGACAAGAAATTCAAAATGCCCAAAGTGACATCTGAATGCTGTTTCTCTATGTCTGTCTCCCTCATTCTGATTTGATGGTAACCCGAACGAAGATCAATCTTTGAGAAAAACATAGCTCCATGGAGCTCATCAATAAGCTCGTCTATCCTAGGAATAGGATATCTATTCTTGATTGTCTTTTGATTCAATGCACGGTAGTCAACACACATACGCATTGTGCCATCTTTCTTTTTGACCAGCACCACTGCAGAAGCAAAAGGACTCTTGCTTGGTCTAATGAAACCACTCTCCAAAATGTCATGTCCCCATCCTAGTCAGCGCAGCTGGTGACGAGGTTAGCCTATTATTCGATCCTCGTAGGCTGACAGGAGTGTGCAGAGGATCATTTGGGGCAGTTACTCAGTGTTTGGTAGCTCCAGTTTTGCAGTTGTGTCAGGTTGGGCCTTCGCAGAATCTTCCAGAGTGCATTTTCAGGAACTTTCTATTTTTAGAAAGTTAGGTCAGGCGGAAGCTGCTATTTTGGGCAGGGCACCTGGTTCAACCATTCACTCAGAGTCGACCCAGTTCAGCAGTTTGTTGATCAGACGGAGAAATAAGGAGTATTTAATGATTTATTAAATATTTAATATTTTGACTTTATAATAAAGTCACTTTATTGAAATATTGAAATATTTAATTAATTGGCCTGATTATAAAGTATTTATTATACTTTATAATAAAGTATTAAATTTTGACTTAATGAGTATTTAATATTCATTAAAAGGAGGGACGCCAATTATTAATGATTTCTCCTAAAGTGAAGTGCGAATTAAATCATTTAATTTAAATGATTATTTTAAAAGGAGTTGGGTCGAATTTTTATGAAGGAGTATATATTTTCCAGTCAAGGCAAAATCGAACTATTCTGATATTATTATTCGACTTTTGTCTTTTTGCTCTGAGCATTGGAGTTTGCAAACCCTAGGGTTTCTGGCAGACAGACGTTTCTGGAGAACGAAAACTCTTTAGAGATTAGGCAGACTGAGGCTGTGAAATACCAGTTTAAGCTTGCATTTGGGTGACTTCATTCAGGAGTTACAGATTGGACTTATTGACAGATTCATCAGAGTTTAGCAGAGATATTCATCAGTGAATAAAGGCGACTTCATCCAAGATCATTCATCAGTGTTCTGGCACGAATCCCAAGGAGCCGTACTTATCATTTATTGCTGTACCTGGCCGTACCAGCAAGGCCGTACTTTCCTTTCTCTGGAGAAACGCCTTCCATCTTCAGATTCTGGCGATTGGACTTTGGGCGCATTGGTTACTGGAGACTTTTGCATTGATTTTTGAGCTCGAGATTCCTCCATTTATTCTGGCTGTACCATCTTCATTTGCTGCAGCCGCCATTCAGGTTTTTCAATAAATTTAATGTATTTCATTCCTTATTCAGATTTTGTATTGTAAAAGCTCTGGGAAAAATAATATAAAGGTGCGCCTATGATTTCTGAGCATATTTAAGCTTATTGCATGAAGCTTTGCATTTATTTGAATTTATTAGCAATTTTAGAAGAAAATTGCAGCATTCTTTTTTTGTCTGAAAACTCTTCAAAAACACAAAAAAACCAAAACTTGCAAAAACGACAAAAAAACAGTTAGGGTTTCGAATTGAGAACCATCGGGGTTCTGACACAAAAGCTCCTTGATGGCTTTTTCAATCTCATCTTTCTGCTTCTTTGGATAACGGTAAGGTGTAGTCATGACAGGCTTTGCTCCTTCTAATTCAATGACATGCTTAGAACCTCTTTGAGGAGGTCTTCCAGGAGGTAGGCTTCCAAAGACTTTGCTCTTCTTTGAAAGTAAGGCTTGAATATCTGGATGATATTGCCTCTTCTCTTCCACTAGATCAGCTGGTAGAACCAAACATTCAACAGCCCATTCAACCTAATCGTGACGGATCAGCCTTTCCATCCTCTTCAAAGACACAATTCGAGGGCCCCCATTTGACATCCCTCTTAGAACAACCTTCCTTCCATTAGACTAAAATTTAAGCTCCATAGTTTGCAAATTCAATGTGATCTCACCAAGAGATCGCAGCCATTGTATGCCTAGCACAACATCAATGTCTCCAATTCCCACCACATAAAAATCATCTTTAATCTCATAATTTCCCAATTGCATAGAGAGGTTAGGAATCTTCCTCGTGCAAGACATAGTAAAACCATCTGCAACCATTACCTTGAAACCATCAAATTCCTCAGTCTTCAAACCCTTTTTAGCAACCAATCCTTCATCAATAAAATTATGAGTTACTCCAGTGTCAATTAGAGCAACAATCCTTTGGGAATTAACTACTCCATGAACCTGAAAGGACTCATTTTTCTGAAAGCTTGATAGTTGTGCAAAAGCACTACCATCTACCACCTCATCAGGCTTCTCTTCAGGGGCTTCTTCACCTTCACTACTTGCTGATTCGTATTGCTGATCAGACGAATTAGATTCTGATCCATAATCAGAATAGCCCTCCATTCAATTTGCTTTGCCTCTTCCATAGCAACGATGACCCTTAACCCAAGGTTCACGGCAAGTGAAGCAAACTCCATCTTTTCTAAGCTGTTCTCTGAGCTCCTCTGATAAACTTGGTGGAAATTTCTTAGGCAGATTTGTAGAAGTCTTTTTATCTTTCTTATGGCTGAAAGGTTTCGAATGAAACTTAGGCCTTGGGGCTGCCAACTCCATGCTCCTAGCTTTTTTGATGGCTTCATCTAAAGTTGGTGGATCAAAGGCTTTGACCCAACCCTTCAAAGGCTCCATTAATCCTTCTGAAAAGAGTACCACAAGTCTTCTCTCAGTAATGTTAGGTACCATTACTGACAACCTCTGAAAATCAGCCACATAATTTTCTAAAGATCCTTGTTGTTTCAATTGTGCCAATTCTCTGAATCTCAATTCTGGATCCTTGGTATCAAATCTCTCGATCAGCTTGTTGGTAAACTCGTCATAGGTACGAATGAGGTTATGGCCAAGAGTGACCAAACCATGAGTCCACCATTCGTGAGCTATCCCATCCAAATGCAAGGTAGTAAATTTGATAGCATCTTCTTCCGGCATTGGTCTGAGAGAGAGATAGTTATCTAGCTTTTGCACTCATGATCTGGTTGTACACTTATTACTACCATCAAAATGCTCCATAGTTATCTTTTCCAAAGCTTGGTAGAAATCATTTCTAGGCATCATATGAGGACGTTGCTCATTCCTTCCTCCATTTCTCCGGCTCCTTTGATTCATGTACTGATCAAAGGTCCAAGCATCTCTCAAATCGAGAGGTAAAGAAGCATACTCCATGTAAGCTTGACGTGCATCATCAGCAAAGCTTGGTGCAACTTCAACTGGTTGTTGCTCTTCCCTTGGCGTGAAAGTGGGGAAGAGTGGTCTAGAGGATGACCCACTAGGAATTGTAGCATGCTAACCCACAATTCTATCTCCTTTATTCACCTCAGGACTGCCATTACTGGATTTTCCATTAACTCCACTGCTTTCACCAGTTGGATTATTTTGAGGCTGAAGAACATTATGAGCTACTTGCTGATCCAACTTGGACAATAGACGAGACATCATGTCTATCATCCCATCAAACTTCTTCTCAACTCTGTCCCTCTCTTCATTTGCTTGCCTAACAATGTCTGACATTATTTCAACTGTGTCCAACCTCTTCAACTGACTTTTCTGAACCTTCCACTGATTTGCCAAGATCTCTTAAGGCTTCTGAGAAAGTCTCTGCCTCTGGAACGGACGGAAACTGATGCTGAGTTCTAGCCTGACTTCTGGTGTATGGCCTAGTGTCTCTTTCACTCATCAGATAACCAACTGCAAATTGCCACAGGATGGCAAGGTCTTCTGCTCTGATACCACTGAAATATGCTAACCAATTTTTTCGAAGGATTTACACAACATAATCAGCACTAGCCAATTGGATTAGCGTTAGCATCAACTGAAATCCAAGCTTAAAGGAAACTCAACGCCAAGAATGCACACTCAATCCAAATGAAGGAAAGGTGTTGTCATATGGCGGAGATACTAAAGAACAGTACTTGAAATGAAAACTACTCAACGTCAAGAATGTGCACTCAAGATCCCACTGAGGGCGAGGTGCTAACATATGACAGAGTGATTAATTGAAATTGAAACTAATAGGCGGATAACCAGCCATGAAGCTACAACAATCTAATTCGTCCGCTGCGGCGGGCATCCACTGAAAAGTGGGGATTCACCACTTGAGAGTGGGTACAATGATATAACAAGTTCGTTCTCCGCACTGGCGGTAAACCGACTAGGGGTAATTAATATGAAAATTAACAAGTAATTGCAGCTATCGTACTGGTTGGATTAGTACTACTAAACCACAACCTTACAAATTCAAAAGACTGCAAATACGAGCACTACAATGATAGAAAAAAAAACTGAGGAGAGGAGAATGAATTGTTACAATGATTTAACACTCCAAAATAGAAGTAATAGCCCAAAACAGAAAACTATTACAATCTGATGTAAAAATCTGAGTTCTGGTATTCTTAATCAGCAAACTGTGAAATCAATTAAATGCTCATAACATCCTCAAAATACCTCCGTTTCGAATGAAATCAAATGCAGTGAACAACTGGAAGGTAGGCGACCAAGTGAGAATGGAGAAACAACACCAAAACCCCCTGAGAATTAAGCACGCATTCCAATGCACTCTTGAAAAGGTACGACCCTCCCTGAAGGGGCGATTTTCATTTAAAAATCAAACTCTCAATTATAAAATCTGAAACTTAGCATGATGAGTCGCCCAAGGTCAACAAATCCAATGGTGAAATACCTAGAACCAAAATTAGACTGGAAACAAAGCTATGAATAGAAATCACCTTCAACTGTAGATGAACTAGCAAACCAAAATTGACAAAAACTCCAGAATTCTTCAATCAAATGAGCTCAATCTGCTAGTCTGATATTGAGAAGCAGCAATGTAGCCAACTAGGTGTTATCTTGCAAACACGAAATTGGACGAAAGGCTAGGAGGTAGACTTCCTCGAAGCAAAATATCAATTGTCATTTCGACAACATAACTTTAGCATAATTTTCATGGATACCAAGGCTGAAGCAAGCATTCATCTTATAGAAGAGTAGAAGACTGTTCAATTCCTCAAGGAAGTACGCCAAGAGTCACAAGAGACTCTTCAATTTTCCAAAATAAAGAATATAATCCCTTTGCAAGAATAAACCTTCAAATGGCGTCCCTTTGCAAGAATATAATTTTCACTTTATTTAAAACAACTCCTCAAAGTGTGGCGTCCCTTTTTCCAAGGCATTTTAAACTTTATAATTAATATTTAAAGCATATGAAGGCGTCCCCCTTCACGACCACCTTTTAACACAACTTTTTTGAAGTTATTCTCCTAGGCCAAGGGGTCAACTGCAATTTAAAACATTAATGCCTTTAATTATGAAATTCACCAAATAAACTTCTAGAAGCCAAAACTTGAATTTAGATAATTGCTCCAACTGGAAATGAGTTCCTGAAAGATGACAATCTTCATACTGCCAAAAATAGTAAATTCCCTGAAAATCCATAGAACTTTAGAACATGGAAACCCTAATTTTCCCTCAATCGAGCCTACGGGCTTCCAGAATAGGCTGATGAATGACATAACAGATCACTGATGAGAAGGGGACATTACATGTATCAGTTGGATGGAAAGATAATGGAAATTGCAATATCAGTCTGGTCATTTTTATTCAAGGGTTCTTTGATTTTTTCAGTTAGCAATTCAGCAATTCATTATCCTTGCATCCTTCTTTGGATACAATGAAATGGACCCTGAGGTTTTTTGAATGATAATAAATATAAATTAACCTAGGCAGGAATGTTTCAAATGTAAATTAATGTTTTCAACTTTGAAGGATCTGGGTAGCCTTTGAGACTAAGAGCTTTGGCATACATGATATGTTATTTATATTATACTTTACAAATTCAAAGATGAGAGCACATCAGAATTCAGGTATTACATTTACAGAAGTAACATGCACATGAATGGTTAACATGTGATCAATATTTCAAGCATATTATTTAGATACAACTTATTTAGGTAACTCAATAGGATTATCCACAAACATATACCCGATGAGGAATATCCAGAGATGTCCTTCAGGAACTCTACATTGACATCAATATGATTAGATGATCTGTCAAAGGATTCATTTTTGTAATTCAGGACATGTTTGAAGAGGTTTTTGAATAGGGGACAGCCTCCTGGACACTGGAGTGTGCAACAGATGGTATGCAACATTGATGTGCAGGCTTTGGAAGATGGAAGATCGAAAAGTAAAACTGAGTAATTTTAATCATGTGGTGAAATTGTCAGGGCAAAAACGAAATCACTCTTCTGCAGAAAGTGGTGTTTTTGCTCTAAAAAATAGGTCCCATGATGTTCCAGTTTCCAGTTTCTTCAAAATTTTCAACTTCCTATTGCTATGTTATGCTATAATAAGCCAACACAGACATAAATTAAGTTATTAGATGCATGTTATGCATTCTAGAGGCCTGGAAAGGGGGGGTTTAGATTTTATTTTTCTGAGTTCCTGTGACTGTTGCAAGTGCAGCAGCAGCGGAGTTGGGTTCTGAGAGATTTTAAGGTCATTTGAGCTGATATGAGAGTGCTTCATGCTTAGTTATCAAGCCTAAAAGTCTTAGACCAATTAGAAATGCCATTGGAGTAGTTTTAAGTGAGATTCTACTCACATTTGCTGGAGTTTTCAACTTCAGGTGGGTTTCTCCAGGGTTTATCAGTCTTCTACTCTTTGTGGTGATTGTTCTCTCTGTTTTCCTGCATCCCCTTCTACATTAATATTTGTTAAAATCAGTTTGGTTGCTCAGTTAAAAAACTTCTTGTTGAAAAACTAACACATGGGGTGCCCGTTGCAGTTTACTGATCATTCATCATTGGTGATGACTGAGGTGTCTTGACTAGTATCCAACCATTCAACATTTTCTTCTGATATTGGAGTGTCGAATCTGATCAACAATGAACAACCACATGGGATGGCTTATGTACACTAGGATTAAACCAATTATATCTTTTTAGGATGGCCCACAAGGTTTTCAATAAGGATTAAACAACCTCATCATAGTACATCATGAATGATACAGTAATTTATGGTTATGACTATGTCTTGATTAGTATCAAACCATTAATATCTTCTTAGGATGACTTAGAAAGCTTTAAGTGAGGGTTAAACAATTCATGAAAGTACATCATTAATGATACAGTGGTCAGCAGTTATAACAATCAACATGACTATATTCAATAGTCAACTATGACAACATTCAAAACTAGCAAACAAACTGTATTTATTTCTCTATTCAATCAGGTAGAAGAGCCAAACAACATTTAATCTTTTTTAAGAAACATTGTACAATAATGAAACTAATAACCACCGTAATGAAGGGATGCGACAATTGGTCTTTCAACCACCGTCGGCATACTATATGTATTCGAGTCATGTAGTCAGGAGTTACTGTTGCTATGATTGTTAATGTTTTGATTGTACTGGCATATATTCTATCAATAAAGACAAGTATGATTATTCTGTGCATTATCTTCTAGTACGTATGTATGTTCTTAAGTTATTTCTGTTTACTCTCATAGTATGCTGGAATTCATCCCAGTGAGTAAACAAATAACTCCGAAATATGCCTCACTTATTTATATTACTCCAAAATGCATTAATGTTCAAACAGCAACATTTATGGCTTAGGATTGTACTTTATACTTCAATATTTTACCTAATATGACGAACCCTAATTGATTTTTTCTCAACACTAGTAAACCTAGAAAATCTGTCTTACATCTGTTCAAATAACATTAGACCCTAATAATGCAGGTTGGGTTCACAAATGAAGACAAATTGTAGATTAGATATTTATCCCTAAACTGATGAAGTTCTGATTTACTTTCACAAATTTACTTCAACCCTAATACCCAGATTAACAAATGAAGATGCTAGATTTTAGATAACACCATAAAGCCCCCCTTTATATATATATTTTAAACGTGTTTGAGATGCATTTGGCTTACCAATACACAAAGTTAATATGTTGCACAACAATTGATATAACTGCATAAATTGTTATGCATAGGACCCACAACAAACAACAAAATGATACAGACTTGGTGCTATAAAATTACATGAAACCAGTCTGAAATACATTACAATGCTGCAATAGAAGCCATAACCATTTGACAATATAGTATTCGCTCCCATGACAACAAGGATGTCATGAACTTGTGAACTTGTGTGATCAGGCAAAGGGTTTTTGTCCTCTGCTTTGTGAAACCAAAATGGTTTCCATCCTTTGGATTCTGCAAAATTTAAGGGTTGTCATCCTCATATCTGATTCTTTGAACATTGGTTCTTAGAACAATGTTGTCTAGGGTTTCGGTTAGAGAATAAAGCATTATCCTTTTGAACAATGAACAACCTAAAATATATCTTGTTTGGCATATTTGAATGGCTCGAAGAACAAATCCGTGGTTGTTGGTCCTTAATGTCATTAGCATTAATGGTGTCCTTTGATTTGTGCGTGCAAGGTACAAAAGAGCCTGCAAAAACCTTTGAAACAATGACCAACTTCAACCACCACATTAATGAGATATGATTGTTATCATGCTTCAAATTGCAAGTACACATAGATTGTAATGAACCGGACCAAATTTTTTCAATTCTCAAATTACAATCAGCAATGCAACACACCCGTTAGGGTTAGATAAATCAAACCAGCAGTTACAATATAACTCTTTGCCAAGAATGCGCACTCAATCTCAACAAGAGAGAGGCTGTCATATGGCAAGAGGATCGTCAGTACAATAAATCAGAACTGCAACTGAAAGTAACTCAACACCAAGTATGTGCTACCCAAACCAAAATGGAATGAGGCGACCATATGGTGGAGATTTAAAGAAATACAAATGCAACTTCAAAATAAACTCAACACCCAGAATGTGCTTTCAAACCCAGAGTGGGAATGGAGCTACCATAGGGCAGAGATGGAAGATATTACAATGCAATTCAACTATAGATAGGCGGCAAGCCAGCCTCTTCCACTTATGCAGTGGGCAATTACCAAAACATAAAGAGCCAGAATGAAGAAATGCTGACAGTACTACTGTGCAGCTTACAATATGATGGAGAATGCCTGCAAAAACACGGATTAGATCTCTTCAATTTGCTGCAATGATAAGTATGTCCTCCACATGGTCTAATATGACTATTAGCACTCTAGCCACACTAAAATGCAATTTTTCCAAGTCTGGTCTAAAATATTCCGAGCCAAATTTTTTTCGATTTTTAACAATTGCAAATTACAACATTACAATCAAGGTACCCGTTAAGGTTAGAAGATAAACCCAAACGTACTAAAGCAACTCTAACCAGTATAGCGCCGATGATGGCGAGCATTGGTCAGAGGATCTAAATTCAAACTGCTTATGCTGAAAGCAACTCTAACCAAGAATGGCGCCGAGGATGGCGAGCATATGGTCAGAGGATCTTCTACTCTAAATGCTGAAAGGGAACTCGACGTCAAGTATGTGCTACCCAATCCAATACGGAGTGAGGGGCGACCATATGACGGAGTATTTACAAGTATCAATGCATGAAAGAAATGCTGAAAGCTGAAAGGACTCAACACCCAGAATGTGCTTGCTAACCCAGAATGGGAAAGTAGCTACCATAGGGCGGAGATTTATCTATTACAGATTAATACTGAAGGTAGGACTGAGTATTACAAATCATGACAAAGCAATATTAAAAAAACACTGGTCAGTACTACTGCCAGCTTACAACAGAGAATTATTGCCTGCAATGTCAAGATATCATATGCTTTTCAAATGGTACATTCAACAATAAATCTGCTACAGGCCTTTAAATAACCTCAACACCAAATCCAAATGAGAAGATGCAGATTTCTGCGGACAGTTTATGACAGATCTGTATTTTTCAATTTTTAACCAGCAACATAGAAATTCACAGAAAGATTCATAACTCACTCCTCTCTTACCCAAATGACCTCAACTCAGATGCAAAACACTACTATAATGATGGCGCCTAAGATGAATGCAAGAAACCAACGTGAAATGCCTTAATTTATTTATGCACGGAATCCAAGATGATGCAGAATGGTACGGCCCAGCAAGAGGGGCGATTCTTTCTTAAAAATCACAGCCTTAACCAAAAAATCTATAACTTAGAGAATATCTTCGCCCTTCACAGACAAAGAGAATGAGACGATACCCAGAAGGAATATTTTTGTATTTTTCAAGTTGTGAGCAAAAACATAAATCTGCTGTATTAAATGATGCAAAGTGCTGAAACCCACTAATATGCAAAACAGATCTAATAATGCACAAGCTGAAAACAATGCTCAAAACTAAATGCAAACTCACAAATCTATCTTAAATCACCACTAGTCGCTGTCTTTCAAGCGAGAAGCAATGCCCAAGCTAGGAGGCCTTCATTCCTCGAAGCAGTTCCAGAGCCAATCCGGCAGCATAACAGTATAGTAAACCAAAGATGATGAATTGAGAACCCAAGGCTGTCTTTTATAAGCTTCTGTTGACCTTCCTTGAAACCCTAACTTCTTTTCCAAAGTCAAAACCCTAATTCCAAGAAATGGCGTCCTTTTCCAAGCATCTTTAATTTTGACTTCATTAAATTTCTCACTTAAATAAATGCGTCCTCCTTAAGGTTTAGTTTTGACTTTGATAAATTCAATATAATTTTAATATAACCTCAATGATGGTGCCACCCTTCAAGTCCACCTTTTAAAATAACATAAGTTATTTGACTAGGCCAAGGTGATAAAATAACATTAAAATTATAATGTTATTTTTAAGTGAAATAAGCTCATCTCTCCCAAACTGCATTCTGAAGCCCGAAACTGAATACGCCACTTGAGTCAACTGGAGGGGAAAGTCAACTGCCTGAGACCAACCTGTTTACTGCCAAAAATAGAATTTACTAAAAATAGTAAATTCCTGGAAATGCTCAGAAAGCCGAGACTAACATACCACTGCGAAGCTCTCTAAAAACCCAGAAAGAATCAGCCATTGGAACCACCAACTCCGAGCAAGGACATCCTCAAAAATAGGAAACCCTAATTTTACCTTCCGACTAGCCTACGGGTCTCCGGAATAGGCCAACGGTCATCTGAGAAGATCATGCTCGAGAAGGGGACATTACATGGTCTGACAAACTAGCAACATGAATGACTGAACCAGCACCCCTTAGACTCACTAAAATGCTCATATATCACTCAAAACAGACCCAAAAGACTTCAAATTTGATGCAATGGACCTATAAAAAGATGGCGCCTAGTTTAGTTATGAGAAAGGACAGCTAAAAGTGGCTATTAATTAATGGCACGGATCCCAAAGCACTCCAGAAAGGGCGCCCTACAAGGAATGACGAATTTGCTTTATAAAATCATAAACTTCGTATTAAAATCTGCAAATATTCATGAAGGGTCTCTTCCAACAGAGAAAACCAATGAGACAATACCCAGAACAACTCTTTTTGTATTTTTTGATTTATGAGTGAAACTATAGATTCAGCCTTGTTATCAGCAACTTCAGAAAATGACATAAAATGCAATAAACTGAACTACATAAGTAAACCCAAACTACAAATGCAAACCTCACTACAAAATGTCACTCAAACAAGCAAACCTCTCCACTAGGTGCTATCTCTCAAGCACGAAGTCAGCCAAGGCTAGGAGGCATTCATTCCTCGAAGCAATCCTGTTACCATTTCGGCAGCATAACAATATAGAAGTCATAAGATGTCCAAATGAAGACCCAAAGCTCCCTTTTATAATTTTGAGAGGACCCTCCGGAAGCTTCTAGAAAGAAACCCTAATTTTCAATTTTGTAACTATCTTCTTTTCCCTCCAATTTGGGCGCCCCCCTTTCATGAAGTTAATATTTCTTTATTTTAAAATCTTTTCCTTCATAAAAAGGCGTCCTTTTCTCCAAGTAATATTTTTTGACTTTAGAAATATAAAATATTTCCTTCATGAGACAATACCCCTCAAGGTCCCCTTCTTTAAAACAACTTAAAGTCATAATACTAGGACAAGGGGTTATTTTATAAAATAAAACATTATTGTCTTTAAAATACTTATTCCTCCAAAATGAACCCCTTAAGCCAAAATTCAGAATTACCCAATGAACTGCCAGAAGAGGAAAGTTGACTGAGCTGGTGCTGACTGGACCACTGCCAAAAATAGAATTTACTAAAAATAGTAAATTCGGAAAGTCGCTCGGATCAAACTGCATGCGACACCTTTGCGAAGCTTTCTGAAAACCCAGAAAGAATCCGCACTCCAAAATCCCAAACTCCGAGATGTAGCCGTCATAACTTACTAAAAATAGTAAGTTCGGAAAGGTTGTCCGACGCAGTTGCAAGTCGTACCTCTGCAAAGCTCTCTAAAAACCCAGAAGGAATCCAGAATCCAAACAACCAAACTCCAACAAGCAAAACCCTGAATCATCAAGAGAACCCATCAAACAGCCGGAAACCCTAATTCTGCCACTGACTAGCCGACAGCACACTGGGAATAGGCTACCAATCACTAAAAAGTGAAGTGCTAAAAACGGGGACATTACATAGATCTACACCCTTCATTTTAAATAATGTTTTTTGGTGGGAGAATCCCTTCTAAAGAAGTCGTGGCATTCCATCTGGCCATTAATGGCACTCTTAGCTGTGCAAGGGGTAGGTAAAAATGATAAAGAAAAAAGGCGGGAATGCTAGAGTTTGGGGATTAAAGATATTTCCTGACTCTTACTGCTAGTCAGGGATCAAGGTTGGACAAGAGGCATGCCGGGATGGTAAAGTCTGACATTTCAATAGGAATAAGGAAACAACGGGGTTTGGCAAGAAGGCATACCAAAACAATTAGCTTCGACACTTTGATAGTTTGCGTACACTTAGGGAATTTAACATACCTCCATACTTAGAACTTTTTGGGACCTTAGGTAGGTATATGGAGAACGAAAGGGGAGTGCACATACATAAACTTTGACCAAGGAAGACACTGGAAATAAGAATTTTTCCTTTGGCCCACACACAAAATATTGAAAATGGGACATTACAAACATCCATATGCAAGACATAGAAAAGAAGTGATTTTCAAACATTATTTGTGCTTGGGAAAACAACAAAGTTTTTTAAAGCTAAAACTTGACACAATGTGAAAATTTTGTATGAGTACAACACTAAGTAGTAGCTTTGTATATGACTTAACAATTTATTTCTTGGAATTGTGTGTCTGTTCCTTGTTCAAGTTGTTAGTCCTTCAAAATCTTGTTTGAAATGAATTATTGGTCTTTGTTTTTGCCAATAGGTGGTTGTGCTCGTTTGTGCTTAGATAGTTTCCTTTCATTCATAGTCAAAAATCCTTTTTGCAATGTAGGATGGTTAATAGTATGGTGAATGTATTGGAGGAAAAAACATAGTCAAATAGTTATTTCCTCTATGCAAACCCCCCTCAGAAAATCTTGTATAGTGTGCATATTTTTGTGTCTTGTCTATACTTAAAATGTTTAGTCTAGGCTCAGCTTAACTTAGGTCTAGGTTTAGTTTAGGTCTTAGGGAGCTCTTCCTCCTAATGTGAAGAATGGTTATACCATACACACTATTCTGTTATGTGTTGTGTTTGCAAAAGAGAAATTAAAATGCTAACACTTTGCAAGGTATAAAAAATGATTAGTTTGTGAAGTATTTTTATAGTTTTTGAAAATTTCTTATTTTGGAAGTTTTTGTTACTTTAATGTTTTTTCAACTTGTTTAACTTATAACTACACTTTTTCATAAGTAAATTTTATTATAGTATTAAAATGAACTATATCCTCTGAAATTTTGCATTCATACTCGTCATGAATTTATAGGTTATCGTGTCAAAATATTTGTTTCACTTATGCTTCTATATCATGTCTTACAGTGCTCCACTGGCTTCAACACCAATTTGGGCTAGAGAATTTAGCTCTTCAGAAGAGCTTGTTACAGAATTTTGCAGGGAGTGTCGAATTGTTCGCAAAGGTAATTGATGGTATCAAGCTTGTAACCTATAGATTGCAAGTTTTTTAATTTATGGTAACCACTAACCACTAGTTGTCATATATTTGATGTTGTTATGTTCAAGGTTCAGATTTCTTGAATGCAATCTGTTCATTTAATTGTTGATATGCTAAAAGCAACTTTGCATCTTGTTTTGATGAGTTTGTTTTTTAGGTCTTGCCGGTGATTTGAAAAAGGCAATGAAGGATGGAAAACCTATAATAATTGAGGTAAGGAAGCACTCTCAAACCGGTTGATCCAAGGACTTGAAATAAATGTTACTGAAGAAGAATTTAGATGTTGGTTTATTCAAGTTTATTAAGCAGCATCTGTTATCAATAATGATATTCAACATTTCATCAGGAGTCCTAGAGTGCTGGTTGCATTAAATACCAACATATATGTCAGTTAGGAAGTCAGGTGTTTTGTAATTCAACTTTATCTTAGGCATCTGCAGTTGGACTTTTTAACATGTAAATAAGTGATTCCGTGAATAATAGTTGTTTATTTATTCGCTTCTCATATTTATCATATACAACTAATGCTCTAAAGCCAACATGTGAGAAAAATGGGCAGAGATTATGGAAGCTAAATAAAGATTTTCACACACAAAATAATATTATTCTTTTATTCCATACCATTTTGTCAATTATATGAATTACATATATATATGAAATTCTATCTAACTCCTATAACAACTCCACCAAACTCACACTAAATCTAGGTGGGTTGTTTAACCACTTTTATTCTCTCCCTCCTATTTTCACTCCTAAATCTCTACATGAGTTGTGTTAACAACTCACTTACATTTTTATGCTCACACACTCTAATATATTATTAATTTATTCTAAATACAATTCCAACCAATTCTTCTCATACCTAGAATAGCTATGTGAGTTGTTAGTATAACTCACTTTTATTTTAGCATAACAATTATTATTATTCTAACCTATGTGAACACTAACATAATTTCCTAACTCCCCTGTTAGTGTGAACATGGGAAGAAAGTACATCACATGAACTGAAAACAGAGTCGTATGCCTATGCATACTTTTAGGTCTGCATATTGCTATCTGGATTTTGCTGCACATGATCACCTACATACGAGAACTTATCTCGCTTTCACCTCCAATGAACTCATCATCGGCCAACCACACTTCCAATAAGTTTGACAGTCAGAGGATTTCTGTTGTGAGCAGCTCTCCTATACAATTGTTTACATATTGATGATGTCTACATTCTCCTCTTTTCAAACTTAACACTTTCAACTGCAGTAAGCCCAACTCTTGTGGCTCATGATCGTGCTTCAAATGAAAGGCACCTCTCATCATCCTTTCATGGTTTTTACACAGGTTTACCACAAACCTGGACATGAACAAGAACATACTCATCTGTTCACCTCACATGGTTTTCTAGATTACCACTAACCATTTCAAGATCCATGAATTGCATTACACTAGTGCTTTTGTTCAATACAATATTTTACACTAGGAGGTTACATAAGGAAATAATACACGTGAATATTAATAGCACTGTTGTTGATCGTGTCACTCGATCTCCAACAACATAGGCAATTTCCATTGACAATGGAGATGGAATATTGATGTTATATTCCTTCCCATGATGTGAAATTTCCAATTATTAGAAACATAGAAAATAGAAGCACACATCACAAACAAAATGCCACCAAATCAAATAAGCGGCCCTGTCGTTGGTGACTGACGAGAGGACGCTGAGTGTCCTCCTTCCTCCATTGCCTCCTGTCTCTAAGTATGATATGTTACACTTTATTCACCTGATCTTTTGAGAGCCCAAATAGATTTAACATGGATGGCACCGAAAGCACAAACAAGAATTTCAAGCATATTTGTAAAACCCATGATATAATAGGATGTCGGATTCAACTGTCAATGCATCCTTTACAATAAATTTTTTAAAACAATTATCTAAAAATAAAAGATTTTAATTTTCAACTTCAAATCTCCTCAAAGAATTCCTTATTCCTCCAATTACAAAATTTTAAGAAAACACTTATTTCTCCACAACTATAATCACCTTAAACAAATTCATTTGGATACTTACACAAAAATAAATGTAATATTCACTCTTATTTCACCATAATTCCCGTATTTCCCCTTATTCATCAATTCTAAAATGAAATTTTTTTACTCATGGCAAAGTAATAATCTTTCAATGGCAAAGAAAACACATAAAACTTATAGAGTTTTCAGATAGATTATCCACTGAGAAGCAAACACATGAAACTTTGGCCAATCAATCTTGAACCAGCAAATCATTGTATCAAAAAATGCTTTTATCAAACAAGCAGCAAATCACACCCATCATTTTGTTGCTCTTCATCTACAACAAACTGCTTGCTGAATTGTAAATATCTCATCAAAACATTTCTGGGTTTTGTTCTAGTATTCATCAGCTTTCTAGAACATTTTGAATTTTGAATTTCCATTTAGTATTGAGGGAGATATTGTGATTTTACTGAACCAATAGTGAAAGAAATTTTTGGACGCCCAGCTTTGACACCATGTGAGAAAAATGGGTAGAGATTATTGAAGCTAAATAAAGATTTTCACACACAAAATAATATTATTCTTCTATTCCATACCATTTTGTCAATGATACAAATTACATATATATATGTGAAATTCTTTCTAACTCCTATAACAACTCCACCAAACTCTCACACTAAATCTAGGTGGGTTCTTTAACCACCTTTATTCTCTCCCTCCTATTGTCACTTCTAAATCTCTACATGAGTTGTGTTAAAAACTCACTCACATTTTTATGCTCACACATTGTAATATAATATTAATTTATTCTAAATACAATCCCAACCAATTCTTCTCATACCTAGAATAGCTATGTGAGTTGTTAGTATAATTCACTATTATTTTAACATAACAATTATTATTATTCTAACCTATGTGAACACCTAACATAATTTCTTAACACAACACTGGTATCAGATCTACCTTGATAGAGGCTTGCTGATTAAATTTCAAAGGTATTACATGTTCACTTAGGTCAAAGTTGATAAAAGTAACATTAATATTAGGAAAAAGATGATTTTTTTTTTTGCAAAAAATTGCGGAATAGAAGAAGAATGTTAAAAATACTGAAGTTTGAACTTCTGCGCAAGATTGATGGACTGTATAAAGAGAGCTTTCAAAAAAAAAAAAACTATTTTACCACTATGATGTTCTCATGAAAGTAGACTGGATTTCAAAGCTTTCACTTTAAAAGAATGGATCAAACGATTTGATTAAATGACAACCATGATTATGAAAGAAAAACAATTGAGCTCATATTTATAGCATGGTAGCATTGCACTCCAAAAATTCATGATTAAACCCAAGTAATCACCACCTGCCTCATTTGGCATGTTGTTATCCATGTTTTTTCTGAGTTTTTCTAAAAATAGTTTTGCTTTTTGTTTCAAACATATACCTTTTCATATTTTTTGCTCATTTTACAAATGAGAAGAAATATAAAAGTGTGAGAAGATTGAAATTTTTTCGTTTAGAGTTAAGGCTAGGGCATTCTAACTTTTCATGTTTAACTTTGAACAGATTAATTTTTGAGTTAAATTTTTTAACAATAATGAGGGTTTTTCTTTAAATAATTGTAACAACCAATCAACTTCTGACATAGATTAACCAAGAGTTTTCACCAAAAAGTTAAAACATAAACGAGAGAAGTGAATATGGTATTATTATTATTTATTTATTTATTTTAATAACAAGTAATCATAAACCATCATGATACTGCATTTCATTTGCATAATCATATAAATCAAGTTGCATCTTTACTTTTTAATTGTTAACACCAATATCAAAAACAAGATACAAATCTTTTTAACATTTAATTGATTAAGCTAAATAAAGAGTTGTGAGAGAATAGGGTCAGAGAACCTCATATGATTCTTGCTGTCTTCCAAGACTCGACATGCCACTTGCAAGAGGGAGAGCATCACTCGGGTGCTTTACCTCCAACCTTGGTCTTAAGCGGTTACTTGCACACCTTCCTAACTAGAAGTGGCCCTGCCCTACAATGAAGGGATTAGTTGGGAACCCTCTTAATTTTCCATCTGAGCTCTGGTGTTGTTCCCTACTTAACTAACATTGTCGTGCTACTATGGATAGCCTCCAACAAAGCACAACAACTCTGGCTAGCTAAGCAATTGGGTTAGGGTGAACTGGCAAGTGCAAGCTGTGGCTCTTGCACTTACTATGGCCATAGTTTTTGTACAACTGTACAAACGCTTCTAGAGCGTAGTCGTGGTTCACCCACCTTGCTCGAATTGGAAAACGGTATTGGCCAAGGGCGTACTGGAGCTACCTGCTCCGCCCAACACATAAACACAAAAGAAACAGGTCACTAGGTTTGGACTCCCTTAAAATTTTTTGGAATAAAACAAGGATACATTTTTAGACTAGGGCATACTTGCCCCTTTAAGAATACATTTTCAAACTAGGATATACTTACCTTTAAAGATACATTTTCTTGATACTCGAAATATGAGGCACGAGCCTCGGATGCTGGCTTTGGCCACTGGTTCAAGTTTTTACTAAGTCGGTAAACAACCGGATTAAATTACTTTTCTGACCTTGAATACCCACATTACGTTCTCGTAACTTCTTGGAACTTGGCATCTGCTACTTATTCAAGTCCTTACTATTATCCATGAGAATGTTGATCTCCTACAATAGGGAGATAAGAAAACAATGGGAACTTGCCCGAGCTCCAAAAGGAAGAACAACTTCCAATATCTTAAGCATCCACAACAATCCTAAATCTAGGAGTAGTAAACAAGGAGACAAAAACATGGGAGATAGAGACTTCACTGATCGTATGGATGAATTCATGGCCGAACAAAGAGCTACTCAATAGAGGATGGCTCAATTATTGGACACATTGTCTCAAATCATGATAAATACAAATGCCAACAACAACCAAGTTGGCAATAGTGGAGGCCATGAAGACAATTCAAGCAACAATAGAACTCCAAATCATCGTGCCCCTACAACCAGTTCTAGACCCATGATACCTACTTTTCCACCTAGAGTAGAACAACAAGGAGGTAATGAACCTACATTGGTAGAGTTACAAGACCAATTTCACCAAGATTGGATAGATGGAGGATTGCAAACACATATGTCCCTAAAAGACTACATGGACGTAAGAATGAAGCATTTACCTAACAAGGGTAATAGAGACTATAATAATGATCTAAGGAGGAAAATTGGTAAGCTTAGCTTGCCATACTTTGATGGTTTGGGAAAGTCCACAGCACGAGCGTGGGTTCAAAAGGTTGATACATACTTCCAACTCAACCCCATGCCAGATAGCGAAGCAATCAAATATGCCACCTTACATCTAGACGGGGCGGCTCATGAATGGTAGTATCATGGCATGATCACCTTGGGCCATGAACAAATCACTTTGTATGTGGAATTCATGGAGAATTTAATAAAGAGATTTGACAACAAGGATCCAGAGGTCCACTTTAAGGAATTGGCACAATTGAAGCAATATGGAACGATTGATGAATATATTTGTAATTTCAAAAGCTTTTAGTGTTGGTCACTAACATCTCCGAAAGAAGGTTGGTTGTGCTCTTAATGGATGGCCTAATGGACCCTTTAAGGGTTGGGTCAAAGCCCTCAACCCTAGTACACTTCAAGAATCAATTAAGAAGGCTAGGGATATGGACTCTAGGCAACAAAGAACAAGATGCCATCTAAAGGGTCATCATTCCAAATAGACCAAATAAAACAACCTTTCTCAAGGGAATGGCCAAAAAAGAAAATAGATGAAGAAACCAAGAAAGAGTTGAGGAGGAAGAAACTTTGTTTCACTTGTGAATAACCTTGGGCACTAGGGCATCGATGCCTTGGTAAAGGGAAGATTCATTATATCAAAGTTGTGCCCGATGGTGATGAAGAAGAGAAATCGGATCTAAGCAGCGAGCAAGATGAAATTGAGGAAGAACCTCCAAAGGTAAAAGAGTCTCCACCTAAGGGAAGTAAGAACATTATAATTGCCACTATGACTAGATCTCCAAGGTTCAACTCATTTAAAATCCATGGTGTATTGGAAGGACAAAAGATAATAGTATTAATTGATAGCGGAGCCACTCATAACTTTATTGATTCAGCTTTGGTCGCCAAGAAAGGACTTCAAATAGTTGAACATGAAGGGTTTAGTGTGATGGTGGCAGATGGCTACCAAATATCTTGTTCAACAAAGGTAGCAAAATTAAAAATTACAATTGGTGACTACACCATCACCGACAATTTTTATGTTGTGGAGTTGGGTGATATCAACGCTATACTTGGTATCCAATGGATGATACCCATTTGTAAGTACTCACAAAACTTTCAAATAATGGAGTTTAAGTTCAAGGTGGATGGTAAGAAAGTGATATTTAAGGGATTATCCGATGGAGCGTCTCGTGTGGTCTCAGCCAAAAGGATGGAGAGCATATTCAGGGAGAAGAAGTTAAGGAATAGGTCCATCAAAGAATATCTCATCAAATGGAAGGGTTTACTAATAGAAGATGCTACATGGGAGAATGAGCAAGTTCTTCAACAGCCTAATCTATGAATGCTTGTGGGCAAGCATTTTTAAGGAGGGGAGACTGTACTGTCCCCTTCCCAACTGCACAAGAAGATGCGCCATTTAAAGGAATAATAAAATTAAGTGTGAAGTGATCACTACTCCAAGAGGCTGGCGATTTCTCTTAAGGAATAATGTTAAATAAATTTAATTATTCCTAGCAGTGATTAGAAGAGCATTAATAAGTTATAGCAATTAACATAAAACAAAGAAACATGTCCCTTGTCAAGTGAATGCAATGAAAGGTTATGTCCTTTCGCCAAATCGTGGATATAAAAAGGGATATTTCAAAGCAAAGGATCATCGATTAAGTTTGCAGATATATACCTCTTAAGCAGCAGATCTAATGTGCTCCTAAGGAGCCCAGGATCATTTAGTCAAGGGATGCATGAGTAACTAGAAACACTTCGAAACAACGATCTCTCTCCAAGTCGCATGAATAAGAGATATCAATTAGAAACAGCGATATAATTCTAGCAGCAGATTACTCGCATGTTTTTACAGGTTCAAATCTGATACAGCAGACATTATGCTGGCATAATCCATGACATACTACATCTCTTGGTTTTAGAGTATTCTATTAGAGACAGCGGGTGTCTTCTCTTGTCAAATTGCCACTCTTGAACTAATTATTAGTTCAGAGTCCATTCTCAGAGTTTGCATCAGAATATTGACATTTTTGTTGCTATCATAATAACCATCCTTATATATATATAAAGCATATTAGCTTAGTCAATAGTAGAGTTGCTCCTTGGCAAACTTGATATCCTAATCTATAAAGATAAAAGCTAAATTCATAGTAATTCTATGAGGGACACTGCAGTGTACAAGAGCTTTGCTTATATAGACAAGGTGTGCTGAAGTACCAAATGCAAAACATTAAATGACTTGTGTCATTATTAAATGACCTAGGACACTAGTATTAAATAAAAACTAAAAAAATAAAATCTTATCTAAACAACTTAAAGCTTCTAGAAATATGCCTAGGACCTAAGTGGACTTAGCATGTAAATAGGACCCCACTAATAACTAGATAGGAAAATTACCTATTTACACCAACATTAGTAACTTTAAAAAGGGAAGAAGCCCAACATAATAGACCTTATCAACCTTTTAATCAAGCATATCAGCCCAACAGATAACCCTGTCAAGGGAATGTTCAAGGACAAGGTCAAATGAGCTGTGCTTGGCCTTTGAATACCTTAAATCTAGTTGTTGCAGGCTCTTCCAAAGCCATTGGTTTAGTGCATGCAATACAATTTAGTTCGGGACCATGAATGGTGTTACCCATGTAATCAGCCTTATAATCAAAATTCATGCTAAAATGGAGTTCTCTAGTATCCCAAACTCACATTTGGATGCCTTAGGAAATAGTGATTGTGCCTCCCTAATCCCTAAGACCTCACTAATGTGTTTGAGGTGATCCTCCCAAGTCTTGTTGTATATAAGAATGCCATCCCTAATCCCTAAGACCTCACTAATGTGTTTGAGGTGATCCTCCCAAGTCTTGTTGTATATAAGAATGCCATCAACGAAGACAAGTACAAACTTTTGTGGCTGTGTATTAAATATTTTATTCATACATAACTAAATGGTAGCAGCTGTGTTGGTCAATCCGAAAGGTATGGCCAAGAACTTATAGTGCCCATAATGACATTTGAAAGGTGTCTTACGTATATCCTCTTCTCTAACTAATTTGATAGGTACCTTGAATGAATGTCAATCTTCAAAAAATAGACTACCTTGTGCAACTCATGAATCAACTCATCGATCTTGTGGATAGGGTACATGTTCTTGATCTTCTTTATTGAAAGCCTTGTAGTCAATGCACATACTCATAGTCTCATCCTTTTTCTTAACCAAAACCATCGAAGAAGCAAATAGTTTGGAACTCGGTCTAATGTTGCCCATATCAAGCACATACTCATAGTCTCATCCTTTTTCTTAACCAAAACCATCGAAGAAGCAAATAGTCTGGCACTCGGTCTAATGTTGCCCATATCAAGCATCTCTCTGATGGCTTTCTCCATTTCTTTCTTATGCATTTTTTGATGGCAATAAGGAGTCATGATGGCAGGCTTAGCCCCTTACTCTAACTCAATAACATGCTCAAAGCTGCTATTTGGTGGCCTTCCCGGAGGAATGTTGGCAAACATTTGTCTATGCTTATTAATAGAGATTGAATGTCAACATGATTTGCTCTCTTATCTTTTGAAGAAGCTTCGATAGAAATAAAAGATTGGGCTGGCCATGCAACCTCACCATATCGAAAAAAACCTCCATCTTCTTTGTAGTGACTATGCCTCCTTTTGACATGCCTCTACACACTAACCTTTTCCACCTGCTTTGAATTTTATCTCCATGGTCTGAAAATTATGAGAGTACTTTCCAAGAGAGTGTAACCTCTATACCCCCAAGACTACATTTGTTTCTTGAATGCCTACTATGCTAAAGGTAGTAGGCACCTTGTGGTTATCTAGCATGATGCTCAACTAGGAAATATTTTTAGTGCATGACATAATGAATCCATCTGCAACCATGACATTGCATCCCTTGAAGTCTTCTACTTCAAGTCTTCTCTTTGCTACTAGGCCTTTGTTGATGAAGGTTTGGGTCGAGTGACTATCAATCATAACTCACTTCTCACCTTGTAATACGCCTCTAACCCAAAATTGATTGTACCTGGGTGTACCTATTAGAGTGGCAAAAGTGCCTCTTGAAACTCCTCCAACATGATGGTCCTTTGATTTAGCTGCTTCTTATTCTTGCTCACTCCTTGAACCAACTTCCTCCTCTTTATTATGAGAGATGTCCTCAATGTAATGCACCTTGCCTCTTCGAAGGGCATTTGTGACCTGGTTCCAATTGTTCTTAACATGAAAATTACAACTTCTTTCTTCATAGCTCATTCTTTGTTTCGTCATCCATGGTTGTTCTCTTAGGCCACTCATTTTGAATTGGTTTCTTATCTTTGTTCGAAGGAAATGACTTAGGCTAGAATTTATATTTAGGGGTGGGAAATTCCATATTTCTAGCTCTTTTAATAGCATCTTGTAAAGAAGGTGGGTCAAAAGCCTTCACCCAACCTCAGAGTGGTTTAGTCAATCCCTCAAGGAAAATAACTAGTAAGTCTCTTTTTGGACACATCAAGAACCCTAAGTCTTTGAAAATGTGACACATAATTATCTAGTGATCCATACTGCTTCAATTGTGCAAGCTCCCTAAAATGAAACTCCGGATCTTTTTTATCAAATATGTCAATGCGCCTTTGACTAAATTCTGCATGAGTCTATAAGACAATGTCCCTGTGTCACCATCCGATGCTACTGCCACTCGTGGGCATCCCTTTCTAGACGAGGTATGGCATATTTTATGGCATCATTTTTAAACATTGGATTTAATGAGAATTGTTTATCAAGTTTTTGAATCCATGCGCATGCTATACATTTACCAAATCCATTAAATGTATGTTAGAATTTAGTACTTGACATATATAGTTAAATAAATAAATTAACATGCTATTGTTAATTAATAAATAAAATTGGTTTTGGAAGTTATATTCCTGTAATTAGTTTTATACGGCAATAATGGCCTTATAAAGGCAATACTATGTAATAGATTTTTGATGTAGTGTGAATGACTGAATTTTTAATTTGAGAGCAATCTCATTTTTTTCTCTCTCATTTCAATTTGATATCAGAGCGGGTTTCTTCTTGGACCTCTCTTTGGTCTCTCGCCATTCATTTGTTTTTTTTTTCTCACAGCGGTGTTTACAATGGTACTGCAGTGAAGACCACGTGCAACTGCTACTGTTTTCTACCATTCTTGCATTTGTCAACAGGTGAGCAATGTAGACCATGTGCAAAACCCTTTTTGACTCCATCATTCATCTGCATTTCTTCTCTTTCTCTCCGCTGTGTTCATTCTTGCCATTGTTTAATACTTAACTCTGTTCATTCTTGTCATTCTAAAAATTTAAAATTTAAAATTTATATATCCCCCAACCTATTGTAGAAGTGTGTTTATATCTGGGTGTTAGAAACGAACAGGGTGTCGAAAATTTGGAGGATATCCCAGCCATTGCCACTAGATGTTTTAGCCGCTGCCTAAGGGCATGGAGAAAGGTGAACTATTCAAAGATATTGTGGGCAATGCATATTATGTGGTTCGTGAAGTCTTGCGGCGAAACTATGGACCAGAGATAGACATAGGGAGTGCTAGAGTAATACTTTACATTCTTCTGTTTGGTGTACCTCCTTTTTGGGTAGAGTCGAAACAAGGCATTTTTGACGCTATATTGCGTGGTTACATTGATTATACAAGTGATCCATGGCCATCTATATCTAGTGGTGCAAAAGATAAAAAATTTGCTGAAATAGGATCGCAAGGAACACTTTACAGCTCTTGATGTTTTGAACCATCCATAGATGAGAGAAGAGGGCACGCTGGAGAAAGCGAATAAGATGAAATTTTTGTGCTAAAAAGAGGCATTTAGGGCACAAGAGGAAGAATTTATTTCTTTACGAGTTTTTTCCTTTTATTTCTGAAAATTTAAGGACGCATTTTATTCAACACAAAATGGATAAATTAAGCCTTTATGAAAAATTTGATGGAAATGATTTTCACAGTTGGAAAATACAGATACAATTATTGTTAATTGAAAGAGATCTCTGGGAAATTGTTGATGGTAGAGTGACAAAGCCAATAGATGCAGATGAACTTCAAAAATGGAAGGTAAAAGATAAGAAAGCATTGGCTATAATTGGTCTTAGTTTATCTAAACCTTATTTACATCATGTAGATTTAAAAAAATCTTCTAAGGACATCTGGGAAATATTGAATACTTTGTTTGGATCAAAAGCTGATAGTGCAGAAATAACTATAAAACAAAAGTTGTATGGTTTGAAAATGGAAGAAGGTGAAGATATAGTGTCTCACATCAGTAAATTCCGTTCCTTGATAAATCAATTGGTTGGTATAAATGAAGAAATAAAGGAAAATGATTCAAAAGCCATACTTTCAAATAGTATGCCAAATAGTATGTCTCACAAGGTATTCACCTTAAGCAAAATCAATCCAGGTTTAGAAAGTATTAAATCCACATTGCTTGATGAAAGAAACAAACATGTTTCAGAAGAAGAAGTTGCATTAGTGTAATGTCCCCTTCTCATCAGTGATCAGCATTGGCATTCTTCAGTCTATTCCGGAACCCGTAGACTGGAATGAGGTGGAAATTAGGGTTTCATGGGCTTGGCTTTTGTAGCATTTCATTTTATTTACTATTTTTAGTAAATGATGGTTGTGGCAGTATGCAGTTGGTTGTCTTCAGTCTTCTCTTCAGTGAGCATATTATTGGTTGTTTCAATATCTTCCTCTCAAGCTTAATTTGTTGAAATCTTCTAAGTATTGGCATAAGTGTTATAATTTTCAATTGACCCCTTGGCCTAAGGATACAACTTGCAAGTTGTTTTAAAAAGGGGACTTGAAGGGTACGCCTTGTCATAAGGTGATAATAATATTTTATATTTTTGAATTTATGCTTGGAGGAAAGTGGACGCCACTTTATGAGGAATATATTTTATGAAATTTGAAAATAAGGAGAATTCAAATGGTTGTCTTTTGGCGTGCCAATTGAGGAAGTTGAAGAGTTTCTCATTTCTTATAAAATGAAGACATGACTCCAGCATTTGATATCTATCAACTACCTTATTGTTATGCTGTCAAAATGACTATGGACATTTTGTTATTGCTTCGAGGATGCTACCTCCTAGCCCCTTCCCAATTTCGTGTTTGAAATATAACACCTAATTGGAATATTGCTGCTTCTCACATCAGACTAGCAGATTGAGCAATAAAGATTGAGAAATTTGGTGAATTCTACAGTTTTGAAGTTCCTGGTTTTGCTACAGCTGAAGCTGTTTTCTGTTCGTATCTTGCTGAGTGATTTTTATTTGGTTCTGGGTGTTTGAGCAATCTACTTGTTGACTGGAGGCGCCAACTTCCACCAAAAATCAGATTTTATTTTGAAGTATTCAATTTTATATTGCAAAGTCGATTTTCCTCAAGGGCCGTACCATTTAATGCTGTCTTGGGATTCGTGCCAAAAAAAGTAGAGACTTTGTTTGCTGTTTCTGGATTCTATCTTGGGCGCCAGACTTGTAAGGTGCTTTTGCAATTCGTTTCACGCCATTCGGAGAAGAAATAAGTGAGTTATGAATGTTTTTCTGTTTTCCAGTTTGCTGTTGTAAATTTCCAGAACTCAGGAATTTGCATCAGATTTATCAGTTTCAGTTTAATCTCCATTTCAGTCATTGGAAAGCAAAGAACACTGTTATAAATTCATTCTTATATCTACATTTCACTTCTCTATCATTGTAACTCATTTAATTGCAGTCTTGTTGAAATTGTAAGGTTCTGATTAGTAGTACTAATCTAACCATTTGTATTGCTGCAACTATTTGATTTGTATCTCATTAAAGTCCCCTGGATGGTTTACCGCCAGTGTGGTTAAATTGTTTGTAAATCTTGTACCCACTTAAGTGGTGAATCCCCACAGTTCTGTGGATGCCCGCCGCAGCGGATGAATTGCTTTAATTTGTAATCTTTTCCCCCCACTGTTTGGTGGTAGCGTGGAATTGTTTTCTCATGGCTGGTTATCCGCCTAATAGTTCTTAATTTCAATTTCTAGACTCCGTCATATGTTAGCACCTCGCCCTCAGTGGGATCTTGAGTGCACATTCTTGACGTTGAGTAGTTCTTCTATTCCAATTCAGTTTCTTCAGTTCAAGCTTCAGCATCTTCCATTCAAGTTCAGATTTTAATTTGAGGCTAACGCTAATCATATCATCTACTGCTGGTTATTTTGTGTTTTCCTTCGAAAAAATTGGTTAGCATATTTCAGTGGTATCAGAGCAGAAGACCCTGCCATCCTGTGGCTGATTGCAGTAGTGAACTGATGAGTGACAGAGACACAAGGCCATACACTAGAAGTCAGGCCAGAAATCAGCATCAGTTTCCGCCCGTTCCAGAGGCAGATACCTTCTCAGAAGTTCTAAGAGACCTTGGTAAAACAGTGGAAGGTTCAGATAATTCAGTGGAAGTGGTTGATCACACAACTGTCATAATGTCAGATTCAGTAAGAAAAGATAATGAAGAAAGGGATAGAGTGGAGAAGAAGTTTGACGGGATGATAGATATGATGTCCCGTTTGTTATCCAAGTTGGATCAGCAAGCAGCTCAGAGTATTATTCAGCCCCAAAATAACTCAGCTGGAGAAAATAGTGGAGTGAATGGAAATAATAACAGTGGCAGTCCTGAGGTGAATACTAGGGACAGAATTGTAGGTCAGCATACTACAATTCATAGTGGGTCATCCTCTAGACCCCTCTTTCCTGTTTTCACACCAAGGGAAGAGCAACAACCAGTTGAGGCTACTCCAAACTTTGCTGATGATGCTCGTCAAGCCTATATGGAGTATGTGTCCTTACCTCTTGACATGAGAGGAGCATGGACCTTTGATCAATTCATGAATCAAAGGAGTCGGAGAAATGGTGGTAGGAATGATCAACGTCCTCCTGCAGGCCCTAGAAATGATTTTTACCAAGCATTGGGAAAGATCACTATGGAACATTTTGATGGTGGTAACAAGTGTACAGCCAGGTCATGGGTGCAAAAGTTAGATAACTACCTCTCCCTTAGACCTATGCCGGAAGAAGATGCTATCAAATTTGCTACCTTGCACTTAGATGGCATAGCTCATGAATGGTGGACTCACGGTTTGGTCACTCTTGGCCACAACCTTATTCGCACTTATGGAGAATTTACAAATAAATTGATTGAGAGATTTGACACCAAAGATCCGGAATTGAAGTTTAGAGAATTGGCACAGTTAAAACAGCAAGGATCTTTAGAGAGTTATGTGGCTGATTTTCAGAGGTTGTCAGTAATGGTGCCCAACATTACTGAAAGAAGACTTGTAGTCCTTTTTGCTGAAGGTTTAATGGAGCCATTGAAGGGTTGGGTCAAAGCATTTGATCCTCCAACATTGGATGAAGCTATCAAGAAAGCTAGGAGCATGGAATTGGCAGCCCCAAGACCTAAGTTTCACTCAAAAACATTCAGCCATAAGAAGGATAAAAGGCCATCTTCAAATCTGCCCAAGAAGTTTCCACCAAGGCTGTCCGAAGAGCTCAAAGAACAGCTTAGAAAGGATGGAGTTTGCTTCACTTGTCGTGAGCCTTGGGTGAAAGGCCACCGTTGCTATGGAAGAGGCAAAGTAGTTCAAATGGAGGGCTATTCTGATTATGGATCAGAATCTGATTCGTCTGATCAGCAATACGAATCAGCAAGTAGTGAAGGTGAAGAAGTTCAAGAAGACAAGTCCGAAGAGGTTGGAGATAGTAGTGCTTTTGCACAACTATCCAGTTTTCAAAAGAATGAATCTTTTAGGGTTCATGGAGTGGTAAATTCACAAAGGATAGTTGCCCTAATTGATACTGGAGCAACTCACAATTTTATTGATGAAGGGCTAGTTGCTAGAAAAGGTTTAAAGACTGAAAATTTTGATGGTTTCAAAGTAATGGTTGCGGATGGTTTCACTATGTCTTGCACAAGGAGAATCCCTAATCTATCTTTGCAATTAGGGAATCATGAAATTAAGGATGATTTTTATGTGGTGGGTATAGGAGACACTGATGTTGTGTTGGGCATACAATGGCTGCGATCTCTTGGTGAGATCACATTGAATTTGCAAACCATGGAGCTGAAATTTCAGTCTAATGGAAGGAAGGTTGTTTTAAGAGGGATGTCAAATGGAGGCCCTCGAATTGTTTCGTTGAAAAGGATGGAAAGGCTGATCCGCCATGATCAAGTTGAATGGGCTGCTGAATGTATGGTTTTACCAGCTGATCCGGTTGAGGAAAAAAGGCAATATCATCCTGATATTCAAGCCTTACTTTCAAAGAAAAGTAAAGTCTTTGGAAGCTTACCTCCTGGAAGACCTCCTGAAAGAGGTTCTGAGCATGTGATTGAGTTAGAAGAAGGAGCAAAACCAGTCATTACTACACCTTACCGCTATCCAAAGAGGCAGAAAGATGAAATTGAAAAGGCCATCAAGGAGCTGTTGGAAAGTGGTTTTATTAGACCAAGCAAGAGTCCATTTGCCTCAGCAGTAGTGCTGGTCAAAAAGAAAGATGGTACAATGCGTATGTGTGTTGACTATCGCGCATTAAATCAGAAAACCATCAAGAATAGATATCCTATCCCTAGGATTGATGAGCTTATTGATGAGCTCCATGGGGCAATGTTCTTCTCAAAGATTGATCTTCGTTCAGGATATCACCAAATCAGAATGAGGGAGGAGGATATAGAAAAGACAGCATTTAGATGCCACTTTGGGCATTTTGAATTTCTTGTCATGCCTTTTGGTTTGACAAATGCTCCAGCCACATTCCAATCTTGTATGAACAAGATTTTTAGACAGCAGTTGAGGAAGTTTGTGCTCATCTTCTTCGACGATATTCTCATATTCAGTAAGTCATGGGAAGAGCACCTTAAGCATTTGGAAGAAGTGCTTACCATTTTAGAGGCGGAATGTCTATTCGCCAAAGAATCAAAGTGTGAGTTTGGGATGGAAGAACTTTTATACCTTGGCCACATTATCAGCTCAAAGGGTGTGAAAGTGGATCCAGAGAAGATAAGGGCCATTCTTGATTGGCCAACTCCTAAGACTATTTCTCATTTGAGAGGTTTTTTAGGGTTATGTGGATTCTATAGAAGATTTGTAAAAGGTTATTCTCATCAAGCTGCACCTTTGACAGATCTTACAAAGAAAGGAGCTTTTCTTTGGACTAAGCAAGCACAAGAGGTTTTTGATAAGTTTAAACAAATCATGAGTTCGTGTCCAGTATTGGCACTTCCGGATTTCTCAAAACCTTTTGAATTACAATGTGATGCTTCAGGAGAAGGAGTTGGAGCTGTCCTAATGCAAGACAAACATCCTATTGTCTTCGAGAGTAGAAAGTTGAGAGGGGCAGAAAAAACTTACTCCATTTATGACAAAGAGATGCTTGCCATCATGCATGCTTTGTCTAAATTCCGTCAATACTTGGTGGGAAGTAAATTTGTTGTTAAGACTGATCACAACAGTCTTAAACATTTCATGCGCCAAAAGGAATTGAATGAAAGGCAGCAAAAATGGGTAAGTAAACTCCAAGCATATGACTTTGACATTGAATATGTCAAAGGAAAAAATAATATAGTTGCTGATGCACTTTCTAGAAGGCCTCATTTGCAGTCAATTTGTGAGTTATCAGCAGATTGGAAAGAATTAATTGCTGCTGATTATGTTAAAAATCAGTTTGCAACCAGCTTGTTAGAAGGTCAATTGGTTGATGGAAGGTATAAGTTGGTTGATGGATTAATTTATTATAAAGATAGAATCTTTTTAGTACAAGAATCTAAGCTTAAGAAAAAGATTCTACAAGCTTTTCATGATGTTCCCCTTGCTGGTCATCAAGGGATTTTCAAGACTTACAAGCAGATTCGTGAACGATTCACTTGGAAAGGTTTGAAAGATGAAGTCTTGAATTACATTAGAGAGTGTCCTACTTGTCAAAGGAATAAAAATGAACACTCTTTTCCTGCTGGTTTACTTCAGCCCTTGCCTATTCCAAATCAGAAGTGGGAAAGTATTGCCATGGATTTTATCACGGGGTTGCCCAAGGTGCAAGGACGTGACTGTATATTTGTTGTGGTTGATAGACTAACAAAATTTGCTCATTTCTTTGTTGTTACCACTTCATTTACAGCAGCTCAAGTGGCTGAGTTGTTTTTTAGAGAGGTGTTCCGCTTGCATGGGTTGCCTAAAACAATTGTCAGTGATAGGGACAGCAAGTTCCTAAGTGTTTTTTGGCAGGAGATCTTCAGATTGAGTGGGACAGTGCTTACTCCAAGCACAAGTTATCACCCACAAACAGATGGGCAATCAGAAATTGTTAACAAGTGGTTAGAGGGCTACCTAAGGAACTATGTTTCAGGACAGCAGCGAGCTTGGATTAAATGGCTTCATTTAGGAGAGTATTGTTACAACTCTTCTTATCACATGTCAATTAAGATGTCTCCTTTTAAGGCTCTTTATGGTTATGAGGCTACTAACTTTGTTGATCTAGTGTTTGGTGATAGTAGAGCCCCACAAGCATTGGATATGTTACAACAAAGCCAAGACATCTTGAAGACTCTTAAGGAAAATCTGCAACAAGCTCAAAATCAGCAGAAGTTATACGCTGATCAGCAGCGTGTGGAAAGGTCTTTTGAAGTTGGGGACATGGTCTATTTGAGGCTTCAGCCATATAGACAATCTTCTCTCAAGAAGAGTGGTGCAGAAAAGTTGAAGCCACGCTTTTATGGTCCTTTCAAAATCACCAAAAGGATTGGTGAAGTTGCTTATGAGTTGGAACTTCCAGCTGAAAGCAAAATACATAATGTTTTTCATGTGTCTCGCCTCAAGAAGGCAATTGGACACAATGTGGTGGCTACATCAGAATTACCTCCATTGGATGAGGAAGGTCATTTAGTGTTGATTCCAGAAGAGATCCTTGACACTAGAGACCGTTCTTTGAGAAGAAGGACAATCAAAGAATATTTGGTGAGATGGAGGAATTTGCCTATTGAAGATGCTACGTGGGAAGGTGAACAGATTTTGTTGCATCCATCTTTGCAGTTGCTTGGGGACAAGCAATTTCGAGGAGGGCGGACTGTAATGTCCCCTTCTCATCAGTGATCAGCATTGGCATTCTTCAGTCTATTCCGGAACCCGTAGACTGGAATGAGGTGGAAATTAGGGTTTCATGGGCTTGGCTTTTGTAGCATTTCATTTTATTTACTATTTTTAGTAAATGATGGTTGTGGCAGTATGCAGTTGGTTGTCTTCAGTCTTCTCTTCAGTGAGCATATTATTGGTTGTTTCAATATCTTCCTCTCAAGCTTAATTTGTTGAAATCTACTAAGTATTGGCATAAGTGTTATATTTTTCAATTGACCCCTTGGCCTAAGGATACAACTTGCAAGTTGTTTTAAAAAGGGGACTTGAAGGGTACGCCTTGTCATAAGGTGATAATAATATTTTATATTTTTGAATTTATGCTTGGAGGAAAGTGGACGCCACTTTATGAGGAATATATTTTATGAAATTTGAAAATAAGGAGAATTCAAATGGTTGTCTTTTGGCGTGCCAATTGAGGAAGTTGAAGAGTTTCTCATTTCTTATAAAATGAAGACATGACTCCAGCATTTGATATCTATCAACTACCTTATTGTTATGCTGTCAAAATGACTATGGACATTTTGTTATTGCTTCGAGGATGCTACCTCCTAGCCCCTTCCCAATTTCGTGTTTGAAATATAACACCTAATTGGAATATTGCTGCTTCTCACATCAGACTAGCAGATTGAGCAATAAAGATTGAGAAATTTGGCGAATTCTACAGTTTTGAAGTTCCTGGTTTTGCTACAGCTGAAGCTGTTTTCTGTTCGTATCTTGCTGAGTGATTTTTATTTGGTTCTGGGTGTTTGAGCAATCTTCTTGTTGACTGGAGGCGCCAACTTCCACCAAAAATCAGATTTTATTTTGAAGTATTCAATTTTATATTGCAAAGTCGATTTTCCTCAAGGGCCGTACCATTTAATGCTGTCTTGGGATTCGTGCCAAAAAAAAGTAGAGACTTTGTTTGCTGTTTCTGGATTCTATCTTGGGCGCCAGACTTGTAAGGTGCTTTTGCAATTCGTTTCACGCCATTCGGAGAAGAAATAAGTGAGTTATGAATGTTTTTCTGTTTTCCAGTTTGCTGTTGTAAATTTCCAGAACTCAGGAATTTGCATCAGATTTATCAGTTTCCAGTTTAATCTCCATTTCAGTCATTGGAAAGCAAAGAACACTGTTATAAATTCATTCTTATATCTACATTTCACTTCTCTATCATTGTAACTCATTTAATTGCAGTCTTGTTGAAATTGTAAGGTTCTGATTAGTAGTACTAATCTAACCATTTGTATTGCTGCAACTATTTGATTTGTATCTCATTAAAGTCCCCTGGATGGTTTACCGCCAGTGTGGTTAAATTGTTTGTAAATCTTGTACCCACTTAAGTGGTGAATCCCCACAGTTCTGTGGATGCCCGCCGCAGCGGATGAATTGCTTTAATTTGTAATCTTTTCCCCCCACTGTTTGGTGGTAGCGTGGAATTGTTTTCTCATGGCTGGTTATCCGCCTAATAGTTCTTAATTTCAATTTCTAGACTCCGTCATATGTTAGCACCTCGCCCTCAGTGGGATCTTGAGTGCACATTCTTGACGTTGAGTAGTTCTTCTATTCCAATTCAATTTCTTCAGTTCAAGCTTCAGCATCTTCCATTCAAGTTCAGATTTTAATTTGAGGCTAACGCTAATCATATCATCTACTGCTGGTTATTTTGTGTTTTCCTTCGAAAAAATTGGTTAGCATATTTCAATTAGCCGCACAAAACATGGCTAGTACTTCTTATGAAAAATGAAAACATATGTCGAAGTTCAAACATGCAAGTGGCGCATGTTTCTATTGTAAAAAGATTGGACATGTAGTACTGAATTGCAAACAGAGAGCACAAAATCTTCTTGATGGAAAGTTGCAAGATAATGCAATGATAATTGCAGGAAAGGACCACACTTCAAGTGATGAAGAAATTCCACATCAAAGTGACGAAGAATATTTGTACTAATTTCTAGTTTTTATCTATGTCAGTACTAGGGGGGGATGTTAGAATTTAGTACTTGACATATATAGTTAAATAAATAAATTAACATGCTATCGTTAATTTAATAAATAATATTGGTTTTGGAAGTTATATTCCCGTAATTACTAATTAGTTTTATCTGGGAATAATGGCCTTATAAAGGCAATACTATGTAATAGATTTTTGATGTAGTGTGAATGACTGAATTTTAATTTGAGAGCAATCTCATTTTTTTCTCTCATTTCAATTATGTATGAATTGACATTTTACCCAGCGTTCTTTGCAATTCCTGATTAGTTGTGCCTCTTTCCCTCTTGGGTCTATTCTTCAATTTAAGTTGACAAAAGTTAGTAAAGGACATGGCTGTGTGAAACTCGTCTCGTAGTGATTGATACTCATGCAAGTAGTCTTGATAACTCTCTCCAATCTTTCTACTGTCCTCCATTACCTTTTGGAACTTCTTATCTGCTTAGGAATGTGGGCATCAAGGGTCTAGTTGCTGATCTGATAATTGTCCCGGTATTTTTGTTTAACCTGTTATTTCTAGAGTTACTTGCTTTCTCATTATTATTATTTTCCTGATCAGCCCTAGGCATGTTCATGTTTTTCAATATCTGTGTCAAAAGATTCGTCAACTACTGCTGTCCTCTAGTAAGATCTTTCAGAATTTGCTCTGTGCTATTTCCTTCATTTCCTTTTTCCCTATCAGCCATGGGTTCTCCTGCTTGTTCCACAACTGAAAAATCTGCAAAAGGAAACTCTTCTTTTGAGGTTTCTAGAAAGTTAATTGCTCTCTTCTCAAGTTTCTTTGATGGAACCTATTAGCCCTTTCACTAAGCTGCATATGAGTTATTTGTTTGCATCAATTTATCCATCTCCTAATAAATTGATAGGAAAAGCAACTTTGATACCATTGTAAAGAGCCCAACTAAATATATTTTGTGTGTTTGACAATTGTTTGATGAAATGACAGTTGTGGTAGCAATGCATGAATAGATTTTACATTTTACAAGAGCAATATAGGTTTACAATGTGTATTTGAGTTGTAAACTAGCTAAGAAAGAACTTAGTATTTATGATAAAATCATTAAGTGTCCAACTATAATATTTAATAGCCAATATATTGAATTGTAAATGAATACAAAGTGTTGACCTTTAAACGAGTTTTGCCTCCTATTGGCTATTTTTGGATCTCGGGCTTCCGCTATGAGACTCATAAATTTGGTGGTGTTCGTGGTTCTAGAGGGGTGGCTTGCCTCATTTGGAATAACCTTAAGACCTAGAGTTTCATTGGTTGCTCATAATGTCTACTCCAGATACATGTGGCTGCAGATTCACTAGGGAGCTCTTCCCATTTAGGATGTCTTCATTATAGTTTTCTACTTCCCCCTTGCCTCTTTTGTTTTTGCCATTCACATTGATTGGGGTCCCTACCTCTACCTCTATCTAGAGCTCATTGAAGATGCAATTGGGGCTCTTGCTTCTCAAGAAAGGGCGAATGATTTCCTTAGGGAACCTTGGGCACACCTCAATAACGTTTTGTGTTATTGCACACTCATCGCATGCACAACAATGTTCCACTGTGCACCGTCACATATGACTCAGTTTAGTTGTGTGCATCCCTTGGTACAGTAAGCAGTTTGTTACACATGTCATTTCATCAAACTTGTTCTTCAACTACAAGAATTGAATGGTAACCATCAAGAATCTCAACCGCTGAGTTGTTGGAAGGTGAAGTGGTTTAGGAACATGAACTGTTTCATCTTTCACTGTTGTCTTGTTAAAATATTTACATATATTCGCTCGATACTTAATATTTGGGGATGATGAAAGATAAATGCAGTGTAAGCAAACCGGTTTGATGTGTTTTTTATCTTTCTAGTCACATGAATCTTCATTCCTTGCCTTGCTATTTGTAACATCCTATGTATTCTATTCATTTATGCATTTGAATAGAAGTAGCACATTATTGCTAAAAGATTTCCAAACATTTGATTGTGTATTGGATAACTCTATTTTCTATTTTCCTATGCATAATCCACAACCTTAATTCTTCACTAGGATAAGTTTGTTCCCCAGACCACCTGGAATCCAGATTAGTGTAGATTGTGTTGAAAGATTCAAAGTGATCATTTCAAATTGGTTGACCTCCAGCTTGAGCATGGATATTTGTTCAACAATTATTGAAGACCACTATGGAAGATTGAAAGCTTCCATACGATGATCGGATATTGTTGCACAGTTTTCATTAATGACATATCAATCAAATTTGTTTTCTTTTGTACCAAAGACAAATAGTTGAAAGATTCTTCTGACAAGGGATATAAACATTTGAATTAAAGTAGAGGATTATATGTGTTCTTATATGGTTAAAAAACTGTTATTTCTATCCTGCATTTCTCACTAAAAATGTAGGTAAAATCCTACATGTTTACAAGTTCCAACAAAGATTTGAAGACCATTCATAATGGAGATCATTTCAATTGGAAATTTCTATGGGCATTTGTATAACTTCTATGCACATAAAGTTAAAATATAACCGCAATTGATACATAAAGAATGCGTAGGGTAGCATCGATGGAACTGGCATAGTAACATACAACTCACAGAGCCAGGAAATTTAGTAGAATGGAAGAAAATATATGATAAGAAAAATTAAACTTTGGGTTATTCACATTAAGTATTGTTGGTGTACGTTTTATCATCCACCGAACACACGGAATAAAATGTCCAAAGACACTCTATCCTCTCTTGAACAAAGTCATCGCGTATGGTAAGATTGCGAGAAGATCATATGGCGACTCCAAGGTTTCTTTTGTCAGGTCATGACATGTGGTTAAGCTCAATGGGCGTTGTGATTTGTTGGTAATACGCAAAGGGACTTACGTTTAAGAATTCCTTACAAGTTTGGGACTTAGACGGATTTATCATTAAAGGCTTCTTTGATTGGGACTTTCAGTTTGGATCTCAAAAAAAAGGGTGCAAAAAGATAAGGGTTTAGAGGATCTAATCTACGCCTAGGAATTCAAGAGACAGTAAAGATCAGGTGAAAGGAGTAACCACACTTTGTTTCGCCTCCCTAGGACAACTACGCAAAGTGGGTGCAATCTTCAAAGAGTGTGATTATAATTTTCAAGCCTCGAATAAGACCGAAGTTAAGCATCCACAATCACAAGCTCAGGCTAACTTTACACATCGAATGAAAATCATCCATCCGAAGGAAGTATGAGCAATATTTCACCATTTAATCTATACAATCAATCTCACATTCACTTAACAAACATTCAAAGCAAATTCTACTTAATTGTAATCTAATTCTAATCTATGGTAGAAGAAGCTATGCGACCTTGCTCACTACTTGACAATAAAAGTGGTTCAAAGCAAATCATGCATAAGAGCTTTTATTATCGGAAATAGTCTAATGCAACAATTTCATACATTGTCTCCACACAAATGAAAGTGAGAGATCACAAGTTTAAATAGAGTTTTCAAAACCAAATGAAAGGCCAAGATTAAAACAACATTAACGGCCAAGATTAATACAACCCAACCCTAATTAGGGTTGCCCGAAACAACATCAGTTAACAACTAGTAAATAAGCAGTAATCAAGCAGTTGGAGCTATCTTCAAGGGAAGGCGTCCCTATCTTCTTGGGCAGCATTGTGCTCGACGAATCTGGACACGATTGTGACGACTTCCTCCATCGTGACTGGCGGCAGCATGCTTATCCTGAATTCAAGCCCGTCCAAATCCTCAATACATTTGGCGAAGGTATTCTCCCAATCCGCTTCCTGTCACACAAAACCATCTCGGATGGACAAGAGGTTCGCCACTTTTGTGAAATCCTGTCTCAGAATTGGTCCGGTAGTAGAGAAGAAAACTTCATGGACCTTACGTTTCAACCTCTCCAGCTGCATGTCGTTTTCCCAGACAATCTCTTTGTCAAACACATCTGCAACTATCATATAAATCTTTCCCCGGATTTCTTTAACTTGCTCCTCAACTCTGAGCCCATTTGCCTTTGCCTTCTCTAGAACCTCTCTCCGTATTGTTATTGCCCAAAACCAATGATGAAAATCGTAAGCCGCTCCCGCAGCAATCACCTTTCCCTCAACCAATTCTTCCTTTGGAACACCCTTCAGTACTTTGAGGCATGGAATGAGCCTCTCCTGAATATCTGGAAGGTTGTCCCAAGTTTCCGCCATGTCAACCAATCTGGAAAGGAAAGAAGTCTGTCCGTAGGCAAGCGCCAATCTCTCCATGAACGAGGCTGCTTCTGTGCCCTTGCTTGCCATCCATTCCTGGGCCTCCTTGGCCGTAACCATCCCTTCTTCCACATCCTTGGCCATCTCTTGTGAGGAATTGAGAAGAGGAGGAGCTACTGCATCACCCTGATTGAGTGTTTGAGTTAGATGTCGTATATACTCCTTCAGGCGCTCGACCTCCCTTTTGTACTCTTTCTTTTTCGCCACTTCCTTTCCTAGTCTCGCCTTGATAGTTGAGATGGAATTGTCCAGTTCTTCCACTTCTTGACCCTTTGTTGTTGGGCCAAGGTCTATAGTGGTTATGGCGTATTCCTGGGGAGTGATCTCATCTTGTGCTTTATCCACTATTGGTATTGCGATATGTATGGAACGGCCGCCGGCTTCGTCCCTCTAAATGGTGGAAAATTTCTTGGCAGGTTTCTTAGTAGCAACCTGTTCTAACCTTGCTAAGAAATCCGTAGTATCATCTTCTTCTTGGACCTCAACTGGTGCTTTAATTTTCATCCTCTCCTTCAGCCATTCCGGAATGGTAGGCTGCTCGATACTATCCTCCTCCTGAACGTTCCCTTCATTTGGAATATCCAAGACTCCTCTGAGGGCGGAAATCATTCCCTCTTCGAAATCATCATTTTGGACTTCCACTTCATTATCCGAACCCAATACTTCTGTGCCCGTAGGAGATGGGGGCTCATTGTCATCCAACTGGATTGGTTCATTGTCCTTTTTCTGAACTGCAGAAGGTCTCATCATCTCGGCCAAGGATTCGTCTGCGGTAGCCACTAGCTCATCAATATTTCTAGACGCCACAGAACGAGATGGCTCCATCTTCTGTCTTTTCTGGACAGGCTCTACACTTGCAACTACTTCTTTCCTCTTCTCGCCAATCTCAACTAAATCATCATGATGGGATGCGCCGACATTGGAGGAGTATGACTTCGTCTCGCTCAGTAAATCATACGTGAGCGTTATTCATTTCTGCCTCAACTCCTGGACTTGATGGTCGACCCACCACTGAGAGTACTTAATCACTGGTCTCATCAATGTTGCCAAATCTGAATGCTCAGGCTTTGACCACTTCACGGAAGGAAGAGGTCGGCTCTCCTTGAAGCACGACTGGACATAATTTCCATCGTCCTGCAACTGATCGGGCACCTGACAAAGTTCGGTTGCCCTCATAAAGTCCACTGGCACTCTAGACCATAATCTTCTCCTGACTTCATACTCATCAGCGGTGTTCGCCCAAAAGTCCTCCAATTCTACTCTGTGTTTGTATCTTCTCCCATCCACGGTCCGAATATGATGATGCGGGTCAAAATTGGCCTTGGACTTATAGGCTATGAACGGGTACCACTGGATTTCTAGCCTTGCGCTCTTGGCTGCTTGTGCTAACGGACAAGACTCTAACATATTCCCAATAAAGAATGGGAAAGTAACAACCGCCTTTTTACTTGGCCTCTGGATGTTCTGATACTCTTCCAGCTACCTCAGGACTTCAAGCAAAATCATCCGATTTGTTGGATAGATAGGCAGCTTGTAAGGATTTCCAGTGAATCCCTGGATCCTGACATATGTAAACTTTGGAAACTGGATAAACCAGGATCCATACCTACTGATCAAACTCTTTGCTTCGTGACTCAGCCTCTGGTGCGTTCCTCGTTGAAGTGTTCTTGTGATATACATTAGGAAAGCATCGTGCACCCGCCTGAAATGAGATTTCTCCCTTAGCTGAAGTTGCGGGTAGCAATCATAAGACTTGAGTTCATTTTCCCCATTGCCAACTTTGCCTTTGCAAATCAGTCTTGAGTATTTATATGTCCTGGCCAACAAATAGACAATGTACGAGCTCATATGAAAAGACTTGGTCTTTTCCAAATTGGTTAGCTGCTTGTGAAGATTTTCCCTTATCATTCGGGACCAGTTGAACATCTTCACGCCGGAAGTGATTTCATCTATAAAATAATACATCCATGTCTCAAAATATACGCCTTGTGGATTGCCGGCTATCCTGTTCAGCATCAAAATGATGTCTCCATAGTCCTCTTTAAAATCTGTCCAGCGTGGCTTCTTAGGCATCTTCTTTGTGGATGGTCTAGGCTTCTCCAGCCATGCCTTATTAACATTTGTAGCACACAATTCAGACTGGCTATCATACAATCTCTTGGCGTCCTCCTTGGTTTTGTAGACGGTACGGGGATGTGTTGGGATGCTGAATGCCTCCTGTATTGCCACTTCGCTAAGGTGAGCCAGAACCCTTCCGTTAGGTGCAACAATTTTTCTTTCCTGATTATTGTAATGGATGGCACATTCTACCATCAATTCGGCACAGTCTATTGCAGGCGGGAATCTGGCTGCTTGGAAAATTCCATTCTTCACCATCCATTTGGCAATCGGTGTCGGTAGTCCAGCATGTCCATATACTCTCATTTTGAACTCCACGAAGTCTACATGTCCCAGATCAGTGTCTGCAACATTTTTCCATTTTGAATTTATTTTTGACTCTCGCTGTACCCCTTTACTGGCGAACATCATCGACACCTTCTTCGATGACTCTCCTGCCGTGGTCATTAACCCAATTGAACTCCAAACCTCAGGAAAAATTTTCTAGCTGCAAATCAGATTCAAACTTCGAGAATTTAATCAAAAATCAAATGACAAAGTGCGCCAGTCTTGTTGAGAAGTTCGACTTTTAGCCAAGAAATTCTTCACTTATTCGAAAAATTGCTCTTTCAGCAATAAAAATTATTCCTTCCCCTGAGAAAATCGATCTTTCCTGCAAAAGAATTGATTGTGTCTCAACTTTCTTACGATCTCGAGAGATTAACTTCTCTTCAACTAAGTCTGTGAAAAATGAGTTGTTGAAACTCATTATAATGCTGAAGAATTCGATTTGTTTTAGCAACTGCATCTTTTTCTCTTGATTTCGATTTGTTTTCTCCTCTTCAAACAGGAAAGTTTCCATTCTTTTTCGAAAAAACTCCATGGCGAGCTTATCTAGGCAAATCTCTTTGATTTTCCAAAATTCGATTTTTGCTAGATGTTTATCTTTGATTTTCGAAATTTTGAAAAAAAAAACATTATATGTCCAATTAAATTCGATTTTTCCAAGTTTTAATTCATGGCAAATTTAATTTTGCTCATGGATTTTCTCTCTTCCGGCATAATTTATTTTCTTCAGATACATCTCTGGCGAATTTTATTTTGTCCGAGGCATTTTACATTTCTAAGTGTTGGAAATAAATTATTAAAATGTTAAAATATTTAATTTATTTCCAACCCGTTCATTTTTGGACCCATGGCTATTTTTATTTTTTTTCTCTTTCTTGGCTAAATGTTTATTTTCCAAATTTATTTGAATTTTCGTCTAGCTCCCAACAAGGGAACCGAATACTCCCACTTTCACTTAAGTGATGACACTCTTATCTTCTCCTTAGTTCGAATAAGGGAAATTGGAAGAAACATCAAGAAGACTTTGGATATATATCAACAAGGCTCAAGATAGCTCATTAATCAGCGAAAGTCTGGTATAGTCTTCACCAATATGTTGGTTAGGAAAAGGAACAAATCCTTCAAATACTCTTCTTTAAGGAAATTATACTTCCTATGACTTTTTTGGGTTTCCTGGTTCATTGGAGGGTCTCCAAAGCACTATAAGAAAACATTCCTTGTACATAACAAGCTAGCTGTTTTGAGAAAGCTAAATTAACTATTTAATTTTCCTCAGCTGAATATCAGGTTAGTGGCATGACAAGCAATTTTCTTCTTGATTTGACGATTTTAAAATATATTTTTATGGTCTGATTCATGTTAACTTGGGTTATCAATACACAAATTATCCTTGTAATGATATTTTATCTTTATCAGGGAGTACATGTAGATCCGAGTATTTATCTAATGGATGAAGAAAATAGGGAATCAAATGGCTCAAATGCTACGGCTGAAAATATATCTTCTTTGGAAAGCTCACTTAATCATAATGCAAAATCAAAGGATGGAAACTATTCACAAGAATCTCTCAACAAAGAAGTTTCTGTTGCTCCTGGAACTGAAGTTGCAACTCTGATGGATACAGAGACCTCCAAATCAGAGATAACTATGTATAATGGATCAACATTAAATGAAAGAACTACAGTCCTTAAAGAATGCCAAGAGTCTGCCAAGATACCAGGTATTGGTAGTAAAGCTGCACGTTATTCTCTTGTCTTATGATTGTTTGATTCATCTCATTGGCATGCTTCTTAGCTGACTGCCGTATGGATGCATATTTTGTTTCTTAAATTCTTGTAGTCAAATATTAATTATATTTATTCAATTTTTGACTTCTAGAACACATTATTTTAAATTAAATTCCTTTTTTTGGAGTTGTTACCATGATGTCCTAAACTCTTGCAGGGAAGTCATCTACGAGAACTCATGGTGCAAAGGCAGAAAATCTAACAAAATATGATAAATCAGCTACAAAACCCATAATTGTTCCCATAGTTCTCAAGATGGCTGATTTCGATCACAAGGTTGTGTACATTTATCATTTGGCTCGTTCAGGTTATTTTTATAAATGTTACAATTTGTTAGATATCTGAAACAATAGACTTTGATGTTAATGATAAAAATTCTGTTGGACTTCAATAATTACATAAATTCAGTTATTTCTCAGTAGTGTAGATTTGTGTAATCAAGTGAAAAGTTATATACACTTTAAAAATTATCTGTTGTGCCATTACAATAGGACTTTGAAGGGAACGCCAACCGAACAAAGATAGACATCTCTAAGAAAGGTATCTAAATCAGACAGAAAATACAAATAGACTAGGCTTTAGACCATATAAAGTCTTTTTCAATCTGCAGACCATCTTTTTCCCTTACATAACACAGAAGAACCCTTTGGTTCTTCATGCAAACACTTCTGTAGATAATCTTTTCCCTTAAGTATGACAGAATAACCTATGGATTCTTCATGGAAACACTTTCATAGAAGTCTTTATTATTCCTTACATCCTTTCGATGAATCTGCAAACCAGAGTATGCCTCAATATCCAACAACATTCAGATTGTAATTAACTTAGCTGTAGCTGCAAAAGTATCTTCATAATCAATATATTCTTTTTGTTTAAATCCTTTTCAAACAAGCCTCTCCTTGTATTTATAAAACCATTTGGTTTAAATATGGTCTGGTACATCCACTCTCAACCAATCGGTTTTTAACCTGGCAGAAATTCAACTAATTCCCATCTCTTGTTTTAAACAAAGAAGCATATTCCATCTTCATAGCATCTCTCCAAATTGACAACGAAGAAGCATATTCCATCTTCAACTAAGTCTTAGCTCGTTTTATCAAGACAACTAAGACTTCTAGAAAGATTCCTAGGACCTAAGTAGACTTAACATGTAAATAGGACCTACTAGGTGAACTAGTTAGGTAAAACACCTTATTCACACCAACATAAACCATTGTAGATTTCATGTTGATGGATGAAAACCCTTCAACTAAAGAGCAGTCTCACCTAGAGGATGCATTCGAGCTTTAATGTTGGTGGCTCTGCAGCAGTATCAAGGCAATCAATTTGTATGCTGCCTTGGGAATAAGCCATTGTATTTTTGGTTGTATTACGATAGTGCAGTCAGTATTTAGATTATTAGTTCATATTGTTGTATTTTTTACTGCCGTTGCTGCCATAGTCATGTTTTGTAAAAAGGTTTCAATCATGTTTTGCAATTTTATCTTGTTTGTGTACCCGATGTTTAAATCCCCACATTTTTGTGAATGCAAAACTATGATTAAATTTGGTTTGACTAGTTCTTGCCAAATATATTTCAGGTTGCAATCTCTTTTCATTTGAACTCGACCCGAGATATCATTGTTTGCTATTATTTTTATAAATATAAGGTGAATTTCTTGGGTTTGCTAGAGTTGAGGAGGAATTAATTAGGGCTTTTCATTTTAAGGTTAAATAACGAAGTTAGAAGCATAATATTAAGTTATTAAAGTTGCTGTGTAGACATTAGTTTAATTTAGGGTTTTTAGAGGTTCTAGTCTAAGTTACCGAATCGGAATTGGAATCGGAATCAGAATTGGAATCGGAATCAAGTACGTTGGTTCGACAATTTTTTTGGGGTTGGGTATGGGTACGGGTACGTCTGTACAAGAAACATATAAAAATAATAAATATATACATATTTCATAATAATATAATATATAACATACTAATGATATAATAATATACAAATTTAAAATACAATAATATAATAATTCAAATGGTATATTATTCTCCCATTATATTATTATATATCAAAGTATATAAAATTAGTTTTCCTAGTATTATAAAATTAATATATAAAATTAGTATTATTATATATTGAAGTATATAAAATTAGTATAGTGTCGACAGTCTTAAGGTGGGGGTCGAGGAACTGGAGAAATGGAAAAGAGTCTGCCAAATTCCAGATGTTTATGAATACATCGTGGCACACCTTTTTTGTTGGAGTTGAAGACGATGCAGATGTAGATGTAGATGTAGACAGCAGCAAAATTTGCGCAAAGGCATTTTCCCTTGCCATCGCATGGGATTGAATTGAAGATGAATTGAAACGGAAAAACAGGGGTAGAAAGAATACAAGAGAGTGAAGAGAGAATGGTGAGACGGTGAGCACAAAGATTCCATGCATAAAAGACCCCATCGACCACACAAAGTTATCTACGCGGTTTCTCAATGCGAAAAAATCTCATTTAAGCACTCAGGAAACATCCACGAAATTCCGTTCATTAAAAGGGTGGTTTGACTACAAAGCACACGTGTACAACAAGCATTGAATGGAGACTTGAATTCCAATAATGCCGTGTACAACACACATTCGAAAGGAAAGAGACTTTCTTACGCGTAAATTGCACGGGAGAAGAAAAATATGTACAGACTCGGATTTAGCCCAGGATTGCTCTAGAAATGCTACGTCACACACAAAATTGCTCGGGTATGAAATAATTTTCTTGGAATCATTTCTAGTGCCAAAAATGCAACTCTTGTTGGTACCGATAGAGATTTCGATTTCGATTTCGTTTCCGAATCGTTTTGTACCCAAAGTCGTCACAAAATTGGGACGATTCGGTAACATAGGTTTTAGTTAAATATTTAAGCTAGAAAATTAAATAATCAAAATAAATTGCATTAATATGTGTTAGGGACATTATGTGATGAGCCCTGCTGGCTCTCAGCTCAAAACCTTCTTTTCTTAAGTCTTTAAATGTGTTTTTAAAGTTTTTTAGAGAAATCTTAATAGACAGAAGAGAAGGGGCGCAGCATATTTTTGCTCATAAAAGATGAATTTAATCTTATTTCTTCAAAATGAAAGTACAGAATGTATTATTTAACATCAACAGATAGATTAAGAATGATAAACATACCAAGAAGGCTCCAGATTATTTTAAATAAAGAACTGGCCAGATCTACAGCTGGAATTGAAGAAATCAAGCATGCAGGTACGCCATGTCTCCAGAAGTATATTCTCCTGCGCAGAAACTAGTCACAATGCTCTGAAAAGACTAGGCGCCAATGATGGAAGCTAAAAACCTCACAAAAAGAAGACGTTTTTCTTATTTACTTCACACGCCTTTCTCAAGGCACAAAAACCAAGGCAGTCCGTACGGCCATGAAAGAAAGGAATAGAATCTCTGAAAGAAAATCTCTGAAGCTGTGGAAAAGGCGCCACCAGTAGAAACCCTCAAGTTATTGCAAAAGACAAACAACTGCATATAAAATCCCTCTGTCTGCAACTGTAGAACTTCTGTGTGAAGCCCTCAACTGTACTGATTCAGCTGATCTTTCACAGCCTCAAGAGTACTCAACACTGAAGAGTTTTCCGTTCTCCAATGGACAAAATGATCAAACCCTGGTCACAGGAGAATGCTCAGAAGAAAATGCACAAGGCAATTCGAAATAGTCAAAGTTATGAGTTTCTATTGCCAGGAAAAGCCTTTATACCAAATGGCACGCATTTCAAGAAAAGTACGGCCTTTGCAATCATTAAAATATTTTAATATTTTAATATAACACTTTTCAATAGTTGCCATCAAATCTTTGAGCGCACTTTTCAATATTTTAAGTTATTAAAATATTAAAGTCCCCTTTTTGACATTTCTTAAGTGATATAAAATAATATTAAAGTCAATGTGACTTTAATAAAAGGCGTATAAGTTAAATAATTAACTTAATCACTTAATATTCCGTAATACGCTCAAAACTCAGGATAATCTCGTGCCGTCAGAAGCTGTGAACTCCTGGAATGCAAACGCTTGCTGTGATCCAAGCACTGTCCACTGAAAACACGAACAATCAAACTCTCCAAAAAGCATCACTGACCCTCTATCCACTCTGGCTAGCCCACAAGGGTCCAATAAAGGGCTAACACACTGTTCCCGAGAACTGTCTAGCGAGGGGACATCACAGTCCGCCCTCCCCGAATTTGCTTGTCCACAAGCAAACTCAAAGCCGGATGCTGAAGAATACTGTCACTCTCCCAAGTCGCATCCTCTGCCGGTAGATCCCTCCACTTAACCAAGTATTCCCTGATGACCCGCCTCCGAAGATGACGCTCTCTGGAATCCAGAATGGCCTCAGGTATCAAAACTAATTTGCCCTCATCATCCAGGGGTGGCAAATCAATAGAAGGAATTACGTGTTGTCCCAACGCCTTTTTGAGGCGCGACACATGGAACACGTTGTGAACTCTACTGTCCACCGGAAGATCCAGCTCATAAGCCACTTGACCCACACGTCTGACAACTCTGAAGGTCCATAGTATCGCGGCTTAAGTTTCTCGGAGCCCTTCTTGCGAAGGGTAGACTGCCTATACGGCTGAAGCATCAGGTACACCAAATCATCGATCTCGAAGATCATTTACTCGTCTCTGACGCATATTGTTTTTGCTGATTTTGGGCTTTCTGTATATTTTCCCTAAGTGCTCTCATAATATCTTGGTTCTCCTGTAATAAATCACCAAAATGGGAACTCTACTATCACTCAGCAATAAGTCAAGCTCGGAGCGTCATATCCATATAACGCTCGATATGGTGTCATCTGGATGCTCATGTGATGGGTGGTGTTGTAACAGTACTCACATAAGTATAACCACCTCACCCATGCCTTCTGCTGCCCTGAACTATAGTTACGCAAGTACCCTTCCACCCATTTGTTGACGATCTCCGTCTGCCCATCTGTCTGGGGGTGGTAGCTGGTACTAGGGGTGAGCTCTGTCCCACAAAGCTTGAATAACTCCTGCCAGAAGTTACTCATAAATTCGTCTGTCTATAACTGCGAGGTAAACCGTGCAGCCTGAATACCTCTCGGAAGAACAAATCAGCAATCTGAGTAGCCGTGTGTGTAGTAGTGATTGCGAAAAAGTGTGCATATTTCGTCAATCGATCTACCACCACGAAAATACTGTCCTTCCCTTGAGCTTTTGGCAAGCCCGTGATGAAGTCCATGGATAAACAATCCCACTTCCTCTCAGGAATAGGAAGCGGCTGTAGAAGACCTGCAGGGTATGTGTGCTCTTGCTTGTTCTGCTGACAAACAAGACATTCCCTGACATACTGGAGAACATAGGACTTGAGACCCTTCCAAGAGAATCTCTCCCGTACCTGCCGATAGGTCTTATAGTACCCGGGATGTCCCGCCATGGGTGAATCATGCAATGACCTCAAAACCCTGTCCCTCATCTCAGAACCTGGGACCAATAAAATCCTCCCTTTGTAGATGATAAGGTCATCTACAAGTGAATACCTGTCATCCAACACTGATCCATCTATGATGCTAGAGGCCCATGGGTCCTTAGCATACTCTGCTACTATCTGATGTCTCCAGTCTTCTGAAACCAATGTAATAGAACTCAAGTGAGGACGGCGAGATAACGCATCAGCAACCACATTCTGAGTGCCCTTGACATAAGAGATGTCAAAATCGTAAGACTGAAGCTTGCTGACCCATTTTTGTTGTCTCTCATTAAGATCTCGCTGCCCAAGAAAATGCTTCAGACTATTATGATCGGTTTTCACAGTGAACTTACTACCAATCAAGTATTGCCTGAATTTGGCCATCGCATGCATGATAGCCAACATTTCCTTATCATAGATACTAAAACTCCGTTCTGGCCCTCTTAGCTTTCTGCTCTCAAAAGCTATAGGGTGACGATCCTGCATAATAACTGCACCAATACCCTCACCACTGGCATCGCAATGTAACTCAAAGGGTTTAGTGAAGTCCGGTAAAGCCAAAACAGGACACGAAGTCATGAGAAGTTTGAACTTCTCAAAGCACGCTTGTGCTAATGGTGTCCACTCAAAAGCACCTTTCTTAGTCAAATCGGTTAGTGGCGCAGCATGCCGCGAGAACCCACTAACAAACCGACGATAGAAAGCACACAATCCTACAAATCCCCTGAGCTGTGTCAAAGTCTCAGGTGTAGGCCAATCAATGATGGCTCGAACCTTCTCTGGGTCCATGCTGACTCCTGCACCGCTGATGATGTGTCCCAGATATAAAAGCTCTGCCATGCCCAAAGCACACTTGGACTCCTTGGCATACAAGGACTCCCTGTCAAGTATACTCAGAACCTCATCCAAGTGAACCATATGTTCCTCCCATGATTTACTATATACCAGGATGTCGTCGAAGAACACTAAAACAAATTTCCTCAAGTGAGGATGGAAAACCCTGTTCATTGTCGACTGAAACGTGGCTGGAGCATTGGTTAACCCAAATGGCATAACCAAAAAATCAAAGTGTCCACAGTGACATCTGAACGCCGTTTTCTCTATGTCCTCTTCTCGGACTCTGATCTGGTGATAACCTGTTCTCAAATCAATCTTTGAGAAGTAGCAAGCTCCATGAAGCTCGTCTATCAACTCATCTATCCGAGGAATAGGATACCTGTTCTTTATGGTTTTCCTGTTGAGCATTCTGTAATCGATACACATCCTAAGTGTACCATCCTTTTTCTTCACCAAAACAACTGATGAAGCAAAGGGTGACTTACTCGGCCTGATGTGCCCCATAGCTAATAGTTCCTGAATAGTCTTCTCAATCTCATCTTTCAGACGCTTGGGGTGCTGGTAAGGAGTAATCATAATCGGTTTCGTGCCCTCCTCCAGCTCTATAATATGCTCAATACCTCTATCAGGAGGCCTGCCTGGTGGAATAGCACTGAATACCTTAGCATGTTTGATTCGAAGTTCCTGCACATCTGGATGGTATGAAGGAGCTTGCTGATCCAACTGTGAAGGCATTAGCTTGCACTCAGCAGCCCACTCTACCATATCATTACGAATCAAACGCTCCATTCTCCGAAGTGAAATCTCCCTAAGGTTGCTGTCCCTGATAGCTTTGAGAATATGATTTGTGCCATCAATGGTGAACTTCATCTCCATGTCACGCAAATTAAGCGTGAACTCTCCTATTGCATGAAGCCACTTCATGCCAAGAACTACATCAGTTCCACCCATGTTTACCACATAAAAATCTGCCTTGAACTCAAAATTATTAAGTTTCAAAGGCAAGTCAGGTATCATCCTCTCACAATCGAGAGTGTTTCCATCTGCAACCCTCACACGAATGCCTTCAAACTGCTGAGTTTGAATACCCCGTTTCTCTACCAACCGTGAATCGATGAAGTTATGGGTTGCACCTGTATCAAGGAGAGATATGACCCTTTGACCAGCTAGGATCCCACGGAGTCTGAAAGAACCCTCTTTCTGCATGCTGGACATATGAGCCTCCTTAAGTTCTGTTTCCTCTGCAATTTCTGCTTCATTTTCTGACTCTTCTCCATCTGTATCATAGATTGGAGCTCGCTGATCAGAAAAATCAGTCAATGGTTCTTCCTCATAAAACCACTCCATGTGTTTGTTTTGCCCTTTTGGTTTGAGGGGGCAATCATGATTAAAATCATACGGACCTTTGCAGTAAAAACAGAGCTTTCTCCTTCTCAAATCATTCATGGTTTCTCGATCTAAAGGGGCTGCAAATTTCTTTTTCTGATCTGTATTATCATGATTTATTTTCCGTGTATGATGTGGTAGGCTTCGAGCTCGAGCTAAAAGGCTTACGGGGTGTAGATAGCTCCATGCTGCGAGCTTTCCTCATTGCCTCCTGTAAGGTAGGTGGATCAAATGCTTTAATCCAACCTTTCATGGGCTCGAAAAGACCTTCAATGAACAATATGACCAGCCTTATCTCTGAGATCCCTGTCACCATAACAGATAGTCTTTGGAATTCACCAATGTATGATTCCAAGCTACCTAACTGTTTCAGCTGTGCTAAATCTCTGAAGAAAAGCTCAGGATCCCTTCTGTCAAATCTCTCTACCAATCTATCAGTAAACTCCTGGTACGAGGTAATCCTGTCATGATGAAGAGTAGTCATACCATGAATCCACCAGTCATGTGCTACGCCATCAAGATGAAGTGCTGCAAAGCGAATGGCATCCACCTCAGGCATGGGGTGTAGTGTCAGGAAAGTATCCAGTTTACTAACCCAGGCACGTGCTGTAACTCTGCCACTGCCATCATAGTGAACTAAGGTTAGTTTGCTGGTTGCTTGTTTAAGATCACTCTGTTTGTGTCTAGGACGCCTGTCATTCCTGTTCCTGGTGTGCTCTCTCTTCTGGCTCATGAACCTGTCAAAGTTGAGGTGCTCCTTAACCCTCGGTGGTAAATTATCCCACTCATCATGCATAGCCATAATATTATCTGCAAAATTTATTTCACCACCCTGTTTAGCTTCATCCACTTCCTCAGCATCATCTCTGGTGAACGTGGGATATGTAGCTCTCTCATAGGTGCGTACTGGATCTATAATCCTCTGTGGCTCTCTATGGATACTGCCATCTCGTTCTGAATCCAAACTACGAGCTCTGTTCATTGACAAATTTTGAACATTCGTGCTGAGTTGTTGAAGAATAGTTGCTACCTGCTCTTGCCCTGCAACCATGCCTCTAAGCACGTCTTTGGCTTCTCTGTCCTCATCCTCCCAATTATTTCTGTGAGAACTTTCTCCAGCCCTGTTCGCCATATTGTCCCAATCTAATTCCTCCTCCTGATCTGCAAACGGAAATGGTGGAAAAGGATTCTGGTCGCCTCTTTGATTTCTAGGACCACCTCTGAAATAGGACTTGCTAAAACCCTCTCTGTTTGACTTCATAAATTCTCAAACCCCACAAGCTGGCAGGATGTGAGCTCTGATACCACTGTGATGAGCCCTGCTGGCTCTCAGCTCAAAACCCTCTTTTCTTAAGTCTTTAAATGTGTTTTTAAAGTTTTTTAGAGAAATCTTAATAGACAGAAGAGAAGGGGCGCAGCATATTTTTGCTCATAAAAGATGAATTTAATCTTATTTCTTCAAAATGAAAGTACAGAATGTATTATTTAACACCAACAGATAGATTAAGAATGATAAACATACCAAGAAGGCTCCAGATTATTTTAAATAAAGAACTGGCCAGATCTACAGCTGGAATTGAAGAAATCAAGCATGCAGGTACGCCATGTCTCCAGAAGTAGATTCTCCTGCGCAGAAACTAGTCACAATGCTCTGAAAAGACTAGGCGCCAATGATGGAAGCTAAAAACCTCACAAAAAGAAGGCGTTTTTCTTATTTACTTCACACGCCTTTCTCAAGGCACAAAAACCAAGGCAGTCCGTACGGCCATGAAAGAAAGGAATAGAATCTCTGAAGCTGTGGAAAAGGCGCCACCAGTAGAAACCCTCAAGTTATTGCAAAAGACAAACAACTGCATATAAAATCCCTCTGTCTGCAACTGTAGAACTTCTGTGTGAAGCCCTCAACTGTACTGATTCAGCTGATCTTTCACAGCCTCAAGAGTACTCAACACTGAAGAGTTTTCCGTTCTCCAATGGACAAAATGATCAAACCCTGGTCACAGGAGAATGCTCAGAAGAAAATGCACAAGGCAATTCGAAATAGTCAAAGTTATGAGTTTCTATTGCCAGGAAAAGCCTTTATACCAAATGGCACGCATTTCAAGAAAAGTACGGCCTTTGCAATCATTAAAATATTTTAATATTTTAATTTAACACTTTTCAATAGTTGCCATCAAATCTTTGAGCGCACTTTTCAATATTTTAAGTTATTAAAATATTAAAGTCCCCTTTTTGACATTTCTTAAGTGATATAAAATAATATTAAAGTCAATGTGACTTTAATAAAAGGCGTATAAGTTAAATAATTAACTTAATCACTTAATATTCCGTAATACGCTCAAAACTCAGGATAATCACGTGCCGTCAGAAGCTGTGAACTCCTGGAATGCAAACGCCCGCTGTGATCCAAGCACTGTCCACTGAAAACACGAACAATCAAACTCTCCAAAAAGCATCACTGACCCTCTATCCACTCTGGCTAGCCCACAAGGGTCCAATAAAGGGCTAACACACTGTTCCCGAGAACTGTCTAGCGAGGGGACATCACACATTACTTTGGTATTAGAGCTGGTTTTCATGTTAACATGTGAATCATGGTTGAATGAGCTCTTTTGGAGCCAATAATAACAACATAGGCAATGCCGATAACAAGTAAAGGACAATGGGTGGATCTGTTGATAGGCCTCTCCAACTCACCTTCCTACAATTAGAAAAATACATTCTTACAGTAGGGATTCAAACTTTAGTGAAGGAAGATATCATTTCCAGCTATGCAGAGTATCGAAGACTGCAAGTAGAGATACAAAAAGGAAATCCTTTCTTAGATTTTATGAAAAGGAAGTGGTGAATGGTATGGTGGAACAAAGGAAATAATATCTATTGTACAAACCCCTAGAGAAAAAATTGTAGCAAGCAAAATCCAACTCCAGTTGAAATATCACAGGATGAGGGAAAGTCAGAAGGGGCTAAGGAGGAGATCATTGAGCATGGAAAAGATGAAATGATGTTAAAAGAAGAGTTAGAGAAATCTTATAAGGAGTTCGAAATAAAAATGATGTAACTTAAATTGGTGATGAATGTAGTCAAGAACAGTCTACTCAAAGAAGAAAAGAAAGAACAATTTGAGTTACAAGAAATGGAAGTCACCGCTTTCAAGAAGGATTACATAAAACCCTTTTGTGGGAATACAACTACTCTAGACGAGAATAAAAAATGGTGAAGTTTACCAGTTCTAGCAAAGTTTGCATCAATCCCTTATATGAATTGGAAACTTGATGGGAAATCCATAACATTGAAATCATAGAAGCACAAGTATGCAGATCCTCATGCTGCTAGCACAAAGCACTCAGCCTTGGGCTTGCAAGTTGGAGTGATTGATTTTTTTATCCACCAGGAATTAGAAAATTTTATCTACTTGACCTGATCAGAGAAGAAAAAGGTATGCACCCCAATCATTCCTATTAGTGCAATTAAAAGGTTGAAGGAGATAGTCATGGCATGGATTCAATTTATGCTATGTACTTTTAACAATTTTGTTAACATGGAAAGTAATCTAAGCATGGGGAAGAAATTAAGAATACCACTTGCAATAAAGGACACATAGATCCTTTCACTCAAATACAAGATTGGCTGTTCCCAAAGGGGTGGGATCCTAGTAGTTAGGGTGTTCCCACAATTAATCTTGGTAGAGGATGCGACACTCTATGTAATGTCCCCTTTTGAGGAGTAATTTAGAGTGAACAATTAGCCTATCTTATTGCCGTAGGCTAAAGTCAAGGAATAGAGAATATTTTAATTTAATTATTTAATATTATCCGACCAAGCATATTTTATGGGTGATATTATTTAATTAATTTAATAAGTCTCATAAAGTGACTTTAGTGGAATATTTAATGAAGTTTAATAAAATATTAAAATCACTTTATTTTCCCAAGGTTTAAATAAAATATAAAAGGGTGGGAATTTGAAAGGTTATTCTAGCGTTTTCGGAGAGGGATACAAAAGTGCTTTTGGAAGCTCATTTTACATGCTTGATTATTTTGACGAAATTGGAGAGTTTTGGAGAACACAAAACCCTTGGACAAAAACCTAAGGGATGCTGGTTTCGGTAGTGCAAGATTCTACCCCAGCTAGTTGTTGAAGAGATCAGTCAGATTTCTTGCTTGGATTATCAACGATTGGATTTCCGAAATTTGCGAAGTCTTGTTCCAAGGAAAATTTTAGAGTTATGCTGAGGTAATTGTCGAGATAGGATTAATATTATATTTTCAGTTTGTTTGAGACAGCCAGTCCAACTGTATATTTATTGCTCTGGGTAATTAGCTGCACCATTTTCTTTGTGTCAGCCTGCTGCTTTGAGGCGATGGTCTTAAATATTAATTTGAATATTTAGAAAGAAAAAAAGAATCGCAATAGCCAAGGAACATAGGCGCTGAACATACAAGTCTTCAAGGGAGTTTTGAAGGTCATGCTAGGTCATCATGTGGGCTCACAATACTCCAACACAACCTTAAGAGGAACCATAGACTTAAAACAAAGTGCCACAACTTAGAAATCAACACTGATGAAGGAGGGCTAATAGAGTGTGACGTGGCTTGGGAAAAGTCATAGATAAGTTTGGGTGTTATTCGAACCATTTTGGAAAGCCAAGGAGTTGCACAACTTGGTTTGGGACGGAGATATTACTCCCTAGAGGTCGACTCATAGTGAAGGCATTATTTAATTCTAAAGCTTGAGTCGTGTAAGAAGTGAAGCTACTCCAAATCAGCCAACTTTAAATAGGACATTTGAATATTTGTTTGAAATTACTGTTCTGCTAGTTTTTCCTGTGAGATGAAAATTGTATCTGCAGTATTAAAGTGAATGATGACAGGAACTTAAACTCAACAAATCTGAAGTTAATTCTAAGACAAATTCTGACTTTCCTTCAACAATGACACACAATGATGGCATATGGAGACAAATACCAATTCAATTCCTTCTTGCACAGTTTCTTAGCAAACACATCATCATAAGAATTCACCCAACAAAGATAGCATTCAAACATTCACACCAATCACCAACAATGAAGTAGTTGTTCCATCCACTCCAAATATCCACATAGCTGATATTCTCCATGTATATCCTTGGTTCACACAATTGAAGCTCAGTGCTCTCATGTGTATACCAATCATGACCAAATGCCTTCGAGACATTTGTCTCAAATCCTAACATTAGGATCCTTGTCTCTAATGAGTAGTCATCTTTATGATTTGGTTGTGCTAAGTCACCAGTAGACTCGTAAAGTTCCTCAACAATGGTTTGATCTTCACTCAAATCTGATTCAGAATTGGCCTCATCTACCCAATAACTACCATCATGTGTATAATATGAATTTTCTGATTCACACAAATTTGATTGTTCCTTATGCTTTTTCAGGGCATGCTCAACCTCTATAATATCTTCCTTTTGAAGAAAAAGGGACCTAAGGTAGGCTTCCCGTTGTCCTCTTGCTAGATCCAAATGTTTGACTTGTTCTTTGACTTGTTGTAGGCGCTGTCTTTCATGGGCAGCCACCAACTTAGCTTCCTTGGCTCTTTGTATCCACTCTTCATTCATTCTTTCAGACGGCCTTATTTCTTCCTTCTCTATGCTATCTTTGGAATCCTCAAACACTTCTTCATTGCTAGGTCCTTCCCATGTGATAAGAGGAGGTAATGTCACAAAGAAATCTTCATCTTGGGTGCTATGATATTCAAAATCAGGTTGCATGCAATTTAGACCTGTCATTTCATACTCAAATGGAGAGAAAAGGCTGCTGCCTGAACACTGAAAATCAGACCCTTTGTTAACTACCTTTGTAGTGCTTCCAAATTCCTCATCAACTGTTGGTTCAAAGGTCTGAAATACGCATGTCTCTCTATCATCTACAGCTGTCCCAATGCTGCAAGGTAATTCTTTGACCTTTTCTTTGGTGACTTCTTGAATGACATGCACCGCTTCCGGTTTTAGAGACCCACCAAGCGTAGCATCAATCTCATGGCCACACCTTGTCCTTTCACCAGCAATTTGACCTTCGCAACTCACAAATTCATCCCTATGAAGCTCTTCAATCCCTTCATCAAATTGTTCAAGTTCCACACCTCTTGTATTGTCTTTTTGCTCTTGAGAGGTGGCTGCAACACATAACTGATTTTTTGCTTGTGCATTGAGTAATGAGCCCTACTCAATTGAAGGCAAAGATCAACAATCTCCCTAGCCTTGTCTTTCACCAACTTGACAGCCATGTCTCAATCCCTAAGCAATTGCAAATAGTCATCTTTCATTAATTCCAACGCTTCTTTAATAGAGTGCAAGTGTGTATGAGAAATACCATTTACTGTTCCTTTTTGCCTCTCCTCAATTTGGGCTGTCCAAATGAGATCTTCAATGTGTTTATGAGTATTATGCATCCTCGATAACACTTTCACTACCTTTTCTTCCTTTACCATAAATTGATCCTCCAAATCTTCCAATACGAAAGGCTTTCGTTCCCAATCATCGAAGTGACCTTAGCTGCCATGAACTATCTTTTCTGATTTGTCTTCATGTATAGAAGGTTTGTCAATGTTAGAACCAACCATCTCGCTTGTGGATGCATTACAATCTTCAACCATGAATGACCGGACATAGTTGTGATCAAACAAGGGCACATCATTAGAATCATTACAAAATCTTTTCCTTTTGTCCTCATATTCATTAGCTTGTTTCTCAAATTCCTCATGCAGATTTTTGCAAACCTCCCTTGTAGTTTTTCTTTCCTCTTCTTGTACAAATAGATCATGAGCTCCTTTTCTTGTAGGTGTGGAAGAGTCATTGAAGTGCTTGGATTTTCTTGAAAGCGAATCTGCAAGACGTTGCAAGTCATGATTTATCTTTCGTCGTGATTGCTGCATGTTGGCGTTTCAATTCTCACCTCTGGAGTGCGCATTGGAAACGGATAGCTATGCACAGATTAAGTGCTCTTCAAATTTGGAGGGGAAGCTCCCTCTTTGCTGATTATGCTTTTAAAAGAAACAAGGTTCTCAACTTAAGAGCACAAGGTTTATAAAACTCTCCGTGTTGTAGTTGAGATTTTCTCTGGTTTTGCAAATCCAACTACAACTAAGCCTACGCTAAAACTATCCTATCTCCTCAAGTAATTTAGAGAGCGAGGGAATCTAGGAGCAATTGGGAATGGTTGGATCACTTAGATAAACTATCTCTCAGAATGCATCTGAAGGCTTATTGCTCTTTCAGATTTATGCTGAAATAAAGTCTATGCAAGTAAAGACTCAAACGGTAAGCCAAATCTCAGGATTCCCAAGGAGGTGAGGTGCTCTGTCCGAGGTGTTGGCTGAAATATAGATTAGTAGAAACAACATTAAATGATAATTCTCATCTCTAAATTCCCAAGGAGGTGTAACACTCTATCCGAGGTGTAGATCGAAAGAAAGATTATTGAAACAACAAACATGAAAAACTTTGAGAATTTTGGATCAAAGGCACATGGCTGTCCTGACTTATTATCTCAACTTCAATCAAAGATTACACTAGCACATCCGGGACAACAAATTGTATGATGAAACAAACACACAATAGACGATCAAACCAACTTTATAACATGACATTAAACAATAAATTGAACAATGATTTGCAGCCACAAGTAAGCATACAATCTTGTTCTTACACAATGTGAACCAATACTGAATAGCAATATTGTAGGCGAAAGTGGCGCAGCAATTTGTTATCACAATCAAAAGTTAAAATACAATGAGCAAGGTGCTCTTATATATAGAATCTCAAAGGAGTAGGGAACCCTAAAATCTCCTTGAGTTAACATTCAGTCTTGCCAACATGCAAGATTTATTCCTATGTCTAAACAAAGTAATCTAACAGCTAACTGGAAAAAACTACCTTAGTTATCTGGTCTAAAACTCAAACTAATTGGACTTGCCAACATGCAAGTCTTATTGATATGAGAGTCAACTAACATCAATTAACTGAATCCTAACTGAAAGTTCCACCTCCACCAAAGATATTCCCGAGGAAGAGATAAACATGCATGAAATCAGCAATTTGAACTCGAGTGATGTTGAGTTGACTGCTGCCTTTGACTCTATCCATGAAGAAAATCGTGGGATCTAACTGGCTGTTTACTCCAAGCCATCTTGAGTAATCATATCCTCCAGGAAATTGTTAACTGCATCTTCTTCAGGCACTTTGATACTGTCCAAAATAATGGATTGTTTACTCAACGTCTTCTTTCCATCTGTAATCAATTTCAGACATTCTTTGAACTGCTCAGCTGCCTTGTCAAAACTTGTTGACATCACGGAAAAATGTTTCAACTTGGATGCCACAGGATCACCATCAAAACCATCACGAACCAAACTCTAGAATTCTGCTTGTACGACACCGAGATCAATGTAGGTACCATCATCATGAAGATAATGGCACGGGATTTGTGTGATGAATCCGTTTACGAGCTTGAGAGCACCAACAACATTTTGTTTAATTTCAACCATCTTTGCTGGTTGTTCTCGTTGACTTGTGTTTCCTTTCAAATTCTTCGTCTTTCTGCTAACCCTGATACCTTCGGGCGGATTGCTTATGGTCTTGACTCTGGATTTTCCCTTGGAAGAGGAAGGTAGTGGAGGATGTACAATTGGCGGCTCTGAAATTGGGACTACCTTTCGCATCCTCTTGCTGTCTAAGAAAAGCATACTGGTCTTGACAACTCGGCTTGAGGCTACAAACAACTCGCCGATCTGCTGATTGAATTTGTCATGTAGAAGGGTTGTAATGCTTGATGCATGCAATGACAAACTCGAGGTTTGACACTATGATGGGAATAGAAGCTGTTGCCAACAATCCAGAGCGATCAAGATGCTTGATTGTAGTACTATCTATGCCTTCCAAAGCGCTCAAATTAATCATTGGATGAACATGGCACAAGTTAGTGTCAAAAGTTTTCAAGAAGTCATGAATCAAGACCGATTTGGTCTTGTATTCAATTGGATTGAATTGCATTATGAAAAACTAGACTTTTGATTGTAAACTTGGATATGTTCGGACGAACTTCTAAAAAAGCTAAAAATAGCTTCTGGTGAGGCTAAAAATAGTCTATCGAGGGCCAATTTTTAGAAAATTTTCAGAAACGTGGGTTTTGTTGAGAATGCTGTGCTGATCATACCCAGATCGTCCGTTTTCGAAAAAGATGACTTTTTCACCATCATGCAAAGGAAACTTCAAAAAGAGGGAAATAGTTCGACAATTTTCCTGAAAAATTCTGGAACATGGGTTTCGTTGCCAACGCTGTACTAAACGAACCCCGATGACTAGATTTTGAAAAAGATGTCTTTTTGACCACCATGCAAAGCCTTCAACTTTCAGCCCGAAGTGGCCAAAAATTTTGGAACATTTTGTACAAAGTAAACTCAGTTGATCAACTTTAGAAAAAGACAGAAGAAAGAGAAAACCTTAAAATTTAGGGTAGAAGCTTCGAAGAAAAGTTGCTGATTTTCAAAAGAAGCCGAAAATATGACCCAGATTGTTGAAAACTGAAGAAAAAGAGAATTTGTTCTTGAAAATTGCTCTGGAAAAATTGATGTTGCTAATGTGTTCTTCTGTGCAATCCGATCATAAATCTTCAAACAAATCTGAAAAATTCTTCTTGGAGCACCTCCAAATCCTGTTTGCATGAGAGAATATGAGCTCGTCTTCAACCTGTGATGGAGAAAATGGACGCCCAAATGCTTCTTTAAATAATTTTTCATGAATAGAGGCGCCTCATGCAGTTAAATCCTAAATTTAGGATGAAGCGACCTCATTGGACCTCCATTTAGTCAACAAAAATGAAGACTAATCCTTTAATAGGTGTTAAAAATCATGCATGAGAGAAAGGGCGCAGTTAACAAGAAAATGGAGCAGTTTGAAGTTCAGTTTGTAGTTGCATGTTGAAGACTGCTCATTAGTTTGAGTTTAGTTGAAAAATCCCTAAAGTTAAGGGCGAACAAGGCATGCACTTCATTTCAAAAATATCTTCAAGTCAATGTTGACTTTGGGTGCCAACTTTCCCAGACTTAGAAACTTTTTTTCATTTTTTCATTTTTTAACCTTTGCAAACGTCACTGAAGCCTTTGTTTGATCACTATTTCTGAATGACTGATAGATCCAGTAGACTGACCGACTGTCTTGTTAAAGAGCAGGATCAAAACTGAAAAGGAACTTCCTGAGGTTGCAAACCCTAATTTTGACTTCTGGATCATCAAAACTCTGGGCGCCCCTGGCTAGCAGGGGCGCTTTTGCTCATCAAACTTAGAAAATTTTCAAGGATTTTTACCATCTCAAACTTGATTTTCACCTCCCTTCAGTATGCATTTCCCAGCACTTGACAAATCTCTTGAGTTGGCTGATAGGTTCACTGTGGAGCTAGATCAAAATTGAACATGATCTTCTAGCAGGCACAAACCCTAAAAACTGCATCTGGCATGTTAAAATCTTGGGCGCCTCTAGCCAGCAGGGGTGCCTTTTTTGCTAGACAACCATTTTTACAACTTTCTAGTTTTGTCCTTCATGCTTTGTTCTTCGTTCAATTTGCAGTTGCCGGCTAGTGACAATTCTTTTGATCAGGCTGAAATATTCAATGGAAAGGTTGAAGAATTCCAAATAGGATGAATATTTTAGCAAAGCCTAGCAACTGCATTTGAGGGTTCAAAAACCTAGATGCCCCTGGCCAACAGGGGCACTTTTGTGCTCTGAACTCTCAATTTGACTATGACTAAATCCTTCTGTTTGACTCCTAATTCCGATAGATTGGAAACTCTGATTAATCTGCTGACGTACTTGTTGAGAAGCCTGATCAAGTCTGAGATAAACATCTTAGATGTCATTTGCTCAAAAAGTTGCATTTGGTACTGTTGGTGTACGTTATATCATTCACCCAACATACAGAATAAAATGTCCAAAGACACTCTATCCTCTCTTGAAAAACCACCGCGTATGCTAAGATTGCGATAAGATCATATGGCGATTCCAAGGTTTCTTTTGTCAGGTCTTGACGTGTGGATAAGCTCAATGGGCGTTGTGATTTGCTGGTAATACACAAGGGGACTTATGTTTAAAATTTTTTTCACAAGTTCGGGACTTAGGCGGATTTATCAGTAAAAGCTTCTTCAATTAGGACTTCAATTTGGATCTCAAAAAAAGTTGCAAAAAGATAAGGGTTTAGGGGAATCTATTCTACGCCTAAGAATTTAAGAGAAAGTAAAGATTCGGTGAAAGGGATAACCACACTTTGTTTCGCCTCCCTAGGACAACTTACGCAAAGTGGGTGCAATCTTCAAGGGGTGTGATAATGATTTTCAAGCCTCGAATAAGACGGAAGTTAAGTTTCCACAATTATAAGCTCAGGCTAACTTTACGCATCGAATGCAAATCATCCATTCGAAGAAAGTATGAGCAATACTTCACCATTGAATCTATACGATCAATCTCTCATTCACTTAACCCATACTCAAAGCAAATTCTACTTAACTTAATTCTAACTTTAATCTATGGTAGAAGAAGATATGCAACCTCGCTTACTACTTGACAATAAAAGTTATTCAAAGCAAATCATGCATAAGAGCTTTTATTATCGGAAATAATCTCAATGCAACAATTTCATATACTGTCTCCACACTTTACAAATGAGGGGCGAGCTCAATTTATAGGCTCCCCAATTACAATTCAGTGGCCAAGATTGATTTTGGATCAACGACTGAGATTACAAAATAAAACCCTAATTAGGGTTTGTCACTTTTGACCAATGAGAAAATTTCATTTGAGGACACTTGTCCTTTTACTAAATATAAACCAACAATAAAATAGAAAGTTGTTGCATGTTGATTTGGAACAATTTGATTGGTTGGAAGATGACGAGGCGCCACCTTAGCGTGCTGGATGCCTTCCTTGGTTGCTTCGTTTTTCTTCCACATGCTTGCCTTAGAATATTTTCCTTGCCGATGACTTTGTCCTTTCTACTTATTCCTTCCTAGCTTTGATCTTGGATTCCTTTTGAGACTTTGATTTCTTCTTCTCACCTGTACTGGAATCTTTGAGGTCTGGAAGTCTCCCCTTGGAGCAGGTATCTGGGCTTGAAGTGGGTTGCTTTGAAATTCCTCCTGCTTGAACTGGGTTGATGTTATTCCTCTGGATTTCCTCTCTGAATTCTCCAATTTGTGTCGAGAAATTGTCTAAGTATGGAGATGTGTCTGGAACACTCTTCTTGTCACCATCTGATTCTGATTGGAAGCTTGTTTTTAATTCTTCAGGAGATGAAATCCCTCAAGAAGTTGTCCTGATTGCTTCTTTCAAGTGCCTAGAATTTGGAGAAGAATGCCTCTGTGCTTTCGCCACAACGGAGGAAATTGGAATTTCCTCTGTGAAGTATTTTCTAGACTTAGCCAAATTTTGGCTATTTTGTAACGCCTTCATGTGGACCATTCAACATTTAGCCAAGGTTTTGGCCATCTCCATGCTTGAACGAACTCTTCCTGTGGATTTGCCTTGCTTGAGGAAAGTCAGACTTCATGAAGGTTTGGACATGCTATGCTTGGGAAAAGTCGGACTTTCACTTGTCTTTGCCATTTTCATCTCCCCTCTAGGCACTTCATGCCTTAGAAATTTTCCATCATGCTTGAGGGCGGATTTTGGACTGTCTTGGAAACTTCTCCAAGTGGACTTTGCACTTGTCTTGGACATCCATCCTTGGGCAGACTTTGCTTCATGCTGGACATCTTCACCTTGGCGGACTTGAAGCTTGCCTTTCCATCCATTATTTTGTCCAAGGCATTTTATATTTCTAAGTATTGGAAATAAATTATTAAAATGTCAAAACATTTAATTTATTTCCAACCCGTTCGTTTTTGGACCCATGGCTATTTTGATTTCCTCTCCGTTTTCTCTAGCTAAAAGTTTATTTTCCAATTTTATTCCAATTTTCGTCTAGCCAAGTCGAAATTTTAGCCATTTCGCTGACAAATGTTATGCTGGATCCTTATTTTTCCCTGCCATGGCGGACTTTGAATTGCGCTGGGCACATTTTCTCATGCCAAAATCAATTTTTCTCTTGCTCGGACGAATTTCTCTAGGCAAAGTCTGTGTTTGGATGTCTCCCTTAGGAAAAATTCCATGATACTTAGATAAATTTTTATCCCTTCTAGCCAAGGGCGGACTTTCTTGCCTCTTTGCCATGTGCATTTTCTCTGTATACTTGGCCAACTTTATCAACTTTTCTCTAGACATCCATACTTAGGCGAAAATTTTAATCTTTCTTCTCTTCCCATGCTTAGGTGAACTTCATTTTTCCTTTGCCATGTCCCAGGCGGACTTCCTCAAGTCTTTTCCATCTTTCCTCAAGGTATGGCGGACTTTCTCAAGTCTTTGCCTTTCAAAATTAGCACTTCTCCCCTTGAAAATGTTAAAATACTTAGCCAAAATTTCAATTTTTTCCCTTTCTAGGCCTCTATACTTAGGCAAATTTCGGATTTCTACCTCAAGGCACCAAACACTTTAGCAAAAATTTTAATTTTTCTCCTCTTGTATGCCTAGGCAGACTTCCTCAAGTCCTTGCCAAGTCAAGGGCGGACTTTCCAAGGTCTTTGCCATCCTCCTCAAGGCTGGGCGGAGTTTGGAAGGGTCTTGCCAAAGCTGGGCGGGGTTTGGAATTTCTTTGCCAAGTCCCACTTTTTAAGGGCCGACCTCTTACTTTCCTTGCCATCTTCTATCAAGGCTAGGCGGACTTTGGACATGTCTTGCCAAAGCTAGGTGGGGTTTGGAATTTCTTTGCCAAGTCCCATTTTTTAAGGGCCGACCTCTTACTTTCCTTGCCATCCCTCTTCATTGCTGGGCGGACTTTGAAAGGTGCTTTCCATTCTTCTTCAAGGCTTGGTGGAGTTTGAAGAAGGCTTGCCATTCTTTGCTATGTCCCACATTTTAAGGGCTGACTTCAAACAAGTCTGAACATGTTGGTTGATGGCGAATTTTCCAGACTTAGACATAATTTCATCATGAACTTCATGCCTTTTGGTCGATTTTTTGGTGATTTTCCTCTCAGATCTGACTGATTTTTTACTGATTTTTCACACTTTTTAGGTTGATTTTCCATGCTTTTCCTGATTTTTGACTTGATTTTTTTTGATGATTTTTCAATTTTTTGGTTGATTTTTGGATCTAAAGATGGAAAGTTGACTCGTTGACCAGGGTTGACTTTCTAAAAATAGAAAAACCAAAATCCCTAAAAAATAGGGAACCCCGTTTGGTCAAAAAATGCCAAAAATGAAAAAACGAAAAAACAAAAAAGCAAAAAAGCAGATTCCCTAAAAAATAGGAAGTGTCAGAATCGGCCGAAAGCACAGGCGATCTTCGTTTCCCGGGCCTTCTGAGCACTTCCGTGACGTTTAGGCACTGATTCAAGCATGGATTATTGACTTGGTTCGGATGACTTTCAGAAAACTGGGTTGAAACTCTCAAAGTGATGATTTCATGAAACCGTTGCAAGGAGACAAAACCCTAGAAACTAGCAAACTACTAGGGGTCCCCATTTGCGATGGGGCGATGTGTGAAAAGGTCACAATAGGTACCTCAAAAGTTTGGGCACCCCTGGCCAGCAGGGACAAAATCCCTATTAGTGTTAGTGAAATTTTGACTAACTTCATTTCCCTTTATCTTTTTTCGTTCTTCGTTTGATCTTCAAATTCGGGCGTTAGATAGATCTCCTAGTTTGGCTGGTAGGTTCATCGCGAAGCTAGAAGAATTTCGAAGAGAACTTCTTGGAAGTGACAAACCCTGAAACGTTGATTTGTGCCTTTGAAACCTTGGGCACCCCCGGCTAGCAGGTGTGCTTTTATGCTCCAGAGTTAGAAAATTTCTGAAGATTTTCACCTCTTCAAAAATCCCCTCCGTCTCGAGTCATCGTTTCGAGTATCTTTTGCCATAGAATCTTCTATGATGTGTTTGAGGCTTAGATTTTGACACCTGGTACGTAGCCATTTGCCATTGTTGACCTCAGAGGTCCTAACTTTTCTCCTGAAAAAGTGAAGTAGACCCACTAGAGAAAAACTAACTTTTTCTGTATTTTGACTTGACCAATGTGATCGTGAAGTGAAATAAGCCAATCAAAATGATTTTTAGTCATTTATGCAAAGATCCTATTTTTAGGGTTTTTCCTAAAAATAGGTGCCCGAAAACCCTAATTTTCAAAATTTTCAAAATTTGCCAGTATCCTTTGTGTTGATGATTATTGCAGCTTCGGTTGTCTCTTCCAGCAGATCTATCCTTTACTTGATAAATTAAATAATAGCACATGAGGCTATTTAATTTATAAACTCCTAAAGGCACGATTTTATAGAGAGATTCAAATTGAATGAGGCCGACCTCAATTCTCTTAGGCGGAATTATTTATGAAAGGACTTCATTTTATTGGTGGCCGACTCCTTAACAATAATTTGTGATATTACTTTTGAAGGCCGACTTGCTACTTGAAGAGACACGTCTCTTCTACATACATGTATATATACTTGTAGAGTTTCATTTGTTGATCATCCAATTCAGTTCATTCGCATTCCTTCTCTCATTCATCTTTGATTCTTATCAAGAGCTGTGCGAGTTTGTCTCAGAAGCAAATTGTGATTAAGTACAAGGCAGATCAAGTTATATGCAAGATCAGTTCGGCATTGTTGAAGGCTGTTGAAGGCTGAGAGCTCATTAGTAAATTGCTGTGCTCTTCATCAGTTTGTTTCAGTCTGTTGCATCAGACTGTTGTGCATGCATTAGGCTCTTATATTGGCCTAAATTGTAAAAGGAGACTTCTTTATTGATTCAATAATATAAGAGATATTATTGGCTGGGTTTTTCTCCCTCAAGAGGAGGGTTTTCCCAGGGTATCTGTTGTGTATTGTGTTGTGTTTTGAATTAATTTTTGTGCATGTCAATCTGATCACTTAAATTTAACATGGTATCAGAGCGGGTTTGAAGAAGATCTTGATCAGATTCTGTATTATAGCGATACTCCTTATTCTCTTTCTAATCGTTGATTACTTCTATCTCTTCATCAAGATGGTGAATGGTCTCAAGATCGAGGACAAACTTGAGGGAGCAACAAACTTCACATCTTGGAGATTTAGAATTATGTTCACCTTGGAGGAAAACGAATTTGTAGAGTTCGTGGAGAGCAAAGTCCCCGAGCCTACGGATGAGGAAGAGAAAGTTAAATGGAAGAAGAAAGATACTAAGGTGAAGAAGATGTTAGTTGATTCCGTGAAGGATCATATTATTCCTATTGTCTCCAAGTTGAAGACGGCTAGGGAGATGTTTAAAACCTTGGAGGAGATGTACAAAATCAACAACACAAGCCGTACACTTGTACTGAAGCAACAACTCCATCATGTGAAGATGGCAGAAGGAGAATCTATCATTGCTTACTTCATGAAGATTTCCGAATTGAGAGATCAGCTCTCTACCATTGGTCATTTTGTTGATGACAAGGATCTGACCATGCTTGCCCTCAATGGTCTTCCTTCATCTTGGGAGTGTTTCATTCAAGGAATCAGCGCAAGATCTAAACTTCCCAAGTTTGATCGTTTGAGGGCGGATTGCATTCAAGAAGAGTCCAGGTTGGCTGCAAGATGTATTGGTCGAAGCCCTACAGATGAAGACATTCATGTTCTTTCCGCTCAATCCTCGAAGAAGAAAGGGAAAGATGGAAAGAAAGGATATTTGAAGAGGAATAGAGATAAAGGAGCTGATGGTGCTTCCGCATTCAAGAAGAAGTGGGACCTCTGTAAAGTCCAATGTTTTCGTTGTGACAAGTTTGGTCACTATACAAAGGATTGCCCAACCAGGCCTAATCAGCATGCTTCATTTGTGGATGTGGATGAGATCTCCCCTGAGAAGGATTCTAGGGAATTTCTATTCTAAGTCATGGGCCTGTGTTCAAGCTGTGAAGGTTGTGTGTTGATCTGTGCACATGAGCAGCGTGTCTTATTGTGTCCAGTATTTGCATCCATCAAGAGATAAGTATTCTTTGTTTGCTGAGTTATTTCATTTATTTGGATCTTGTGTGATTAGTATAGAGAGATTGTAATTTCTCTTGAATTGTGCTCTCTAGCATAAAGATCCTTTGAAGATTTCAAATTATTCATTGCGAGTTGTTTCATGCTAATTATTTAGATCTCTGAGTGTGACTTTGAGATGAAAAAGAGAATTGCATTTTCGTTGTGATAGGTTGATCACAACGATATCATTCTCTAATGTATGAACTGTGTTAGAGCCTTGACTCTTGGAGAGAGTTGGTTCTACTTGCTAATTGCATAATGCATTCAAGAAATTTGCAATTGTTCAGATTGTCTTTTGTTGTGCTGAGTTTAGCACTCTCGAGAGGAGTAAAAGTTGGAAGAAAGAGTTATATCAAAATTCAATAAAGATAAGTTTCTTTATTCCTTCATTATGATTCTTTGATATATTTCTTTTATAGGTTGATTTACTTATTCATGTTTCAATATTGTTCATAATTCTTATGTATTCATGCTATAACCTGAGATAGTATGTAACGACCCGACTTCTACGTAAAATAAAAATTTCTAAATTTTATAACTTTTAACCAAAGTAAACGAGTAAATAACAAAGTAACAAAGATATTTCTTTTCTTTTTAAAATAAAGTACAACATATAAATACGATTTCAAAGCTTTTCATAAATAAATAACTTTAACTATTTCAAATGTATAACAGAGTATGAAAGTATAAGAGTACATACACAGCTTAAACAAATTTTGCACAAATAGAAGTAAGACGGTCCAGGATCTTCCCTTTCAAATCTTGGTTCTTCGGATGTCAGATTGTGGAGGAGAAACATCACTCGGGTGCTTTTCCGCCAACCACGGACTATTAATGCGGTCCCCCGCACATTCATTTTTCAATGAATGGCCCTCCCTTCGTCGAAGAGATTGGTTGAGTAACCGATTCCGTTAACCAATTGAGCATAGTGGTGTGTCCTACATAACTAGATTCTTGTAACCCACAATCCGAACCTAGTATGTACGCACAATCCCAACCTAGTATGTATGTACTGGATCACTGTGAACTGACAATGTAATCATCTCCCAATCTAAGAGGACGTAGGTACATTACATTACTATGGCCATAGCATTTTGATTCAGTAAACGACTGAGTAAGTCATCTATCACTTACACTACTCAGGGCCGATTTGCCTTTGGGCTACCTTACTCTATGCGTAGGCCATGTCCTTCAATGGGTTCAGTTACCCTGGACTTCCTACCTCAAACAGTTTATTGGAAATGAGTCTATAAACAAGTATTTACTATCCTTTCTCCTGTTTTCCGGAAATCCTTATCCTAGGAGTGAAGCTTACTATTGTTAACCCAATAACACAGCTAGGATTATACTTAGTTTTGACGTCATTTCGTTCCTAGGAGTTAATATTTACTCTACGTATTCTCCATATACGAAGATCATACAATTTCATAAAAACAAGCAAATGCACAAACTTTTCCCTCTTAACATAATGCATGTAAAGCTTGGTTATTTTTAGACTCCTTAATCAAATTGAATCCCTTCATTTAAAATCCCCAATTTCTATAAAATCATTCCTTAATCCATCAATTAACTATATTGAATTGCTCAAGCTTTCTCCTTTAGCTACATTGACAACCCTTAAACCTTTATCCCTTATTTAAAATGAAATCCCTTGAACAATTATGCATTTACAGCCTATCAAACAAACTTGATTGCTATGGATAGTTTACTTATTTCATATCATATGCAACCAGCAACTTAAGACAATAAGAAGACAGTTTAAGCCATAAATCACAATTAAGAAACATGCCTGTCAAATTAAGCTCCTCTTTAATGTACTTCTGATAGCAGCCTTCAAATGGTGATGGCAGAATGAAGTTTCCTCCTTTCTCCAATGTAGAAACCTCTTTACCAAAATACTTTCTTCAAAACAAAAACCTCTTCACTGGAAAATTGCTATCCAATTCTTCATAGTCTAAAAATCACAGTTGAAGTAGACTCTAACTCTCTCACTGAATTTACTATATTGCAAAACAGTATTTCTAACTCAGAATAGAAGCTCAAAATTATAATATAAAAACTCACTAATTCGCCAAAGCTGAGAAACAAAAGAATGCCTTTCGAATGGAGAGAAGAGAAGTATTTATAAGGCGTGAAAACAACATAATCCCCATTTCTGGGCATGTAAAATGACAGACTGACATTCTTACCCAGTCAAAACGTCACTTGGCATGTTATTAAACCCTTTGTCATGATCTTCAAGGATGATTCGACCTCATGGAGCTAGTAGTTGAAGAATTTTTCAACTCAAACAACCAAAAACGCCACCTACAGGTACACGTTTTTGCCAGTCGCATGAATTCAAAACGTTTTTGATTGTTGCGTTTTAGGTCAAGACTCCACTCGCTACAGCACAAAAATTCGTTGCCATTTTCCTATTTTCAAGTTTGAAATCTTCTTCCTGCATTTTCTGCTGCGCAAGAGCTTCCATGTTTTCACAGGAATGTTCATATTTGTTTTCCATTCAATTCTTCCAAAGTTTAAACTTTTCAAATATTTCCTTTGTAAAGTTCGTTTCTTTTTGAAATGTATTTTATGAGTTAAATATTTCCAGCGGCTAACTTTAAATATTTTCTTCCTTCATATATTGCGAATATATCCTTCATGGAATAATGTTTATTCTTTAAAACATTTGCAATTCTTTTCCTTCATTTAAATTTTAACTATATATCTATTTGTATATTTTATATATATATGTATTCTATTAAATATTAATATATCTTTATATATAAACGTATTTATATATAAGAATATATTAATTTTAATACTAACACATATTTTATAAAATATATAAATATATAATTATTTACATATTCCTTATGTATTGATGTATATATTAATAATCACTTTATTAATATATATATTTACACATAAAGATATACGTAAATCTCCTAGACAACATTATTTGAATATTATCTATTTCAAAGATATTTAGGCGGAATGTGTACGTATAAACATCATGTCCATATATACTTCTTGTGTATACGTATGTATGCGTATATACATGTCGACACATGCGTACAAGCATATCCATCTGCTTCACGTACGTACGTATTGATATGTCTATACATTTAGATACGTGTAAACAATGTATACATGTGTATACGTACCCACTCGACCTTTATCATATAACTACTACTTCATTCATACAGGGAGTCACAGTATAGTCAGACTGACATTTAACAATCACATCATATAAGGCATAAGGAAGTAAATCAAACTCCTAAGCCTATGGATGACTTATCAAGACTAACTTATCTGCCCTGGTTCCTATGTACCGTTCACAATGTGTGTGCATGCTCAATTGATTAACTTTACCGGTTAAACGACCAATACCCCTCTCCCAAGTGATATTTCCCCTTTGCCTAGAGGACTGGTTCTCATTCCTGCATCCACAGTTATAAACTCACGGCAGTCAATTGCTCACAAAAATAGCAACACATATAGATTTCATAAGATATAAAAACATCACATATTAAACTCATTATGCAAGTTTTGTCACCATGATTAACATCAAATAAACAACATAAGAATGAGACAATCATTAATGTATGAAACTTATATGGACAACAAGGTGATTCACATCTTTATTTATTCATAAAATTGTCTTTACAAACACATAATCCAACTCAACTCTAATAGCCTAGTAGCTATACAATCGGGATGTAACATAGTAAACTTTGTATGATTCTAGCCTTGATATTTCTTTGGATAGTTATAAACAGTTAGTAATCTCTCTCTAAAATGCTTCCAGGACAGATCTAAGAGCAGAAGGTGTTGAGAGATTGCTTAGTGATGAAAAGCTTGAGGCATCTCATGAGGAAGTCATGCCGACCAAAGAAATGATTAAGAATGAAGTCACATCTTGCAGCCATGGAATTGAGTTGGTGGCTAGAGGGAGTTCACTTCCAAAAGTCTTCCTTGCAGTCTCTGAAGCAGGGGTCAAGAGGGAGTTTTGTAACTCACTGAGAAGAAGTGTAGATTATTGTATTGCAAAGCTAGGTGCTAAATCCTTAGAAGATCCCTTCAGCTACTGAGATCAGAATTGCTCAAGACTGTCATCTGGATTTGTCATTGGTAGCTCTGCAAACCTATTCAGAATAGTGAGATCTGGGATGAGGAGGACTATCCTGAACTCTCTATAGTACCAGAGGTGTGCACTAGAAAACATTTATCTAAGTCAAAGTGTTGCAGGTAATCTTGGACGAAGAGGTTAGAAGGTTGATGCAAGTGCTTGAAGATTTAGAGGGAGCCTACTGAGCCTGAAGAAGATGGTAATCTTGTTGCAGCAAAGCATATCCTGAGATACTTGCGTGGCACAGTTGGATATGGATTGAGATATTCTTCAGTTTGGATTTTGCTATGATATCCTGGTGCAGCTGGAAGCAGTCATCTGTGGCATTGAATACAGCCAAGGTAGAGTATATTGCAGCTTGTATGGCAGCTCGGGAAGCAGTGTGGCTTCGTAAGCTCCTTGCAGGATTGTTTGGATAATCAATGGAGCCTACTATCATTCATTGTGATAATTAGAGTTGCGTGAAGCCTTCTATCAATCCCTTGTTTCATGACAGAACCAAGCATGTTGAGATCAAGTACCACTATATTAGAGATATGGTACTATGGAAGGCTATACAGTTGAGGTATAGACGACAGTCATTCTCACCAAGCCTCTCCAGGATAAATGTTTGTGTACTTTCGAGATAAGCTTGGTATGATGGAGAATCCAGCCTTGACGAGAAGGAGTCTCAGTATCGTGATCCTGTTTAATGAGTTCTTCTCTGCGAGAGAAGTTCGAGGTGAAACCCTTGTTAATGCATTTCTTTGAGAGAGATTTGAGATGAAAGCCCTTGTTAATGCATTTTCTTTGAGACAGAGGAATTTATGGTGCAAGCCCTTGTTAATGCATTTTCTCTGACAGAGAAATTTGAGGTGAAAGCCCTTGTTTCCACCCTCTGAGAGTCATGGTGGATGTCATGTGTGTGACTTCATGACATATGTTGTACTTGTGTTTCACCCTCTGAGAGAGTCATGGTGAAAGTCACGTTGAGGTGACAACATCACGCAAGTGATGAACACTTGTACTTACCATAGTATGGTTGTAGCCATTATGGTTGATATCGTGTTGGGGCGATATCTGATATCACTATGAGGTGATATTCTTCTTTTCACAGTTGGTTGTAGCCATTGTGGTAGACATCACGATGAGGTGATTTGTCTTGTGCAGCTAGAAGTATCCTCCCTAGCTGAGAGGGAGTGTTGATGATTATTGCAGCTTCGGTTGTCTCTTCCAGCGGATCTATCCTTTACTTGATAAATTAAATAATAGCACATGAGGCTATTTAATTTATAAACTCCTAAAGGCACAATTTTATAGAGAGATTCAAATTGAATGAGGCCGACCTCAATTCTTTTAGGCGGAATTATTTATGAAAGGACTTCATTTTATTGGTGGCCGACTCCTTAACAATAATTTGTGATATTACTTTTGAAGGCCGACTTGCTACTTGAAGAGACACGTCTCTTCTACATACATGTATATATACTTGTAGAGTTTCATTTGTTGATCATCCAATTCAGTTCATTCGCATTCCTTCTCTCATTCATCTTCGATTCTTATCAAGAGCTGTGCAAGTTTGTCTCAGAAGCAAATTGTGATTAAGTACAAGGCAGATCGAGTTATATGCAAGATCAGTTTGGCATTGTTGAAGGCTGTTGAAGGCTGAGAGCTCATTACTAAACTGCTGTGCTCTTCATCAGTTTGTTTCAGTTTGTTGCATCAGATTGTTGTGCATGCATTAGGCTCTTATATTGGCCTAAATTGTAAAAGGAGACTTCTTTATTGATTCAATAATATAAGAGATATTATTGGCTGGGTTTTTCTCCCTCAAGAGGAGGGTTTTCCCAGGGTATCTGTTGTGTATTGTGTTGTGTTTTGAATTAATTTCTGTGCATGTGATAAGCCTTGCTAGCTCACTGCTCAAACCCCTGTCTTTTTCTTAGGTCTAATTGTGTTTTTTAGTTTTTTAGAGAAATTTTGTAGACAGAAGAGAAGGGGCGCATCATATAAAAGCTCACAGAATGAAAACTTGAGCAAATTTAATCAAACTGAAATTGTAGAAGGTGTTTATTATCATCAACAATGGATTTAAAACATATAAACATACCCGAAAGCCTCTAGATTTTTTAAATAAGAAATCCGATCAGCATAGTGAAGAACTGACAAAAACTGGAGTAGAGAGTCACAGACTTCAAAGTTTATTCTGAAACTGAAGCCAGAGAGAAGTATAGGTAGGGCGCCCAAGTTCATGAAGAGAGATCCTCCGAAAGAAGACATTTCTCCAAAAAGCCAAAAAAACCTTCCTTGCAAGTGCCACGCCCTTTCAAACAAAAAGCACCAAAAACCATCTCTAAAGGTGTGCCCAAACAGCCATGAAGTTTGCCATGGTGAAGGAAGAACAGCAACCAATAAACCCTCTGTTTTTGATGAAGAACACTACAAAAAATCTGTTGAAGCACTGCAGAACTTCTGAAATGAAGCTCTCTAAATCTGCACTAATTCAGCTGATCTCTCACAACTTCACAAGTGCTCACACTGAAGAGATTTCGTTCTCCAATGGTGGATTTGCTGCAAACCTGATCACAGGCTGAAAGCAAGGGAAAAAACCTCCAAGGCAAAGTTGAAATATTCAAAAAGATGAGTTTCTCATTGCCCAAATCCCTTATAAAGCAAAGGAGGTGAAAACCTAAGAAAGCCGTACATTTTAGGGCTTTAGCTCATTTAAATTTATGGAAATAAACTTAAGTCACTTTCCATAGTCTCCCTTTTGATTTTTGGCGCCTCCTTTAAGTGAATAAAAGATATAACATTAAAATATTCACTTTAGACTTAATTTAAGTGAAATAAGAATTATAAAGTCAATTTGACTTTATAAAAAAACTTTAAGTCAAAAATTAATTTAAATCACTTAAGTAAGCCTATCTCCCTCAATTCTCAACAGAATTCAATGCCGTCAGAAGCAAAGAAACTCCTGTATTGCCAAGGCCTGCAATGAGCTTATCCACGATCTCAGAAAATGAAATCGACCGAACTCTCCAGAAGGTACCACTGACCCTCTAACCAATCCAGTTAGCCCACAAGGGTCCAAGAAAAGGGCTAACACACTGCATCAGGTGACTGACTAGAGTGGGGACATCACAGTGCATGTCAATCTGATCACTTAAATTTAACACTTTGGACAGTAAACCTACAAAAAGCCCATGCTTCGTTTGACCTAAAACTTACTTTTGACGACAATTTTGCAAGATTTAGACCATTTTAATCAAAATGCCTTTTTGAAAGAAAATTTTTATTTTGGGTACAACACTGCAAATCACGATTCATCTTTTGTTGTGATAGAGCAAGGTCTTTTAATATTTTCTTCATGCTAGGATTCTTTTCCCATGTTGGCGAAGAAGGTAGGAAGGCAGGTAACAATCTTCCATTCATAATTCTAGCCATTGATGTAAGCTGTAACTGAAGCAACTGATATACACCCTCAGGCTAGCAGGATATTAGCTTTGATACCACTGTAATAACCCTTGCTCGAGTTGACTAGATTTTTCTATTTCCCTTTCTATTTTGACAATGCTATTTGTCAAACTAGTATGATAAAAAATGGTTATTATCTGATATATGCAGATTAGAATAAACGAATGTTTGCAAATTCTATGTTGAGACTTCAATATGATTACAAAGCCATTTTCACAAGACTATTATATGTATTCAGTATCCGGGCACATAGACAATATATATGGTCTTTTCATCAAATATGACATTGCATATACTCAAAACAAGGTCTTACAATTAGAATCTAACGTATAGTTCCAGACTATATAACAAAGATGAATGTTAAGGCTTAGAATCCCTTACATAAACTGCATATAGAATTGCAATGAACTACTGACCTGGTATTCGTCTCCTTTGCAATTCTTTGATTTGTCTTAATTGATGTCCTGCTCCACTGGTTCCTTAATCGATAATTGCTGACTAATGTCTTGTTGGTGGTTTCACATGACTCCTCATACTCAACTTCCACTCTTTGGCTGCCTCTTCACATACTATCAACCTTTTCAATTAATTATGAATCCCTTCTTCAACATTGACTATCAATATCATGGGCGGCTAAGTGAATAAGAATGTTGGAGGTTATTAATTCATCATCTTGACCTCCTTTTTTCACGACCATTGCCAACCCGACTTCCACTGCACTTGTAATAATTGACTGGCCCGAATGGATGTCTGCTTATTATCTTTGCCTTTGACCATGCATTGTTGATTCACCAATGGAAGTCATTGGAAAAGGCTTCCCACGAGATCAACATATGTTAGCGCGCCATTGCTATTGCCTTTTTAAAAGATACCAATAATTATTGGCAGCTACAAAATGAGACTCATCGACTTCCACAATTTGCCATGGCTGATGGCTGACCTGATTCTTTCTTGTGGCAGCTATCTGCTTTTGGAATGCTTGATATTGACAATATGATATTCGAATGCCTCTGCTCCAATGAGCTTATATAATGTGAGTCTGCCTTCACACTAACGATGGAAGACTAGTAATAACGGCAATCCCGATATCGGGATGTCACAGACACTAGCGCTAATGGTCTACAATCTTCCTCGAGTCATCGATTGTCTACATAATCTTGCAAGGGCTCTGGCGTTGAAGAGAATAGCACTCAATGTAATAAATAACCTTTGTGCTGGTAAATATGAGCCATGCCAGTGTTAATAGAAATGCCTCGTGAATATAAATCTGTATATATCGGGTCTCTCTCTCCAGAATAATTTCGTGCCTTGAGTTGATGGCTCCAACAACCTACCCACACTAGTGAACCCTGGCGTCCGTGGTGGGAAATGAACGATGAACAATACCAAATAAATAAGCCGCACACAACAGATAATGAACAATGCCGGGAAATAGGACGCACAAACCAGAGACCAAAACCTCTGTTTGTGATCATTGTTCAAGAAATACTGAATCTGCCATAGTTAGAAACTTAGAAATTCCACGACAAGCCATGGCTGGGTTTTCGTCCAGACACGCTCTTCCAAACTCTGAGAGTTTTCGTTCTTAGACTTCAATATCAAAATCCAAACAATGTTCAATCTCCCGTGATGATCCAGATATCTGCCTCAAACACCATTTATTTCTGCCACCTTTCGGTCAGCAAAACCGATTTATTTAAATGTAATTGTTTAATAAGAGCTTAGTCTTATTATTATAATATTTTTTAAAGCAATATATATTAATTAATTAATTAAATAACTAAAACGTCTTTTAAAACAAAAAAGACAATGCTAATATTTAATTAGTTAATCAAATTCTTCTTCATGGGCGAGTTAACAGCGGGGACATCACATATAACTGCTGCAATACTTCATAAAACATGGATAATCAATGAAATCATGAACCCGACAAGAAGAATACCTTAGAAAGGTGATAATATGAAATATTCTGAGCCAAATTTTTTCCTTTTTACAATTTTCAAATTACGAAACAATGCACCCGTTAAGGTTAGCAGCTAAACCAGAACGTGCTGAAACAACTCTAACCAGAATGTACACCAGGATCCCGATGTGGGCAAGGTGTGAGCATTGGTCAGAGGATCTTCTACATTAAGTACTGAAAGGGAACTCGACACCAAGTATGTGCTACCCAATCCAGTATGGAGTGAGGGGCGACCATATGGCGGAGTATTACAAATAACAATGCTTGAAGAAATAACTGAAATGCTGAAAGTTCTCAACACCCATAATGTGCTTTCTAACCCAGAGAGGGAAAGTAGCTACCATAGGGTGGAGATAAATTAAATACAATAGCAAATACTGAGCGAGAAGCTGAACATTACAAATTATGATGAGCAAGAATATCTATACTATCAGTACTACTGCCAGTTTACAATATGAATGATAAGATCTTGCTAGAAATATGAATCAACTTATAAATCAAGCTGCAACAATTCATAAGAGTTTCCTTTACTGAATGAATGAAGCTTAGATCTGAAAAGGCACTAAACAGACCAACCTCAAATGCTGGTTTATGACAGTCCAGATTTCCTTGTGCACGAACAGCAGCCCTGTACTTCACAATTTCACTCACAACTTGCTCAAAACTTCACCAAATCTCATGAGACGAAATGCCTAATGAACCTAGTATGATGACGATTCAATTAGAACACTGAAAACTGATCAAAACCTGCTATTTAATTTATGCACGGAAAACATGGCAAGTACAGATGGTACGGCCCAACAAGAGGGCGACTTTGCATTTAAAAATTGGAGACTTCTCTAAAAAATCTGTAACTTGGGACAAATGGACGCCTTGCCTAGACAGACAGGATGAGACAATGCCCAGAACAATCTTTTTGGTATTTTATGATTTATGAATTAAAACACAATTCTGCTGTAACTAAAATGTAACATATGGAAACCTCTAATATGCAGAAATCAGAAACTAATTAGACACCTTGCTGATTACAATGCACGAATTCCAATGAAACTCACAAGACTAAACTAAATCACCACTAGTTGCTGTGTTGCAAGCAAGAAGCAATGCCCGAGCTAGGAGGCCTTCATTCCTCGAAGCAATTCCAGAGCCAAACCGGCAGCATAACGATAATGTAGACAAAAGATGGTGAAATGAGGATCAAAGTCTTCCTTTTATAATTTCCTGTTGACATCTCGAAACCCTAAACTCCTCTTCAAAGTCAAAACCCTAATCCTTTTCAAAAGATGGCGTCCATTTCCTTCAAAGCTCAATATTGACCTTTTAATTAAATTCAACACTTTAATAAATGCGTCCACTTTAAAGCTTGATTTGACTTTGGTAAATTATAAAATAATCTTTAATGAAGGCGCCACCCTCAAAAGACCACTTTTCAAAACAACATGAAGTCAATAGGCTAGACCAAGGGGGTCAACGTTAAAATATAATATTAAAACGTGACTTTAATTAAATAGCTCGACTTATCTCTCCATCTGTGCCCCGAGGCCATGAATGAGCAAGCCAACTGATCAAACTGAAGTAGAGAGTCAACCATACCGAATCCAGTAGGAGAACTGCCAAAAATAGAATCTACTAAAAATAGTAAATTCCTGAAGGTGCTCAGAATGCCAAGAAGAACATACCACTGCAAAGCTCTCTGAAAACCCAGAAAGAATCCGCCATTGAATCCATCAACTCCGAGCCAGAACATCCTTCAAAATAGGACCCCTAATTTTACCTTCCGACTAGCCTACGGGTCTCCGGAATAGGCCAACGGTCACTGAAAAGATCAGGCTTGAGACGGGGACATTACATAATATGGTATCAACTTATAACACGCTGCAACAGGGCTGGACAGTCAGAGAAACACAAAAAAAACACCTGCAGTTGTGCCCAATACACCACCAATTGATCATGAGCAAAAATAACACCTAAGAGCATACCCAAACCCTACCGCAACATGCTGGAAGAAAAATATATCAGTCTGGAAACTAATATTAGACTTGTGCAGGCATTGATATAGTGCTAGTGCAGTAGGTACAACACCACTAAATGCATCACAACTCCACTAAAAATCAAAATCTTAGTACCAAACTGTTTAGAAAGGACTAGGAAGGACTTGGTGCCCCCATACCAGCAATAACTTTAAAAATTTGATAGCAAACACACCAAAATATGCAACTGAAAACACATAATGAATTACATACTTGCAACCCAAATATTGGAACTCTTCTTTGCAGCTCACTGCCGATTCTTGGATGAAATCACACTAACTAGTTAGGGGGGGTTTCATCCTCAAAATATTTAGAAAAAGTTTATGTTCTCTTCAATAGCAAAAGCAAATAACATAACATGGCTAACCTTTCAAATGAGCCCTCAACCTCCTTTTATAGTTTTTTTGGCTACTTTTTTGAAAAGTTCTTTTTTTTGTTGGCTTTTTGTTGGCTTTTTTGAAATTTTTTTTCTTTTTTTTCTTTTTTCTGAAAACAACACATTTTGCTTTACATTTTTTTCCCTATAAAAACGTTTTTTTCAAATTGAATAATTCATTATGTGCAAAAGACCCCCTTGTGCCTAGGCGTCCAACTTGAAGCACACTTAAATGCCTTTTAAATGAATTATTACACGAAGTTGTTATTTTAATATTTCCAAGATTTGACAACTTAAGTGAATAATTATTTATTAACTTAATAATTAACCCGAGTTGCGGAAAGTATCCAAATGATATATAATTGTGATCATACCAATGTGATACTAAAGACTTAGGATGATGACCAAAGGCAATTGGCTGACTTACTAAAAATAATTTGTTCCTGCAAGAAGTTTGGAGAGCTCCCAAAAGGTCGAAAATCAATTCCGAAAGCATTAAGAGGCTCCACATAACCAACTGAACTCATTGCCATGAATAACAACTCTGCTAAACTGAACCTGTACTCTCTAAGAACTTTGGAGTTCTCCCTTTCTCACCAATTAGCCTACAAGAAAACATAGTGAATAGGCTAATTGTCCGCAAATTGCTTTTACTTTAAACGGGGACATAACATACTTTGGGTCCTTTTTTAATTTAATTTAATTTACTTTTTCCTTGAAATATTTAAAAATAGTTTTTAAATTACACTCAAGGCCTTTTTGAATTACATATTGAATAAAGTGTTAAAACACTTATTTAATTATTATATAAACCTTGTAATAATATTTTAGTTGGCTATTTGAAAATAAAGTGATTGTGCCCAATTTAAAATATTATTATGTAATGTCCCTCGCTTAATCTGATGTAAATTTGCTGTTTTAGCTCTTGGATATTTCTTCAAACAGTTAGCATGTAAGCTTCTTAAGGCTGGTAATGATATCTTGTTTTGTTTTCCTGTTAGGATTGATGTTATAATGTAGAAAAAGCATCTAACTTTCTTATCTAAATTTGCAAGCTATTGTAAATGGAAATAGATACAATGCAAGATAGTCTTCTGCCGTTTCAAACTACTAAAAGACAAAATTTTCATTCAGTTACAGAAGTAAGGCATTCTATCAAATACTTCTTATGCAAACTCCATCACACTATTCTATTGACTGAGTTTAGAACTTGAGACAATTTCTTAATGCAGATTTGCTGTCAAAGTTACAATACAGCGATCACACTATAGTGCAAGGCCATCATTTACATGAGCTTATGTGATTACAAACTACTGTTCAGGGCAGCGATTTAATCATTTCAAAAATGCTAGACTCAATAATATTAATGCTGACTGTCCAACAAGACTCCAATGATGTTTTCATGCAATACAACAAAGTAAGAACCTATCGACACAACTGGGAATAATATTATGATTACAAAGGCAATATATAAGGAACCTGCATCATCGAATCTCCTAGATTGAATTGTTCTTTGAATCGAACTCCTCAGGGTATCTCCCAAGAATCCACAGGTTTGACTCTTCATGTTAGAAGCAGCTGCCGATATAATTGATATTTCTCCAGCGCCTTGTCCTGTTCTGACATCTTTATTTCCTTAATTTTTCTTAATCATAAACTCCATGATTGGCTTTACGGGAATTGCAATATTTAAATATTTTTGAATGCTGACTAGATGATGTGCCGCCTCCAAGAGTCAAATTTTAAGATGCTTCAATAATTAAATCGAACCTGCTGCAAGGGTATAAGCTGCGCCAGAAATTAAGTCGTCCTTAATCTAATCGCCAATCCTTGGCTTATTCGGCTTTGTCTCTATGTGCCTGGTCAGTAATTGCTTCCAATTTTGTCTCATTTAGCAGGACCCGATAATCTCATTAAGCCAAATAATCTTCTACGGTAGCTGACCTTATAATCTTTTGAAAACTTCTGAAGGTGTCTTTCGAGCAGCTTCGTGTCTTTTCTGCTTTTTTCTTATCTGCAGATATCTTTCAATCACAAATTGATCCTTGCCAATGCTGCCTCAAATAGATGATGCCAACTGAAAGTATCCTTCAATGAAATCTGATAATCTTTTCCCCAAATCGATTTATTTATCTTCCACCAAATTTGGTCTTTGGCCACTAAATTTGCACCAATGAGAAGATTGGAATATTTCCTCCCAAAATGACCGGCTAGGTTTGGTGTTTCACAAACGAAAATGGAACCCTAGAGTTTTCAACACTCTAGCCAAATTGCTAAGCATTCAAGCTCACTAATGTAGTAGAAAAGATGTCAACAACCAAGATGCCCAAATATAAAGACAAAAGCTCCTTATAAAGAATTTTCACCAAGTCTCCAAGAAGCTTCTAAAATAAAATATTATTTTATTCACTTAAGTGACTTTATGATTAATTATTTTATTTAGTCACTTTAATATTAAATTAATTAAATATAAGGTCACCTTTTAATATTTATTTATTAGATAACCTTACAAATAATTAATTTAATAATTTCTCCTTATTGCTCCAAATGGGGGACATGACAGTCCTCCCTTCCCAAAGATCGCTTGCCCTCAAGCAATCCGTGACTGCCATCCCAAGACCATTCCCATAAAATCTGGAGTATGCCTATCCACTACCCGCCTGGATCCCAAATAATTCTGAGAAGAACTCCTATTAACCACTTCTGAACAAAGCTGAGGAGTCTGGCATTGTTCAATCTCATCAATTTGTGAAGCCAACAATCCATCAAAAGAGCTCCTGGAATCCAGTTGGACCAAGTCTCCAATTTCTGTTTGTATTCATCACTTGAAGTTAACGGTATGTTGAACCCGAGTGATCCCAAACTCCTTTTCTTCAACCCAGCTTGTTGTGTGAATAATGTCATGGTCACGTCCCATACCTGTGGGTCGAAGGCAAATTGATGAGCACACCTAATAATGTAATCAAGATGGAAGTCTCCTGCCTGTGTTAATGGAATACCTGAGTGATCATGTGTATTCCTCACCATACTGCCAACATCAAAAGATGACTCACCACCTAATGCAGAAAAAACATCTTCAACACCACCATCATGAATGCCATCTACTCCCGCTCTGAGTGGTCTCCTACCCATATCATCCATTGCTACACATGATACACACTGATGATGGGGAACACTCTCCATTTGCTTGGATGATGCAACCTTGGGTGCTCTATCTACCTTTCCTCTAAGCACCACTTTCCGACCATTAGCTGTCCTAAACTTGAGTTCCATCTTCTTGAAGTTCTGTGAGTATTCACCCAATGAATAGAGCCACTAAATACCCAATATGGCACGGGTATCACCCAAATCCAACACATAGAAGTCATCAGTGACAGTATAATTGCCTAGTGTGATACTTAATTGAGGAACCTTCTTTTTGCATGCCAAGTTATGACCACCTGCCACCATGACGTTGAACCCCTCAAAGCGTTGTGTCGTTAATTTCCGCTTCACCACTAATGCTGAATCAATGAAGTTATGTGTAGCCCCATTTTCCACCAAAACCGTGATGTGCAGGCCTTGTAGAATTCCTCTAATTCTGAAGGAGTTGAATTTAGGTGAACCTGCTAGAGTACCAAGGGAGCCTCCATTGTCCAGCTCCTCATCTGAGTTGCTGCTGTCCTCAAGTCCATGATCGTCCTCATCCTCACTATTTGACACTACCTCAATGAGATGTACCTTCCCCTTTCCCAAGCAGTGGTGACCAGCCACCCATTTTTCCTTACAGTGATAGCAAATTCCTTTCTCTCTACATTCCTTGCGGAAATCTTCATCCGTTTTGTTTTTCTTATTGTCTTTCTTATGAGAAAATTTTTCTCTTGTATCTTCTGAAGGAGTTGAGTTGTGGGATGCAGGTTTGCTCTTTTGATTGCTTGAGGATTTGCTCTTTTGATTGCTAGACTCCATGTCTCTAGCCCTCTTGATTGTCTCCTGTAATGAAGTAGGGTTGAGAGCCTTATCCCATCCTCTCAATGGGTCCATCAAACCATCCATGAATAGGACCAACAACCTCCTTTTTGAAATATCAGTTACTAGAACAGCCAACCTTTGGAAATCAGCAATGTATGTATCCAATGAACCGTCTTGCCTAAGCTGTGCTAACTCCTTGAAATGGAGTTCTGGATCCTTCACATCAAACCTCTCAATCAACCGCTCGCTGAACTCTGCATAAGATGTAATCTGATCATGTCCCATTTTGACTAATCCATGATACTACCATTCATGTGCAACTCCATCCAAGTGTATAGTAGCATACTTGATTGCTTTCCCTCGGCCATAGGATTAAGTTGAAAATATGTGTCCACCTTTTGTACCCAAGCTCGTGATGAGGTTGTCCCTGATCCATCATAGTAAGGCAAACTCAATTTGCCTACCTTCCTCCTAAGATCATTATGCTGCTCTCTATTACCTCTCCCTTGCCTATGCCTCATTCTCAGGTCTATATAGTCTTTTAGGGACATATCTTGTTGAAAACCAGCAGCTACCCAATCTAGTCTAAATTGATCCTGTAACTCAAGTATGGTGAGTTCATCGTTGACTCCTTGTTGCTCTTCTCTAGTTGGAAAGATGGGCATCGTAGGTCTTGATCCTTGTGTGGCTTGGTGAATTGGTACCCTGTTATTGTTGACTGAATTGTCTCCATGACCATCAATTCCCCCATTCCTGTTGTTATTATTGCTGATTGAATTTCTTATCAGCATATTCATCGTTTGCTCTAAGTGCTGATTTGTTTTTCTTTGTTCTTCTAGATGTCTTCTTTGTTCCTCTATATGGTGCCCAAAGAGTGCGTCACTTGAATCTTCTTCTCTCCTTGACCATCCATGGCTGTCACCATCTTCTTCACTCATGGTTATAGATGTTTCTTCCCAATGTGACCTTAACACACCTGAAACTGTTTGTCCTTTTGGAATATGTGGAGGGCTGAATTGTCTTCTACCACTTGTTGCATAGTACTGTCCTTTCTTTTCTTCTCTTGCTGTATACCTCTTTTCTCTTTCACTCATGAAATCCTACAGGCTGACAAGATCTTTAGCTTTGATACCACTGTAATGTCCCTTGCGTAATCTGATGTAAATTTGCTGTTTTAGCTCTTGGACATTTCTTCAAATAGTTAGCTTGTAAGCTTCTTAAGGCTGGTAATGGTATCTTGTTTTGTTTTCCTGTTAGGATTGATGCTATAATGCAGAAAAATCATCTAATTGTCTTATCTAAATTTGCAAGCAACTGTAAATGGAAATAGATACAATGCAAGATAGTTTTCTGATGTTTCAAACTACTAAAAGACAAAATTTTCATTTAGTTACAGAAGTAAGGCATTCTGTCAAATACTTCTTATGCAAACTCCATCACACTATTCTATTGATTGAGTTCAGAACTTGAGACAATTTCTTAATGCAGATTTGCTGTCAAAATTACAATACAACGATCACACTATAGTGCAAGGCCATCATTTACATAAGCTTATGTGATTACAAACTACTGTTCAGGGCAGTGATTTAATCATTTAAAAAATGCTAGACTCAATAATATTAATGCTGACTGTCCAACAAGACTCCAATGATGTTTTTATGCAATACAACAAAGTAAGAACCTATCGACACAGCTGGGAATAATATTATGATTGCAAAGGCAATATATAAGGAACCTGCATCATCGAATCTCCTAGATTGAATTGTTCTTTGAATTGAACTCCTCAGGGTGGCTCCCAAGAATCCACGACTTTGACTCTTCATGTCAGAAGCAACTCCCGATATAATTGATATTTCTCTAGCGTCTTGTCCTATCTTGACGTCTTTATTTCCTTAATCTTTCTTAATCATAAACTCCACGATTGGCTTTACGGGAATTGCAATATTTAAATATTTTTGAATGCTGACTAGATGATGCACTGCCTCCAAGAGTTGAATTTTAAGATGCTTCAATAATTAAGTCGAACCTGCTGCAAGGGTATAAGCTGTGCTAGAATTTAAGTCATCCTTCCTTAATCTAATCACCAATTCTTGGCTTATTCGGCTTTGTCTCTATTTGCCTGGTCAGCAATTGCTTCCAATTTTGTATCATTTAGTAGGACCCAATAATCTCATCAAGCCAAATATTCTTCTATGACAGTTGACCTTATAATCTTTTGAAAACTTCTGAAGGCATCTTTTGAGCAGCTTCGTGTCTTTTCTGCTTTTTTCTTATTTGCAGATATCTTCCAATCACAAATTGATGCATACCAATGCTACCTCAAATAGATGATGCCAATTGAAAGTATCCTTAAATAAAATCTGATAATCTTTTCCCCAAATCAATTTATTTATCTTCCACCAAATTTGGCCTTTGGCCACTAAATTTGCACCAATGAGAAGACCGAAATATCTCCTCCCAAAATGACCAGCTAGGTTTGGTGTTTCACAAATGAAACTGGAACCCTAGAGTCTTCAACACTCTAGCCAAATTGCTAAGCATTCAAGCTCACCAATGTAGTAGAAAAGATGTCAACAATCTAGATGCCCAAATGCAAAGACAAAAGCTCCTTATAAAGAATTTTCACCAAGTCTCCAAGAAGCTTCTAGAATAAAACATTATTTTATTCACTTAAGTGACTTTATGATTAATTATTTTATTTAGTCACTTTAATAATAAATTAATTAAATATAAGGTCACCTTAATATTTATTTATTTGATAACCTTACAAATAACTAATTTAATAATTTCTCCTTATTGCTCCAAATTGGGGACATGACATATTAATTCTTTACTTTTTCAAAGAGGACATGATGCAAAAAGAGAAATACCTATAGCCATGTATACAAATGTCTTGAAAACAAAGTGGAAAAACTATTAAGTTACCTCTAAAATATTATGGTTCTTTTCAATCTTCTTCTTGAAGAAGATGGTAGGAGCATATTCTTTGTCCCAATCCAAATTTCTTATTCAAGATAATGGAGTTCGACTTGTTTTGGAACTTGAGGGAATTTTGAATGAATGAAGTATATTCTTGTTTCCCAAATAGAGTATGGAATATCTGGTCAAAAGAAAGAATTTACGAAAAGAAGAAGATTCTTGGGAAAACCAGTCATTTGTGTATGCTGTCCTCTTGCCCCCTAAGGACTGAGCAAGGAATACTTGTAAACTTCTTAATAATCATTAGTCATGTTTAGATGCCTTGAGGAGGTGTGTCCCTGCCTATGTATCTTGTAGACTGGATATATATTCATCTCTTTAATTTGATCATCACTTACAAACCTACTATATGTATATGCATGTTTTTCCTATTGCACTAGATTTCATTGAATTTGTTGCAATTTTTGTCAGATAAATGTAACCATATATTTCAATTTACCAACCATTGATGGTTATGCAAATCATCCTGTGATATTTTGTTTGCTTAATGTTTATTTAGAAATTTTGAACATTCTTATTGCTTTGTTTCAGGCTCTTCTAGAGGAATGGGTATTTACTAGATCAAATGGTGGACAATTTCTAAGGAAGGTATGTATCAGCAGGCAGTTTGTTTAACAGAATATATGACTATAGCTTATTTAAATGCATGTAGTAGGATCTTTTTACTTTCGTAAACTTAGGATGGTTTGAACTTAGAAATACTTATGTTAATAACTTTGTAAAGGTTGTTGAGGATGATTTCAAAATAAGTGAAAACAGTTTGACTTACACAAGATGTGAACCATGCCTTTTTTTTCCAATAATAGCTTAGATCCCTCATCATATGCATATACATTGTTGTTCTAGCAATATCCGTGCACTTTCCAAGTATCACTAAATAGGTGATTCCTTTGTTAGATATTGTCAAATTACAAAGATGGTATCTTAGTCAGATGTCATGATGAGAACTCCACTCACATTGCTTTCTTGTTTATTTTTGTAACTAGGATACATGATATAATTGTTATTGTGATTAAATTGCTTGTTATCAAATTCAAGATTACAGTTTACTAGGATTTACTTCTTTTATTTCTTTTTGTATATATGTTGAGGAAAGGAGATGCTTGGATCAAGATAATATTAATGAATCTTAAAAGTATTATAGAGTCGTCAACTGAATAGATATTAGGAAAGGCCTTCATTAGCCCTTCTTTGTAATGTCCCCATTTTAGCCATACGCTCTTCGGTGATTGATAGCCTATTTCTGGAAATCTGTAGGCTTGTCAGAGGTAAAATTAGGGTTTTCTAGTTTATAGGAGGTTTCTGATGCATTTTTGAAGGTTTGCATGTATGAGTTTCTGTTGCATGTCTGGTGGAGTTTTTTGGGTTTTTGGAGAGCTTTGGAATGGTGTAACATGCATCTCCATCGGACAACCTTTCTCGGAACTTGCTATTTTTAGCCTATACATTGGAGTTTCAAAATTTGGATTGCGGATTCTTTTTGGGTTTTCATAAAGCTTCGCAATGATATGACATGCAGATACATTGGGCAACTTTTCAGAGTTTACTATTTTTAGTAAGCTCTATTTCTGGCAGTGCCATCTTGGCCAATAGCATTAGCAGTTAGTTCAGTTTCCATTTCGGGCAATGTAGTTTGGAGCATATTTGGTTTTCAACATTTTGAGGTTCATTTTGGGTGACATAAGTTATTTTAAGTCATTAATGTTATATTTCATATTTGGGCCCCTTGGCCTAGTTTAATGACTTGAAGTTGTTTTAAAAGGTGGTAATAAAGGGTGGACGCCTCATGGAAGGAATAATTGATATTTTATATTGTTTTAATATGCCTTGGGATTTGGATGCCATATTAAGGGAGAATTAAATATTTTGAAAAGTAAAATATTTCAAAAAGAGAATGGGCGTCCTTTCTTGGAGGGAAAAGGTGGAAGGTCATCAGAGAATTCTATTTAAGAGAGTGTTTGCTCCAACTTTTGGTATCCATCATTTTATGCTATTGTTATGTTGTCGAAATGACTTCATGAATTTTGGCTTCGAGGAATGCTTACCTCCTAGCATTTGTCCAATTTCGTGTTTGAAAGATAACAACTAGTTGGGAATATTGCTGCTTCTCATCTAGACTAGCAGATTGTGCTTCAAAGTTGGCGAATTTAGGTGATTTTTTCAGTTTTTGTGTTGCTGGTGTTCATAAAGCTGAAGTAGATTTTTGCTTGCAGCTTTTTGAGTAATTTTAATATTGTTTTGGGTATTGATGCAATGAGTTTCTAGACCAAAGGCGACCATATTTGCAGAAAATCAGAATTTATTTTGAAGTATTTAATTTTATCTTGAAGAATCACCCTTCTTAGCAGGCCGTACCATGTCTGGGAGGTCTTGGAATCCATGCACATGTAATGGGTGATCTTTTGAAGCAGTTTCTTTGTGGAAAGTTGGGCGCCTCCCTCCTCAACATCAATGGCTCTTCATTTCAGTTCATTAGAATGAGTTTTGAGGGTGTGGTGTGTGTTTTGGTGAGTTTGGTTTGCTGTTATTAGAATTTCAGTTTGCTGTATTGTTATATACGATTTATTCCAGTTCAGATTTTGGTTTATATTTTCAATATTTGAGAGATTATTAGTGTGGGAGATCATCTTCTATCAATTGTGCTTTGATTCTATTGTAAATCACTTGTAATTTGCAGTTGTTTTTTATATTCTAAGACTGTAAATAGTAGTACTGTTCTAGTCATTCCTCTACTGCATTTACTTGTGTTAATTTTCACATATTGTAAACCCTGGATGGTTTACCACCAGTGTGGAGAAAGAATAATTTAATCTCTCATTTATTACCCATTGAAAAGTGACGAATTCCCACGGTTGAGTGGATGTCTGCTGAAAGCGGATGAATTGTTTTGCTTTGTAATCTTCTTCCCCCCATTGGATAAGTGGATGTGTGGAAATCTTTATGGCTGAATCACCGCCTACTTGCATTTTCAATTTATAATTCAGTTTCAACAGTTGCTTAGTTTCCTCCGCCATATGCTATCACCTCGCTTTCTAAAGGATCTTGGTGAACATTCTTGGCGTTGAGTACATTTTGTTTGATTTCTTTTGGAAGCTAACGCTAAGCAATTGGTGTAGTGCTAGTTTGTGTTGTGTAAAATTGGGGAAAAAACTGGTTGGCATACTTCATTCTTTCACCTCTTCGTCATCACAATGAGGCAACCTTCTAGCCTTTGGTGCATACCATTGTTGAGCACACAGTGATTAGGGGGGGGGGGAGTGTGAATCAGTATCTAACAATCATTTACTTTTCAAAACTTAATCAATCACAATAAGAACATTCAAGTAAGATCTAGCAATTAGGAACAAATGAGAGCACGCGATTTACATGGAAACCCTTTCGGGAGAAAACCACGGCACAATTTTACATATATAATATAGTTTAATCTTCTTCTTGTAGGCTCCAATCTACTATTAAATTCTCAAATCTCTATACCAATTGAGCTCCAACTTAGCAAGAGGCTCCAATCTCTACTTGGTAGGCTCCAACCTATTGGAGTCTCCAAGCCCCACAAAACAGCTGTTCTTCAACCCAGCAAGAGGCTCCAATCTCAATTTGATAGCCTCCAACCTATTGGAAGCTTCAACCCCCACAAATCTGATTACAACTCACACAATATTCTTCTTCCTTAAATCTGATTGTATCCCACACAATATTTCTCTTTCTCAATTCTGATTAATACTTCTGATTCTGTATGATGTAAGTCTTTCCTTTTGAAATCAGATTCACACACAATATCGTTCACAAATCTGATCTCAATTCACACACTATCCTTCTTTCACAAATATGATCCAAGTCATGCACACTTCTCTTTCATAAATCTGATCCAAGCTGTTATATTCATCCTTCAAAATTGGTCACTATGTACATCAAATTTTCTTTATAAATCTGTTCATGTATTTTTCATTCTATCACACACACTTTCTTCTAAAATAGATCAGAATTGCTTTTCATTTTTCTGCTTCTTATTTATCTTTATATCTACGTTTGAACTCAAAAATTATGCATTGAATTGTTGCCTTTTTATTCCCTCTTCAACCTTTATTTATACCATTTTATTTTCCCAAAGGATATGTCTTTTTGTTGCTGCCTCTTCATGAATTGATGCGTCTTTTGAACTTAGTTCCTTCCTTTTTATGAATCGTAGCCCTTGACAATTTTAATCATACTTTTTGTTTGTTATTTTTAATTGTTTTTATTACTAGTGAGACACACCTTTTAAAGTCATCGCTGCCCTTTTGAATTAATTCCATCCCTTGTTATATCTTTAATTATTGCCTTCTATAACTTGATTCTTGCATATATCATTTTAATTAGGACTTTGGTCTTATTAAATTGATCACTCCATTTTTTCTTATATGAATAAGACCTTTTTTTCTGCCTTATGGCACATCACAAAGGGCTGCGACTTTAAAAAAGTTCCAAATATTAATCGAACCACTTTATCTAATCTGAATAAGACAATTTTGTCTTATTCTAGGTTTGTCCTTATATGTTTTTGTCTTATGTGACTTTGCTGCATTTTGTCATCTTTTAATCGCTGTATATTAATTTCTTTACTTGGATGTCACCTTTCCATAGTCTATGTTGCTTTACTCTACGAAGAATTCATATGCCACTCATTGAAAATGAAGGTACGATAAGTTTGCTGCACAATCTTTGTACCAAATATTTCATAGCAGGCCATATCTTTCTTCATACAGATCATGTGCTTAGTTGAGAGGAAAATGACTCTTAGTTAAGCATTTGGTAAGCATGCTTGTGGAGATCATCTATAACATGTTCTTTGCTTTCACTATGCCTTCCTGCAGCATTTCCTTTAGGACAAACATAAGGGAATGTTGGTTTAAATAAACTGCCATAAGGACACTCTCCAAGCTCATGAAGATCCTTTTCATTAGAGACAACGTGTAATATGTAGAATGCAGCAGTGATGCCTACCTAATAAACACTTCCCTCAATGACATTCTTGACATCAGTTCTCCTTTGACATAAATGACAACAACAATCTCACCCTTGACATCAATGACAAGAATTTCTTGGACAACATATTCCTTCTTGACATCAATGATGACATTTGCAATACTTGTATTGTAATGTCCCCTTCTCAAACCTGATCTTTCCAGTGATCGTTGGCCTTTTTCTGGAAACCCGAAGGCTAGTCGGAAGGTAAAATTAGGGTTTCCTATTTTTGAGGATGTCCTTGCTCGGAGTTGGTGGATTCAATAGCGGAGTCTTTCTGGGTTTTCAGAGAGCTTCACAGTGGTGTGTTCGTCTCGGCTTTCTGAGCATTTCTAGGAATTTACTATTTTTAGTAAATTCTATTTTTGGCAGTAAACAGGTTGGTCTCAGGCAGTTGACTTTCCCCTTCAGTTGACTCGAGTGGCGTATTCAGTTTCGGGCTTCAGAATGCAGTTTTGGAGAGATGAGCTTATTTCACTTAAAAATAACATTATATTTTAAATGTTGTTTTATCACCTTGGCCTAGTCAAATAACTTAATGTTATTTTAAAAGGTGGACTTGAAGGGTGGCGCCATCATTGAGGATATATTTAATTTATGTTGAATTTTCCAAAGTCAAAGCAAGCTTAATATGGGCGCATTTATCAAGGTATTGATTTTAATTAAAATATCATTATTGAGCTTGAAAGGAAAAGGACGCCATCTTGGAGAAAGAGCTAGGGTTTTGTCATTGAGTTGGATTTTAGGGTTTCGAGAAGTCAACAGGAAGTTATAAAAGGAAGGCTTTGTGCATCATTTCTCATCTTTGGACTACAGTACTGTTATGCTGCCGGTTTGGCTCTGGATTTGCTTTGAGGAATGAAGGCCTCCTAGCTCGGGCATCGCTTCTTGTTTGTAAGACAACAACTAGTGGTGATTCTTAGTCTAGTTTGTCTGTTATACAGTTTGGAGAAATCTGCCAAGTTCTTCATTGGATGGTGGTGAGAAATCTTCAAAAGCGTTGTGGAGACTTCAGTGAAGATTGTCCAAGTCTGGAGAATAAGGTTGGATCTAGTTATTGCCATTTCCGTTGATCTTTACTTCTCAGCAACTAAATTCACGAATATTGTACAACTCTATTATATGCTGATTTATATTGTTAGCAAGATTTCATCTCTTGAATTGTAAGCTGGCAGTAGTACTGACAGCCATTAGAATTCCTACTTAATCAGATTGTAATAGTCTTCTTACTTTCAGCATTTGATATTGTATTTAATTCACCTCCGCCCTATGGTAGCTACTTTCCCACTCTGGGTTAGCAAGCACATTTTGGGTGTTGAGAATTTCCAGTTTTCAGCATTTCCTTTCAAGCATTGGATTTTGTAATCACTCCGCCATATGGTCGCCCCTCACTCCATTTTGGATTGGGTAGCACATACTTGGTGTCGAGTTCCCTTTCAGCAATTAGAGTAGAAGATCCTCTGACCATATGCTCGCCATCATCGGCGCCATTCTTGGTTAGAGTTGCTTTTGCACGTTTTGGGTTTATCTTCTAACCTTAACGGGTGCATTGATTGTAATTTGCAATTTGTTAAAATCGAAAAAATTTGGCTCGGAATATTTCATGTATTCATACATCAATGATGATATCCTTCTGCTGTGACTTTGACATACATTGCAACCTCGTCTTCGCACCTTTGACATCAATGACAACATTTCCGACAATCATTTGGGATTAAGAGCAATGGATGCCATATGAAGCAAGGTATTCATTGTGTTCCACCTCCGCATCACAATGGGCTTAATATGTTGCTCATATAATCCTAGAGTAGGATCCTTAGCCAAAATTGTTTGATTTATTTTTCCAAGCATGCTTTCAAATGTCTCATATATCTCTCCAAGACTAGAAGAGTCTATATCGACATATCTAATGACATCTACAACAAGTGAGATGAAAGAGCGAACATATATGCAAAATGCAAACAAAAAGTTCAAAAAGAATTAATTGACAAGTAAGAAACTTTGGACGTTGAAACATTGAACAATAGAATTAAAATATTAAAAGCAGAAGTTTAATATAAAAATCGGCAATTTAATAGTTAATATTTAATAAAATTAACAATTTAATAATAAAATCAGCAATGTCTTACCTCATAGTGGACTATCGGTCGTCATCAAGGATCCTTTGTTTGATGGCTTTTCTTTCAATAGAGCTTGAATTAGGCCATCTACTCCACTTTGAATTCACCATCATCAATTGCAAAGGCTCATGCACCTCAATCATCCTCTCTAACAAAATGAATTGGCATATCTGGTCTCAACAAGTTTGAGAAATTCCTTCTTTGAAACTGTCTTGAAGAAAGCATGTGAGGTGTGGTGGTTGCAAATGAACATTTGAATACCTCTAGCTTCTACTACCACTTTCTTCACCCAATCTATTTTCCCTATGTTTTGAATGCATTGTTCAATGCATGAACACAACATGCGTTCCAAAAGATGTGCTTGTAAGTACCCTCCACCATCATACCAACCAATCTGCACACGTGTTGAGTCAATGATCACCTGTACAACATTTGAGGCCCCAACCTACTCTATTGCCTCGCTCAAAATGCTCAATTGGAAGTCTGCATCCTTACGCTTCCCTGAACAATCCATGTCTCTAAGAAAATAAGAGCTAGCTAGGCATGTGACTATGATATTGATGAGTGGCGGATGTCTAATATCGGTCCACCCATCCATCACAATAGAACAACCCGTCCTGATGCAAGTTTGCCTCATATCCTCCATTAGAAAATTAACCTTATAATATTCTTTGTCTAGGAGGGTAGTGCGTAGTTTATGATCTATAGGGGGTACAAATGAGGGACCAATTGATGCTACATCTTTGATCATTTGTTTGAAACAAGAGGAACAAACCACATGAAATGGGTTGGCATGGGCATAATTTTTTTTTGGCAATGGAGGACTCTGTTGCATCCTGTGCTTGCACATTAAGCATACTTGCAATTGTCCCTAGCCTCTCATCACCACTAATGTTCCTTTTTCCTCTTGTGGCAATATCACTACTAACACTACCAGCCATGGATGGCATATGCATAGATGAATGTCCACTTGCAAAAGAATGTGTCGGCATTGGTACACTTGTAGACCTCATTTTTGCCTCCATGTGCAATCTATGAGCCTCTAGCTTCTCATCATCTTTTATGTCCGAACAAACCTTAATTTCACGGCCTATAACACCTAAGAAATGAGACCATACCATTCTGAAGCTCCCTCAAAAATCTATATTGCAAATGTGACAGAACCACACCCTACTCCCCCTTGAATTTTACCTTTGGTATCTAGGGTTGTCACAAGTTGGAGAAGAGGTTTTTTTTTTGTTAAAAGGGCCCTTTGCATAAGTTTTCAAGATTTTTGAAGGGCACTCAAATGGATTCTTTGGCTATTAACCTCCACCCCAACACTTCCACACTCTGATGAGGCTGAAACCCTTACATTTATTTGAGTTTCTTGCGCTTCATTGTCACTACTGTCATTCTCATTGTTGCTCATGTTTTTTTGAGATTTATTCAAACTTTAAAATGAAAAATGAAAAAAAAATCAAACATTTCTTACTTTAAGCTTTCAAAAAACTGCAAAAAAATAAAATAAAATTGATAGAATGACTTACTTGCTTGAAGAAATTGAAACCTTACTCCCAATGATGCCCTAGATTCAACCTCTTTTGCAACTGCTCCTTCAATCCCTTCTCAAAGAGTTTTCTTTGCCTTCAAACCTTGCTACAATATATTTGCACAAACAAAATTTACAAATGAAATGAACCTTTTTCTCTCCATTTAGGGAAAGCTAGGGTGTGGGGGCCACATAAAAATAGTATATATATTATGATATTGCTATTAGGATTCAACCGTGTAGTTTTTGAGTCAAAATCATTGACCCATGTTTCATGAGTAGTGGTTCACAAGAACCCATCTCTCATGATAATGAATTGTCCACTTAGCACTCATTGCATCTAGCTAATGCTCACAAAGGTGAAGCATTGGGCCGTCCCGGGAGGTCACCCATCCCAGTACTGCTCCAACTCAAGCGCGCTTAACCACAGAGTTTTCCCCAAGGTTAAACCCACTTAGCTTGCAACCCCATTTGCAAAACCTTCAACAAGTGTTGTGCCTTATGACCATTCAATATAGAGCCCCTATAGCTCATCAATTGATAAGTAGGAGGTATTTTCCACAGCGTGTCAAATTATGATAATTCTATCAGGATTCAACCATGTAGTTTTCGAGTCAAACTCATTGACCCATGTTTCATGAGTAGTGGTTCACAAGAACCCATCTCTCATGATAATGAATGGTCCACTTAGCACTCATTGCATCTAGGTGATGCTCACATAGGTGAAGCATTGAGCCGTCCCAGGAGGTCACCCATCCCAGTACTGCTCTAGCTCAAGCGCGCTTAGCCACAGAGTTTTCCCCAAGGTTAAGCCCACTTAGCTTGCAACCCCATTTGGAAAACCTTCAGCAAGTGTTGTGCCTTATGAACCATTCAATATAGGGCCCCTTTAGCTCATCAATTGATAAGTAGGAGGTATTTTCCACAGCATGTCAAATTATGATATTGCTATCAGGATTCAACCATGTAGTTTTCGAGTCAAACTCATTTACCCATGTTTCATGAGTTGTGGTTCACAAAAAACCATCTCTCATGATAATGAATGGTCCACTTAGCACTCATTGCATCTAGGTGATGCTCACAGAGGTGAAGCATTGGGCCGTCCCGGGAGGTCACCCATCCCAGTACTGCTCCAACTCAAGCAACCACAGAGTTTTCCCCAAGGTTAAGCCCACTTAGCTTGCAACCCCATTTGCAAAACCTTCAACAAGAATATTTTTTTTTAAATGTTGCTTTATGGTGGGGGCAGTCGGCCGTCCTTGTGGATGGTCGGGGAATGTCACAACGACAAGCCGTTCCCTCCCATATAGCTTCACATCCCTATGTTTCAGGGGCATTTTCGATGGTTTGAAATATTTTGGGGATGGCCTGGGGACATCCCCTAGGCATCCCCTCATCTTCGAGACGTCCCAAAAACGGAGACGTGTCCAAAAACGCTAGGGACACGTCCTTGGGTTTCCTTGAGAAAAAGTGATAAACTTAGAGCATGTGTGCACATGGCTAGACCCTTGTCATGTGTGCATGTAATGCTTTGTTGTCAAGAGTGAGTGTTCAATGAAGATCCTTAACTATTTAATTCTTTTAGGCCAACTTTGATGATGGTAAGGGAGTATTTAATTAATTAAATTAGGTTGTTTTAAATTCTTATTTTACAAGCAACTTATGTTTAATTAATTATTATTCAAAGGTGAACATATAATTATCAAGTGACTTATTTTGGGCCCCACAAGTAAATTAAAAATTAAAAAAGTCACTTTATGAGAGATAAAATAAATTTTTTCGAAAGTTCAAAAAGGTGATATAGAAGGGGATTGCAAAGGAAAATTACACATCTTTTGTCAAATTCATTTCATATTAAGAAGAGTGGACATTTTGTTCAACTCAAAACCCTAGGGGAAATTGGCTCTAGAGAAGTATTTCTTTCTAGTGAAGGTAGTGGTGGATTCAAATAAGATTCACAGTTGTGCTAAATGCATGTAGAGTAAAAGATTGAACTAAAGTGATACATCCTTTTTTGGTTTGTGGAGTTTGCAGTTTACAAATTTATTGAAGATTTCGAGGCAGATTATAAATTTGAAGAGTGATTTATTTCTTGTGTTCGTTATTCCGATTTTGGTTCCTATCATTCGATTTGCCATCTCCATGAGAAATTTTAAGCATAAAATTCTGGTTGTGATGGTTTGGAAAGGGGTTATACTGGAGATGTTTCAAGTTGCACACTAGTCTAGCCGCTTCATGTTTGGAGTAATTTGCTAGTTGATAATATGGAAGTCATGACGTCTTGATTAAGGAGGTATGGTGTGTAATTTGAAGGAGTTGTTTGCTTTTGTCAGAAGATTGGTGTAAAATATCGCCCTTATTTTTTCCAAAAACTTCACAACTTGCACCCGTTAGCGTTAGCCCAAAATGCAATGATAGATATATTAGAAAGCAACCCGTCACTTTTTGATCACCTAGATCCCGCAATGGGCAAGGTGAGAGCATACGGTGTAAAGGGATCTTTGCAAATACTGAAATGATAAAGCCAACTGAAAGAACACCTTCCACTTTTTGATCACCCAGATCCCAATGTCGGTAAGGTGAGAGCATACGGTGGTTTGCTTACAATTAAAATCTTTTATGCTACCACTTCTTCACTGGGATGAGTAGTAATGACAATGCTTGAAAGTAAACAGGTAAAGATATTGGTGGCAAGCCAACCAGTAGGAAAAGTAAAGCACTTAGCGGCAAAGCCAACCACTTTCACTTTCAGTGGGCTACAAGAAATGAAATAAGGAAAACTCAACCACTTATTCAGCGGGAGTGAAGTACAATAAGCAAAAGCTCAACCACTTATGCAGTGGGGTAAGTATCCAAAACAATTGAAAGTAAAGAGCTGAATGGTTCTACCATAACAGCATTACAAAATGATATCTAGTACAATATAACATGAGATAACAAGGCAATATGATTTCGCAATGAATCAAATATCAATCCCTGCAACATAACAATGATTAGGCATCATGAAATATGAGAGAACAAGGATTATATCAGGTCTGATGTACTATAACAGTGAACCTGAAACACCAACCAACACCCCTTCAAATGCTCATAACTCTCCAAGTACTCAATAGAATGACCTCAAATCTTTTGCAAAGGTTAGAGCAGGCCTAGACGTCCAATTTCAAGCAGCAAAACACTTCGAACCAGGAACTATACCTCAAGCACGGATCCCAAGGCACCTCCAGGAATGGTACGACCTCCCTAGGATGGTCAACCTCACCTCTAAAATCAGATTCTTTGCTAAAAATCACCAAATCTTGTGCAAGGGGTCGCCGGAGTATGAGGAAGCCACAAAAATATCTCAACTCTTCAATTCATGATGAGCAAAAACGTGAATCAGCCATACATAAACCAGCGACATGAAAATCTGATAAACCTCCAAAATGATCTCCAAATTGCTAACTAACACACACCCACACCAAAATATGCTAGAAAACAACAAACCCAACAAGAATAGAAGGCATAAAGAAAGCCATCACCAATATCTGCACTACTACAACCTTTGAGTGTTGTTGCAACCACTGTTTGGCTAGGAATTGTCTCACAAACTTGAAATTGAAGTAAGCTTGGAGGGCTATCGTCCTCAAAGCCCAAGAGTTCTGTCACCAATTTGACAACACTTTGTTATCATAAAATTGCATAACCAAATGAGAGGAGGAGAGGCATATAAATAGGTTTGAAACCCAGAAGATTGAATTACAAATTCCCTCCAAAAGGGACGCCAACTTCATGGAGTAATAAAATATTCATAAAAGTCTTTTTGACTGAGACTTAGGCGTCCAACTTTTGATTAGCATATAATAACTTTTAAAAAGCATAAATTTCGCAAACTTGGCATCCAACTCCAATGACCCCTTTTTAAAACAACTTAAGTGCTCAACCTAGGCGTGGGGGGCCAAAAAAGCAACACAACAATAAAACATAAACTTAAGTTGCAAACCTTCCATTTTCGGCCTCCAAGAATGTTAGAAGAGCCATTGCCAAAAACTGCACTGCCACATTACTATAAATAGAAACCAAGTGTTAAACCACAAAAACGAGACTCGCCAGGACTCGCTAGGATTTGGTGAGTCCCGAGTCGAGTCCACCTGGCTGAGTTTTGGGGGCTCGGACTCGGACTCGGTCAAGTCCTACCAAGTCTTGGCTGGACTCACTGGACTCGCTAAGTCTAGGCGAGTCTCAGCAGGAGGACTCGGTGCTGCCCCTTGACCTTGCTAGGGGCGCTGCCCCTTGACCGCGTTGGGGGTGTTGCCCCTAGACCCCCGCAAGGGGTGTTGCCCTTTGATCCCACTGGGGGCACTGCCCCCAAACCCCCGCAAGGGGTGCTGCCCCTAAACCTCCACAAAGGGCACCGCCCCTCAACCCCATTAGGGCAATTGTCTTAAAACTTGAGATTATGGCTGTTGCATCATCCAGGACGTATCTTAGACACATTCGCAAGAAGGATGTAGGCTCCTTTAAGCCATAGACTTCTAGTTATTGTTTTGAAACTTTTGATATTTCATATTTGTTTGGAACATTTGATATCATGGATTTCATATTCCATGAGTTTTGTATACATTTGAGTCTTTGACTATATATCTAAGTTTGCTATTTCCTTTAGCAGCTTAGCTACAATTTGTGTTTATACTTATATGATCAATGTATACTTGTGTTAGTGATGAGAACCTTGATTGGGTTGACTAGGTAGAGCCATGGCAGAGGAGGAGGCTAGAGCACAAGAAAACACAACCACAATTGATGTTGGTGAGGGTGGCATGGAGTCACAAGCAGAGACTATGGCATCTAGGACCCACCTTAGATGCCTTTGTAGGAAGGATGCACGCTTCTTTGAGACATAGACTTGTAGTTATTGTTTTGATATTTCATATTTGTTCGAAACATTTGATGTCATGGATTTCATATTCCATGAGTTTTGTATACATTTGACTAAATTTATATATCTAAGTGTGCTATTTCCTTCAACAACTTAGCTACAATTTGCATACTTTATACTTATGTGATCGATGTATACTTGTGTATGTGATCAAATATGCTTCTATTTAATGATGTTATTGTGTCTTTAAGGTTTATTTAATAAAGGTGCTTGAAACAAGTTTTAAATCCTTAAAAATCTCTAAATTTCTAGGGTTTTTTGATTTTGCGGAATCTGCGCCAAGTTCGAGTGTCGAGTCACCCTAGCCGAGTCCGAGCTGAGTCCAAGTCTCGTAACTATGTGTTGAACTACTGCCATAGCTCACTGCCAGAAATAACACTTACTAAAAATAGCATACTACTAAAAATAGTGACTCCAAACACCATATGAGCACATTTCGGGTAGTCATTATAACTTACTAAAAATAGTAAGTCTAAAAATAGACACTGCTAAAAATAGTAGTGACTACCCATCAAAGCTCTTTGAAAACCCAAAAAGACCCAGAAAACATACTGTCAAACTCCTAGAAAGAACTCTTGAAAAACTGCCATGAAACCTCCAAGAAAATAGGAAACCCTAAAAACTGCCTCCAAATATCCTACGGGCTTCTGAAATATGCTAACGGTCTCAGAAGTGACTAGGATTGGGAAGGGGGCATTGCAGTCCTCCCTCCCCAAGATTGCTTGTCCTCAAGCAATCGCAAGTCTGAATTTTGCAAAATCTGCTCATCCTCCCAAGTAGCATCCTCAACTAGTAGATTCTTCCACTTCACCAAATACTCTCTGATAGTCCTCCTCAAGGAATGTTCTCTAAAATCTATAATTGCCTCTGGCACCAAAACCAACTGTCTCTCCTCATCCAATGGAGGCAAATCAGAAGAAGCAACAACATTGTGCCCAAACGCCTTCTTGAGGCATGACAAATGGAAGACATTGTGAACCTTGCTACTTGCTGTTTGCTCTAACTCTCCTGGTAATCCTGAAAGGCCCATAAAAACGTGGCTTAAGCTTTTCTGCTCCACTCTTCTTGAGAGTTGTCTGTAAAGATGGAGTCTCAAGTAGACCATATCCCCAGCCTCAAATGTGTGCTCTATATGCTATTGATCAACATACAACTTTTGCTGATTATGGGCATGAAAAAGATTATCCTTCAATGATCTCAAGATGTCCTGACTCTGCTGCAACATATTCTTCATTTGAGGGGCTCTACTATCACCAAATAACAAATCAATGAAGCTAGGAGCCTCATACCCATACAGAGCCATGAAAGGAGACATTTTGATTGACATGTGGTAAGAAGAGTTATAGTAATACTCTCCCAAATGAAGCCATCTCACCCATGCCTTCTACTGTGCTAAAACATATTTTCTGAGATAACATTCCAACCACTTGTTCACAATCTCGATTTTCCCATCTGTCTGTGGGTGATAAATAGTGCTTAGAGTGAGCACTGTACCACTCAATCTGAAAATCTCCTGCCAAAACGTACTTAGGAACTTGCTGTCCCTATCAGTTATAATGTTCTTAGGCAGCCCATGCAATCCAAACACCTCTTTAAAGAACACATCAGCAACCAGAGCTGCTGTAAATGAGTTGGTAATGGAAAAAAAAGTGAGCAGACTTCGTCAATCTATCAACAATAACATAGATGCAATCTCTCCCTTGCACCTTAGGCAAGCCTGTGATGAAGTCCATAGAGATACTTTCCCATTTTTGATTGAGAATGGGCAAGGGCTGCAACAAACCAGTTGGAAATGTATGCTCATTTTTGTTCTGTTGGCAGATTGGACACTCCTTAACATAGTGAAGGACCTCATTTTTGAGCCCCTTCCATGAAAATCTCTCACGAATCTGCCTATATGTTTTGAAATAACCTTGGTGTCCAGCTAAGGGAATGTCATGAAATGATTGAAACACCTTCATCTTTAGCTTTGGTTCTGGCACCAAGTAGATTCTATCCTTGTACAATATCAAATCATTCACCACTTGGTACTTTTCATTGCGCAAAGTACCATCAACTATGCTGAAAGCAAAAGAATTCTTAGCATATTCTGCAACAATTTGCTCCTTCCAATCAATAGTAGTCTGCACTAAAGAACTCAAGTGTGTCCTTCTTGACAAGGAATCGACCACTATGTTATTCTTCCCTTTGACATACTTGATGTCAAAAATTGTAAGCTTGGAGCTTACTCACCCACTTCTACTGTCAATCATTGAGAGCCTTCTAATGCATGAAGTGCTTAAGACTGTTGTGATCAGTCTTCTCATTGAACTTGCTTCCCACCAAATACTTCCTGAATTTGGCCAAGGAGTGCATAATGGAAAACATCTCTTTGTGATAGATGGAGTACGTCCTTTCCACACCCCTCAATTTTTTGCTCTCGAAGACAATAGGATGCTTGTCTTGCATTAGGACAGCACCAACACCTTCTCCAGAAGCATCACATTGCAACTCAAATGGCTTGGAGAAGTCTGGTATAGCCAAAATGGGACATGAACTCATAAGCTATTTGAACTGATCAAAGGCCTTCTATGCTTTTTTTGACCAAACAAATGCCCCCTTTTTGGTGAGATCCATGAGGAGCAGCCATTTGTGAATAACCCTTCACAAATCTTTTGTAGAATCCACAAAACCCCAAAAAACCCTTCAACTGACAGGTTTTTTGGTGGAGGCCAATCCAAAATAGCCTTAATCTTCTCTTGATCAACACTAACCCCCTTAGAGTTGATCACATGACCAAGATAGAGAAGTTCGGTCATCCCAAATTCATACTTGGATTCTTTTGCAAACAAAGACGCAAACAAAGACTCGAACTCCAAGATGCTAAGCACTTCCTCCAAGTGCTTAAAATGCTCTTCCCACGATTTACTGTAGATGAGAATGCCATCGAAGAAGATAAGTACAAACTTCCTGAACTGTTTTTGGAGTATCTTGTTCATGCAAGATTGGAAGGTCGCGGGTGCATTGGTCAACTTGAAAGGCATGACTAGGAACTCAAAATGCCCAAAATGGGATTTGAAGGCAGTCTTTTCTATGTCTTGTTCTCTCATTCTGATTTGATGGTAGCCTAATATAAGATCAATCTTAGAGAAGAAAACAACTCCATGTAGCTCATCAATGAGCAAGCATAAGAAAGAACCTACAAAACTAGAACAGGAAAAGGACAAACCTATTACATGCACAAGAGATATCTCCTAGTCCATAAGGAGAAGCACAATTTCAAGGGGAGCTAAGTATGGCATTATTCTTTAGGCCAGGGAGAGGATAATTTAAAAGATGAAGCATCACAAAACTTGAAGAGAAGAATCCACCTGTATAATAGATTGGTATCAAGGGAAAGCAATGAATTGTCATCTACATAATTGTGGAAAATGTTCAAGATCCTAGATTATGAAAGATTGCATGCCTTTAACTCATGCACATTAAGTTGGCATTGGCAAGTGTATCCATGAGAGTGAACATTTGGGAAAATAGATAGATGATGCTAAGCTTGAAGAAGTGAAAATTATCTTATATTGATTCACGTTAGAGAAGGAGAAGATATTGTTGAAAGGTAGCAAAAGGGATCACAAAAGATTAACCTTTCATCATAGCGTGACAAGATATGAAGAAGAAAGTGGTGAGGATGTTTGTAAGACTAAACGTGATAAGAGAATTCTCCAAAAGCCTTAACAGGAGGATAAGAATGTTTGAATGAGTCTTTTTTCTTTTGAAGAGTATGTTCATATAATTGCATTTTGACATTTATGCTAGAACAAACAAGCATGTTTTGGCAAAAAAGCAAAAGAAATCGATAGTGGAAACCTGGATGGGTGTGCTTATGTTCAACTTCACATTAAAGATGTTCTTCATTCAATAGTCAAACATGCTTAAGAAAGTAATGGGATAACTAAAATGTATGAAATTCAAGGAGATTATCCAAATTCTGTTGGAGAGCCATAGAGAAGATAACTCAAAAGACGAAGTATGAGAATAAACAATGATAACTATTTCAGTTGAGACAATGAACATTTCTTCGCATTCCAAGAAGACGAAGATAGTTGAAGTATGAAAAGCAGATTATTGAAATCAGAGTAGCGCAACATCAACGTGATGGTTCACTTCTAAAGCTGACTTGAAATCCTAGAACCGTATTGCTCGAGGACAAGCAATTTTTGGGCGAGAGGACTTGTAATGTCCAATTCTAATGGAGTGCGATTAATCGACATTTTACACCTAAAAAAGTTTTCTTATTATTGATCGTTTATATCTGATCAATAATTTATCTTCTATAGTTGTCTAAACGTCCAAGAATCATGGGTGGTTAATTGCACTTATATACTCTTAATTTCACTATTTATTACTACCAGATAGTTATTTCTATAAGGAGGCGACGCAATACCTTTGAATATATTCATACAATACATATGAAGGAAGATGATTAATAAAAGAGTATTGGTTATCGGATTAATATATTATTATCTTTTATCTCTGATGAATTCATATCTAAATAAAGGAAGACGTGTTAAAGTGTTGTATCTACTCTAAGTCGAACAATGGAAGATGCCACCTCATTGATGAGATTAATATCTAATATCCCTCATCGGTCATTATATCGAGTGCATTGGAGGGTTAATATAGGGAGTTTGTCAGGCATGCTGAAATGACACCCGTATATTTTTTCAATTTTTAACACAACAATCTTCACTCGTTAGCGTTAGCATAATCAAATCAATTCCTGAAAGTAGCCCTACCCCAAGAATGTACACCAGGATCCCAATGTTGGGAAAGGTGTGAGCATATGGCGTCGGGGATGGTTAGTCTCCAAACTGAATGAAGTACAATGCTGGAAAGTAAAGTTTATGCAACTCGACCGTGTATTCTAGCGGGAGTGATTTGACGGCACAACCGATCATCAATATGAATGCAAGTACAAAAAGTAAATGGATGGCGCAGCCGATCAACAATATGAATACTCAAAGTAAATAAGGGCGAGAAGCCGATCCTAGTACAATATGCAAGACGGCGAGGCCTGTCTCTTCCACCAATGGTGGGAATGATAATGCTTAAACAAAAGAACAAGGTGGTTCCACTAAAAGTGGGAATACAATAGAAAACAGCAGAATGTAAATATGAGCTGATCAGTACTACTAAAACAGCTTTACAATTAGAATCAATGCTGCAAGAAGCCAATGGTCAAGCTGTCCAAGAAGTTGCAATATTATTATTTGATCTCCAACCTTCAAAGACTCACTAAATATGAAAACCCACCCCAAAAATTCCAACTTCAACAAACTGAAATATCAGACCAGCAAACTGAAAACTACAAACAAGCAACTAATAAACTCACTAAAATGCTCATAACTCACTCAAAACTACTCCACATGACATGAAACGAAATGCATATGACCCCTAGAAAGATGGCGACCAAGCTAGGATTGAGAAATAACTGCAAACCGAAGATATTTATTTTTCTAAAGCTTTCCAAGACTTCCCAGGCAAAGTGCGACTTGGAAAGGGATGACCTACAAGATTAAAATAATGACTCCACAATAAATTCTCAAAACTTGCGACAAAAGGGCACCCTGAGGCAAGGAAGAGATTTATCAACTACCCAGAACCAAACAAAAATCGCCTAGAGTGCTATGAGTGAAAACCTACTTCAACCACACCCAACCAACAACCTGTAAATTGATAAAACACAACAAAAGACATCATAAAACATTAGAAGACTCCATTACAATAATCTCAATCTGCTCTTCAGTGTAAAGAACAACCTCTAACTTAGCTAGTTGCTATCTTTCAAGCAAGAAACCAAGTCCAAGCTAGGAGGTATGCATTCCTCGAAGCAAACCTGTCACCATTTTGGTAGCATTTCATTATAATTTCTTCATGGATGATAAACAAAGAGCCCAACAGTTTTGTTTATAGCCTTCTGTCTCCAAATTCAAATTTCCATTTCCCTCTCTTTAGGGAGCCCAACTTGGATTTGCATTTTATTTTTTAATTTAATTTATCTCCTTGATTTTGGTGTCCCACATAAAGGAGAATTACTTTATAAAAAATGAAAATAAAACATAACTTTAGGCGTCCCAAGTCTCTTAAGTAAAATACTTTAGAATATGCAAATATTTCTCCAAATATGGCGTGCAAAATTACTTAAGTGAGAAACCTTTATAAAAATTGCTTTTTAATAAACCCAACTTATCTCTCCATTTAGGCGTCCAAGGCTAAGGTGAAAATATATTTAATATGACTTAAATAATTCTCCAAAGTCATCCCCAAGCCTTAGGAAAATTATTTCACTTAATATGTTATTTTCACCAAATATCAAACTTGCCAAAATAATCACCTCGAATGCTGGAGACCAACTGAATAAACTGACCTGCTAGAAATAGCCGCTGCATTGAACTGTTTCTAAAAATAGCACTGCCAAAAATAGCACCTACTAAAAATAGCATACTACTAAAAATAGTAAGTTGTTCCAAACTCATTTTGAGCACAAACTGGCCAGTCATCACAACTTACTAAAAATAGTAAGTCCGGAAAAGTTCTCTGATTCAGTTGCATGTCACATCATCACGAAGCTCTCTGAAAACCCAGAAGGAATCCAGAATCAGAATTGTAAAACTCCAACATGCAAGTCTCCAAAATTGACGAGGAAACAACCAAAAATGCAAGTCATTATCTCGTCATGCATGTTACCACATCCCGAAGCTTTCTAAAAACCTAGAAAGCTCCACCTGACATGCATTAGAAAATCTCGCATGCAAGCCTTCAAAACCTCCTCTAAAAGTGGAAACCCTAATTTTAGCTTCTGGCTGGCCTACGGGCTTTCGGAAATAGGGTATCAGACATAGAAGAGTGTATGGCTAAAATGGGGACATTACAATCCGCCCTTCCCAAAATTGCTTGTCCTCAAGCAATGCCACTGCAAATCCAGAGAAACTCAAATTGATCCAATGCAAACCAAGTACAATCCCAGGGTCCCATGTCTGTCTCAAGAAGGAACCACCATGCTGATGTTGGACCACTCTGATTGCATCAGTGAAAACATCATGCCAAAACTGCACTAACCTCCCTTGTAACTCCCAAATGTTACCATTCATGAATAGACTGGAAGGACTGAAGTCAACACCTTGCTGCATCTCATGCCCAAAAGACTTTGAGTCATCAATATCAACCATACCACTGTCTAATGGGAAAGATAGTCTACTCAACTCAAAACTGTAATCCTCAGCATATCTCCATAAGGTATCTAACAAAGCCACGACTACAAATGTGACTTCTCCAAATCTTCTTGTAAAGAGGGAAGCAATCCTTTGCAAGAACTCACTAAACTCAAACTCATGACTCCCCATGAATCTACTAAGCCTCAATTGAATTATCATGATACAACCATGAAGACTGTAGAAATTTCTCACAATTCCAACCCCAAGAGTCTTAGAATGTAGAGTCAAAGTATGTGGAAGTTCGCTGTCCTGAACCAATATTGTGAAGGAGCTATCAAATTTTGCTTCACAAACCTCCATAAGTTGAACTCTGAGAATATGATAGGTGTGAAGAAACAAGTAAACACTGCTGTTCAAAGCTGAGATCAGCGGAGTACAATCAGATTTTAGTGCTCTACAGAAGGAAAAACAACACCAATGGAATTCCCAAGTGTGGGCGTTTGAGATGAGCATTGTGTTGCAAGATACCACCTCCAAAGTGGCTGGAAAACACACTAGAGCAATCTCCAACTGAAAACTACCACCTCTTTGACAAGAAGTGATGAACCAACTCTTCTGAACAAGAGTAACTCCACATGTAAGGTGGCTGGTCTGCCTCCAACCGGCAAACTCATGTCTCAAAATCCACCCTTGTCTTAGCCAAGAATCACTCCCAAGAGCAACCGACCATTCATCTCTCCAACCCATACTCAAAATTTCTCTCCAATCTATTTGTTGTTGAACAGACAAAACCATGAAGTGGCTGGTAAAGAAGGGGAAAGTACCAAAAAGTCTAAAAATTTGATCCTTATCCCTCCAAAATTTCTTCTTTTCACAAGCAATAAGCTCCATCAACCCATGTTGAGAATCCCACGCATGGATACCCAACTAAAAATATTCTCCAACACTCTGGAAAGAAAACATAACACATCTCCAAGTGCTGGTCAAAAACAAGTGCATACTCATGAAATTGGCGTCCCCTATAGTGAACCTCTGAAACCAATCCATGAACGCTTCAATAACAATGGAGCATGGAACAATTTCTGTCTTCAAATCCAACTCCCATAATGTACTAGTATGAGCCAAAGCATCACTTAACCCAAGGATGGATGATCTAGTATGTAACCACCATGTTTTGGTCCTTCTTTCTCCCAAACTCCATGAGTAGCAAGTCTGAAATCTTCACTCCTTGCTGCTGCAATGAAACCATGAGCAACCACTAAATTGAGTTTGGACAACACCCTGATGTCAAAGATGCTGAAATTGTCCTGAATCAATGCTTCCCATTTGGAGACTTCATCCTCAAACCCACTTATGCATTCATCATCAAACAACCTTCTTGGGAGATCATCATTTGCAAGGTTCGGCTCACCCTCATGATTTTCTTGCAAATCGTCAATAAGCTGAAAGCCACATTCTATATTGTGTTTGGAAACTTCATCAAGATCCCATTCCTTGCTATTGTCTTTTGTTGTTTCATCTTCCATTCCAAAGAGTGGACTATCATAGATTGTCTTGGCACTTACTTCAAAGAGAGGGTTATCCATAATTTGAAAAGCTTTTGTTTTCTCATGTTCAAGCCCAACTTGCTGTTCCAAAACTGCATTAGCAACTTCTGATTTCCTTGTGACGCTTTCAAGATCAAACTCCTTTTGAAGACTATCAAGCTCTCCAATCACTTGCTTGATTTTTTCAGCTCTTTGTGCATCCTCTTGCTCCTTGAAAAGCTTGAAGTCAGCAAACTGGTCTTCAACCTCCATTAGAGCCAACTGAGTTTCTTTCAATATGTCCTTTGTTGATTTGAGCTCCAGAGTGAGCTCATCAACCTTCCTCTCCTTTTCTTGGAAAGCACAAATGGTCTTCTTTGCAACTTCAATGGCATGATCTCGATCTTCAATCAAGTGCATGTACTTCCAAGGTCTCCAAGGAATCTTTGATAAGTTGCAAATTGGGAATAACAACTTCATCTTTCACTTCTCTTCGTCTCTCTTCAAGCTGAGCCTTCCAGTAGAGCTCTTTAATCAAACTGTGAGTGTGATCAAATTGGGATAGAACTCGCAGTTCCCTTTCAAAGGACTCTTTGACTTGATCTTCCCACTCAAGAATATGCAAAGATGGTGGATTGCTAGTTGGCTGCTTTTCAAAATTAGAACTTTGTTTTGTGTCTTCGCTGCCCTCATAGCTGCTCCAACCTTCTTGTCTTTCACCAATAACTAGTGGAGAATGCTCAATGTCATGGAGAGGAACATACTCCACAATTTCTTCGACCCTAAGTCTACAATCAACTTCTTGAATTGGAAAATCAGACTTGTGTTCAAAAACCTCTTTTAATCTTTCTTCTTCAAGAGCCATAAGGTCTTCTAGCTCTTCTTCCTCCTCATTGTATCCTTGATCAAGGGTTATGGCAGCCCCAAAATCGATCAGTGAGTGATCAAAGAACGTTGTCGTGAAAGTTTTGGAAGCAAAAAACCCCTCCTTAGTGACTGCAACCAACTCAAGGGAATCATCATGGAGCTTTTTAGGGCAAGCTTCTTCATAAAAAACTTCTCTTTCAATGGCCACCCCATAGCTTGCAATGCTATTTGATTTTAGATCTTCATCAGGATCAAAGGGAAATTTTTCCCACAATGGCTCTTTGTCATATCTTGATGCCAATCCACCCGGATCCCAAATGCTAATGGATTGATTGAGATGGTCAACAGGAAAATGCTTATCATGCTCCACTTGAAGTGTTGACTCTATGAATAAGTCAGCTCCTGAATCACTTAAGCTGATATCTTCAAAAACATTTCTTTCTAATGGTTCGGTTTGCTGATCAAACCCAAGACCAACAATGTGGCAACCGAGATGAAGTAAAGAATCCTGAATGCTTGTTGTTTTGAAAACTTCACCATCATTATCTTCTATGGAACCATCATGAGAAAGTATGTCGCTGATTTCTTCATGTAGAACTTCTTGGGAAGTTGGGACAACAACAAGAGGAAAATCCTTCATCATCAAATCTTCAACATGATTAGATATGAACTCCTCTGAATCATCACAAGTATCATCACTGTGGAAGTAGTCATAAGCTGATTCAAAGACACCACTAGTATTTCCTTCATCTTGCTCTTCTTCAACAAACTCATCCCACACAATAGTTCTACCAACATCTTTTGTGAAGCCCTTAGTCTCAAGACCTTCATTGTAGGAATCCGAATTAGGATTCAAGACTGCTGTTATGTTCTTTTCACCAAACTGATCTTCATCACTTCCTATCACGTGCAAGTCTGAGGGAATATTTTGGGGTTCTTCCACACACTCTTCAATTGTCAAGGTTTCTTCAACAAACTCACGATCATTTTGAGGTGACATGTGCACCTTGTTTGTGCCATCTTCAAAACTTGTTAACTGATTTTTCTCTACAATGTGCTTACTCGTGGGTTGCAAACCACAAACTGTAATGTCCCTTACCTAGCCTTGCTCTTGAATTCGCTTACTGGCCCTAGAATTCAATTGTTGATTAGGTTTAGGGTTTCTTCTTTCCAAAAGGAATGTGTTTCTCTAATGAAATAATCCTAGATTGAAATCTGCATTCACCAATTTAACAACATTTCCACATACACATATATCTGTTAGCAATAATATCTAGATATCCAAAATATATTCATAATCATAAAGCAATAATGAAAACATAAGAGGAGTGACATAGGTGGATCTACCCTAAAGCCCTTATGTAAAGCTCAAGAGGTTGTCCATCACAATCCTTCTTTCCTAGGGGCTTAGTACCTGCATACTCCACTCATGGCAACACCTCGGAAGACACTCGTCCTATCAGGGGAGAGGAACCATAGAGTCCAAGTGGCCTAAGGCCTATCACCTTCTCTTGCCCAATCTCGTATCTTGGGCCTAAGGGGCAGAGACCTAGGTGGAACCCCCATCTTTCTATAACCCAATCCCTAGTCAAGGGCCTAAGGGGCTGCAAAGCCCAATCCCTTGTCTAGGGCCTAAGGGGCTGAAAGTGGGGGCCTAAGGGGCTGAAAGTGGGGTTTTTAGGCAATCCACTTCACCCATGTTTCGCCCATCCTAATAGGTTTACAAGCACATAGCAGACAATCTTTACACAATCATATGAAAATGCACTTATTATAGTTTCATCTATATTAATTATGCATTATGAGTATAAGCATGAGCATATAACCAAATGAGATGTATTTAAGGAAATGTATCAACTATGCACAAGTAGATGTAGCCAGTTAAAATATTCATGTCCATTCTTATGATCTTATTTTCTAATCATGATAATGCAGTTTATCGAATATAAGATTCAGCATCAAACAAATCAATATGCAGTCCTATGAGTGAATTCCTTAAATTATTATCCTATGTGTATTCCCCTAATAGTGTATGCAAAGAGGCCCATTATAATGCAGTTAATGAGTCTAGCAACAATTAAATACATTTTCATTTATCATTTGATTCTTTAAGTCCATATTAATATCATTTCATCATGATAACACTAAAGAAAGCATTACTCCAATAATTAGATTAGCTATGTTAATTTCTTATATCCAAAATATGCTAAATATTATTGCTAAGTGAGTACATCACCTGAGTTGTTGTATCTCTCCACATGTTCTGATTCCTTTCTCGCATCCTTCAACCTCATACTAGATTGATCATAAGGTGAGGACAATTCATAATCTACTTATGTTTATATTAAAGAGTCGTCATTACTTATAAGGCTTAATAATTGCTGCAAGTATCATTATTGTATATTCCCAAGTGGTTCACATATCTACTATATATATATATATATATTCCATATAAATTTTATATATACATATTATTATTTCCAACTAATTTCAATTTACAATAACTTCTTGTCATAAATACACACACACACACACACACACACACATATATATATTGATAATCATATTAATCTTACTCTCAATTAGCATACTACTGTACTACTGATTTCTGACTGCTGTGTTTCCCTTATCAGAATATATCTCTTTTACTTCCTAATCCCTTTGAAAGCCCAAGTCTATTCCTTTTTACCTACCTTATATTCTGAGCAAGTTACGATTTTATATATTCTGATATGCAATGCTTTTTCTCCTTGTAATTCCCGTTACTACTACCTTCATGGTTTTAGACTTGCATTGACCCCTCTTTTATGGTCGCTGCCTACCTGGGACGTGACTTTTCATGCACATGTTTCACCTTTGTTTGGAACCGGTTCTCAAGGGTCGGCTCTTTTTGACTGTTCCGTTAGTAATAGTGTTTGATTGTTGTTGATCACTTATGCTTAGGAATTCGGTTTGTCTTTGTTTCGATATTATTTATATGTTGTATTCTATATTTTATATTTGTTTATGATTTCTGATTCTTTAGGAATTTATATATAGGTTATCATTCCTATATTATTATGATTAGATTCACCATTATAATACTAGTTATTCTGTAGTGTAATTATAGTATTCATCTATGATAATTATGATTAATATAATAATGGCTAAATATTTAACATTATAATTATCTACGATGGTTATAATCGTATTTAAATTGCAATCTCTCATATGGAACATTTATTTGTATTCTAGTATTTCGTATAATCATTAAAATATAATAAAATTATCTATGTATTTACAATCTTTGATGTATATGATTATAATATTCAGGTATTTATATTTTGGTAATTACAATATTATTTTTAATATTTACAATTATAAGATTGTCTTTGATAATTATAATTATAGTAATATTAAATAGTTAATGTTTTTATTAATGTGTATTTTGTTTATCTTGTTTTTGATGTTTTATATCTCAATGCTACAATGTAGAAATCCCTATTCTCACTGTTTTCTGAAACTGTTTGATCTTGCTTGTTTTTGAATGTTTTTGACTTTTTTGTGTTTTTTTTGCATAAACCAATGAAGTGCGATTTTGAAAGAAATTGCTTATAAAAATTAAATAAAATATTACAAGTCTAGAAATGATAGAATCTACCAGATATATAGATGCCAGAATGTTTATTGATCTCCTATGCTGAAAACAAATAAGATCGGATCACATGCAAAGTAAAAAGCTACAACATTTCTGATGAAAACCTGATTATTGCAGCAGCCTGAGATGCCCATCAAATGGTACGGCCATCACAGATTTCCACTTCTCCCTCTGCCAGATGCGTAGGCGCCCAAAAAGGTGAAGTCAAAATGCCAAAGAATAAGGCGATTTTCCCAAGACTGAAAAGTACGGCTTGTACTAGAAGGTACGACCCAGCAGCAAAAAGGTACGGATCTGTAACAGCAATGAAGAAATCTGTACGGCCTTGGTAAAGATGCCAGATGTGAAGCAAGATAGGCGCCCTAGAATATCCCCCTGTCTGATGACTTCCGGATTCAAACCCTGAAGATGCAATCTCTGAATAAGTTCTGTGATAACCTCTGAATGAAGCTACCTCTCTGATAAGCAATAAATCAGCTGATATTTCACAGCCTCTGAACTGCAACACTGAAGATGGCTCGTTCTCCAATGCAAAAGACAACTGAAACCCTTGGCTTCGTTCTCTGTAAGAATAATTGATCAAAGTCGATTTCATAACATAATGCTCTCTCTTCACAATGAAAAATCCTTATATTCTCAAGAGGGTCGACTTCCTCAGCAAAAAGCATCATTTAAATTAAGTTGAAAATTCACTTTTTATAATTCCATAGTTGGACGCCTCTTTTTAATTAAAATGATTAATTAAAAATGGTCCCCTTCTTAATGATGGTCGACCCCTTTAAAAATCACTTAAGTTATAATATTAAATAATATTATAACTTTATAATATAAGCTTCAAAATAATTAATATTTAATTTGACAGATAAATATTAATATCTTCCTCAAAATAAGTCCGATTAACGAACCGTCTGAAGCTGGAGAATAAGTGATTGAATTTGCATACGACCAGACCATACTGCTAAAAATAGCAGGGGTGCTCCGCTGAGTGATTTTACTTACTAAAAATAGCAAGTCAAGCAAATGATGTCTGAACGACCTCGAACGAAAGCCAAACTAGTAGATTCTGACAACCGAAGCCAAGCCAAGCTCCAACAAGACCCTCTATCCATCCTATCAGCCTACGAGGGTCACATAATAGGCTAATCTTAAGCACTTAGAGATGTCAACTGGAAGGGGACATTATAGTCCGCCCCTCCTGAAATTGCTTGCCCTCAAGCAATCTCAACTCCGGATGCTGCAAAATCTCCTCACTCTCCCACGTAGCATCCTCCACTGGTAAATCTCTCCATTTCACCAAATATTCCCCGATAGTCCTCCTACGCAACTGTCTCTCTCTGTACTCTAGGATAGACTCAGGTACTAAGATCAACTTTCCCTCGTCATCTAAGGGAGGTAAAACTGCTGAAGGTACCACACGGTGTCCCAACGCCTTCTTGAGACGTGACACATGAAAAACATTGTGGACCTTGCTATCCGCCGGAAGCTCTAGCTCATAAGCCACCTCCCCAACACGCCTCAGAATCCTGAAAGGACCATAATACCGCGGCTTAAGCTTCTCCGAGCCACTCTTCCTAAGAGTAGACTGACGGTAGGGCTGCAGCATGAGATATACCATGTCTCCCACCTCAAAAGATCTCTCTATCCTCTTCTGATCTACGTACTGCTTCTGCTGATTCTGTGCCTTAGCAATATTTTCCTTGAGAGCCCTCATAGTGTCCTGACTCTCTCGCAATAAATCTCCAGCACTTGGCACTCTACTGTCACTCAGTAGCAAATCCAGAAAATTAGGCGCCTCATAACCATACAACGCCATGAAGGGGGACATCTGAATGGTCATGTGAAAAGTAGTATTGTAACAATTGTCGCACAAATATATCCACTTGACCCATGCCTTTTGCTACCCTGCAATGTAATTCCAGAGGTAACCTTCCACCCATTTATTCACTATTTCCGTCTAACCATCGGTCTGCGGGTGGTAACTGGTGCTTGGTGTAAGCTCGGTCCCACAAAGTCTGAACACTTTCTGCCAGAAGTGACTCAGGAACCGACTATCCCTGTCGCTCACTATGCTCCGAGGCAACCCATGTAATCTGAAAACCTCACGGAAGAAAACCTCTGCTACCTGTGTAGCTGTGTAAGTGGTGGTGATCGGAAAGAAGTGGGCATACTTCGTTAGCCGATCCACAACTACATATATGCAATCACGCCCCTGGGCTTTAGGCAAGCCCGTAATAAAATCCATCGATAGGCATTCCCACTTCCTATCAGGAATCGGAAGTGGCTGCAACAATCCTGCCGGATACGTGTTCTCCTGCTTGTTTTGCTGACAAACAGGGCACTCACACACAAACTGAAGAACGTCTGCCTTAAGACCCTTCCATGTAAACCTTTCTCGAATCTGTCTGTATGTTTTGAAGTACTCGGGATGCCCTGCTGTGGGTACATCATGAAAGGCTTGCATAATGGTGTTCTTCATCTCAGATCATGGGATCAAGAAAATCCTGTTCTTGTAAATGATCAAGTCATTCACAAGTGTGTACCTGGTGTCTACCATCGATCCCTCAACAATACCAGATGCCCAAGTATCCTTGGCATACTCTGCCACAATCAAATGCCTCCAGTCCTCTGCAATATGTACCATAGAACTCAGATAAGGCCGGCGTGAGAGAGCGTCAGCCACGACATTCTGGGTACTTTTGATGTAGGTGATATCAAAGTCATATGCCTGTAACTTGCTCACCCATTTCTGCCGACGGTCATTTAAATCTTGCTGCCCCAGGAAATGCCTCAAGCTATTGTGATCAGTTTTAATACAAAACTTATTGCCCACGAGATATTGCCTGAATTTGGCCAAGGCATGCATTATGGCCAGCATCTCCTTATCATAAATACTGTAAAGCCTCTCGGTCCTCCGAGTTTTCTGCTCTCATAAACAATCGGGTGCTTGTCCTGCATAAGCACCGCTCCGCCCCTCACGAAGCATCATCAAGCTCAAAAGGCTTCGAAAATCTGGTGCTAACACTGACACGTAGTCATCCTCCTTGAACCTCACAAAACACTCCTGCGCCCTCAGGAGTCCAACAGAATGCACCTTTTTTCAACAAATCCGTCATAGGTGCTGCATGCCGTGAATAACCATTCACAAATCTGCGATAGAAACCGCATAACCCAAGGAATCCTCGCAGCTGTGTAAGGTTTGCTGGAGTAGGCCAATCTACAATAGCACGGATCTTCTCAGGATCCATCCGCACTCCCTCTGCACTGATGATATGGCCTAAGTATAACAACTCAGTCATCCCTAAATCACACTTGGACTCCTTGGCGTACAAGGACTCCCTCTCCAAAATGCTGAGTACTGTATCCAGATGAGCCAAATGCTCCTGCCAAGTCCTGCTGTAAATCAGAATATCATCGAAGAAGACAAGTACATATCTCCTCAGATGTGAGTGGAAGACTCTGTTCATGGTGGACTGGAAAGTCGTTGGCGCTCTAGTTAGCCCAAAAGGCATCACCACAAACTCGAAGTGTCCACAATGACAACGGAATGCAGTCTTCTCAACATCCTGCTCACGGACTCTAATCTGGTGATATCCCGATCTCAAGTCTATCTTCATGAAATAACAGGCACCATGGAGCTCGTCAATAAGCTCATCTATACGAGGTATGGGGTACCTGTTTTTGATGGTCCTCTTATTCAGGACTTTGTAATCGATGCACATACGAAGAGTACCATCTTTCTTCTTCACTAGGACAACTGAAGAAGCAAATGGTGATTTACTTGGTCGAATGTGACCCATAGCAAGCAACTCCTTGATAGTGTTCTCTATCTCATCCTTAAGCCACTTTGGATGCCTATAAGGAGTAATCATGACGGGCTTAGCGCCCTCCTCAAGCTCTATGATGTGCTCAATACCCCTGTCCGGAGGTCTCCCTGGTGGAATATCACTGAAAACCTTCTCATGCTTAACTCTCAACTGTTGAATGTCAAGGTGATACTCGGCCTTATGCTTTCCCTTCTGTATAGGTGTCAAAGTGCACTCAGCAGCCCACTCAACCATGTTATGTCGCATAAGTCTCTCCATCCGTCAGAAGGAAATAGTCCTGACGTTACTGTCTCGAATGGCCTTCAGGATATGAGTCTTCCCGTCCACATCAAACCGAATCTCCATGTCTTTGAGACGAAGTGTGACTTCCTCAAGGGAATGAAGCCACTTCATGCCCAAAACTAAATCAATGTCTCCCATATTCACTACGTAGTAATCAGCCTTGAATTCATAATTATTCAAGCGCAAGGGAAGATCCTTAATCATACGATCACACCTGAGAGTGTAACCATCAGCCACCTTAACTCGAATGCCCTCAAACTCCTCGGTCATGAGTCCACGCTTCTCCACAAATCTAGCATCAATAAAATTGTGGGTGGCTCCTGTATCAAGAAGGGTGATGACCCTTTGACCTGCCAAAACTCCACGAAGTCTAAAAGAACCCTCCTGCTGAATGATAGACAACCATGCCTCCTTAATTTGGAGCTCTGACTCTGCCTCTGCCTTAGGCTCTGAAGCCTCTGATTCTGACTCTCTAGGACTCTCCTGCTGTTCGGAACTCTCAGATTCCGAATCCTCGTAATAAGCCCACATTACCCTATTGGCCTTACCCTTAGGCCGCAAAGGACAATCGTGGTTAGCATCGTAGGGACCTTTGCAGTAGAAGCAAAGCTTCTTCCCGCGCAAATCATTAAGAGCCTCGCGATCCAAGGGTGCTGCTGATTTACCCTTTGAGTCACTCTTAAAATCAGATCTCTCCTTATTCTTATTAAATCCCTTATTGTCCCTGAATGAAGAAGTGTTTCTGGAATTGAATTTGCTGGATGTTGCTGCAAACTCTATGCTACGTGCCTTCTTCATAGCTTCCTGTAACGAAGGAGGATCAAATGCTTTGATCCAACCTCTCAATGGTTCCAACAATCCCTCCATGAAAAGCACAACTAGACGCCTCTCTGATATATTGGGAACCATCACTGACAATCGCTGGAAATCTCCTATGTAGGACTCCAAACTACCACTCTGTCGCAATTAGGCCAAATCTCTGAAATAAGACTCAGGATCCTTCTTGTCGAATCGTTCCACCAACTTGTCTATGAACTCCTGGTATGTGGTGATACGATCATGCTGAAGGGTCACCATCCCATGATGCCACCATTTATAAGCTGCTCCCTCAATATGCAATGTAGCGTACCTGATAGCATCCTCGTCAGCCATTGGACGCAATGTGAGAAAGGTATCAAGCTTACTGATCCAGGCCTGGGCTGTGACCTTGCCACTACCGTCAAACATAGCTAGAGTGAGTCTGTTTGTGGCATGCTTCAGATCATTATTGTTATATCTAGGCCTATTATCTTGTCGATTCCTGTGATGTTCTCTCCTCTGTGTGATAAATCTGTCAAAGGTAATCCTCTCTCTGACCTCTGGTGTCAGTAACTCCCACTCATCGTTCGCTGCCATAAGAGTATCAGCGAACATTCCCTCAGGCTCCTCATCTGCAATAGCCTCATCGGGCTCTTGTCTCACAAAAGTAGGCCGGGTGGGCCTGTCTGTTGTCCGTGAAACAGTCCTAGGTGCTCTTCGTGAACCTGCATCACTCCTGTTCTCATCACGATGAGGTGACGGTCTCCTCGGCATACCTATCCTCTGTATTGCCATTGTCAACTGCTGTAGGACATCAGTAACCTGCTGTTGACCTGTCCGTAAATCTCTAAGAGTGTGTAGGACCTCTGCATCATCATTATCCCTAGGGTTTTGAGGAATCTCTGTTCTGTCAGCCATGGTACCCGGCTGCCTGTTCACTCCCTGTTCCCTGTCAATCAAGGCTCTCCTGCGAGTGTAATATTTGTGAGGCCCAACCTCTTGTGGCTGCATAAGAATGCTAAACCCTCAAGATGGCAGGATTTAGCTCTGATACCACTGTAGAAACCCCTGTTCTCACTGTTTTCTGAAACTGTTTGATCTTGCTTGTTTTTGAACGTTTTTGATTTTTTTGTGTTTTTTTTTGCATAAACCAATGAATTGCGATTTTGAAAGAAATTGCTTATAAAAATTAAATAAAATATTACAAGTCTAGAAATGATAGAATCTACCAGATATATAGATGCCAGAATGTTTATTGATCTCCTATGCTGAAAACAAATAAGATCGGATCACATGCAAAGTAAAAAGCTACAACATTTCTTATGAAAACCTGATTATTGCAGCAGCTTGAGATGCCCATGAAATGGTACGGCCATCATAGATTTCCACTTCTCCCTCCGCCAGATGCTTGAAAAAGGATCCAGAGGTGTAGGCGCCCAAAAAGGTGAAGTCAGAATGCCAAAGAATAAGGCGATTTGCCCAAGACTGAAAAGTACGGCCTGTACTAGAAGGTACGGCCCAGCAGCAAAAAGGTACGGATCTGTAACAGCAATGAAGAAATCTGTACGGCCTTGGTAAAGATGCCAGATGTGAAGCAAGATAGGCGCCCCAGAATATCCCCCTGTCTGATGACTTTCGGATTCAAACCCTGAAGATGCAATCTCTGAATAAGTTCTGTGATAACCTCTGAATGAAGCTACCTCTTTGATAAGCAATAAATCAGCTGATATTTCACAGCCTCTGAACTGCAACACTGAAGATGGCTCGTTCTCCAATGCAAAAGACAACTGAAACCCTTGGCTCCGTTCTCTGGAAGAATAATTGATCAGAGTCGATTTCATAACATAATGCTCTCTCTTCACAATGAAAAATCCTTATATTCTCAAGAGGGTCGACTTCCTCAGCAAAAAGCATCATTTAAATTAAGTTGAAAATTCACTTTTAATAATTCCATAGTTGGACGCCTCTTTTTAATTAAAATGATTAATTAAAAATGGTCCCCTTCTTAATGATGGTCGACCCCTTTAAAAATCACTTAAGTTATAATATTAAATAATATTATAACTTTATAATATAAGCTTCAAAATAATTAATATTTAATTTGACAGATAAATATTAATATCTTCCTCAAAATAAGTCCGATTAACGAACCGTCTGAAGCTAGAGAATAAGTGATTGAATTTGCATCCGACTAGACCATACTGCTAAAAATAGCAGGGGTGCTCCGCTGAGTGACTTTACTTACTAAAAATAGCAAGTCAAGCAAAAGATGTCCAAACGACCCCAAACGAAAGCCAAACTGGTAGATTCTGACAACCGAAGCCAAGCCAAGCTCTAACAAGACCCTCTATCCATCCTATCAGCCTACGAGGGTCACATAATAGGCTAATCTTAAGCACTGAGAGATGTCAACTGAAAGGGGACATTATAGTCCGCCCTCCTGAAATTGCTTGTCCTCAAGCAATCTCAACTCCGGATGCTGCAAAATCTCCCTCACTCTCCCGTAGCATCCTCCACTGGTAAATCTCTCCATTTCACCAAATATTCCCCATAGTCTCCTCCTACGCAATCGCTCTCTCTCTCGTACTTAGATAGACTTCCAGCCCAAGATCAACTTCTTTCCTCATCATAAGGGAGGTAAATCATTTAAGGTACCACACGTGTCCCAACGCCTTTCTTGAGACGTGACACAGGAAAACATTAGACCTTGCGACCACCGGAAGCTCTAGCTCATAAGCCACCTCTCCAACATGCCTCAGAATCCTGAAAGGACCATAATACCAAGGCTTAAGCTTCTCCGATCCACTCTTCCTAAGAGTAGACTGACGATAGGGCTGCAGCATGAGATATACCATGTCTCCCACCTCAAAAGATCTCTCTGTTCTCTTCTGATCTGCATACTGCTTCTGCTGATTTTGTGCCTTAGCAATATTTTCCTTAAGAGCCCTCACAGTGTCCTGACTCTCCTGCAATAAATCTCCAGCACTAGGCACTCTACTGTCACTCAGTAGCAAATCCAAAAAACTAGGCGCCTCATAGCCATACAACGCCATGAAAGGGGACATCTGAATGGTCATATGAAAAGTAGTATTGTAACAATACTCGCACAAATATATCCACTTGACCCATGCCTTGCTACCAGTAATGTAATTCCGTGAAAATCTTCCACCCATTTATTCACTATTTCCGCCTAACCATCTAGTCATATGGTAACTGTGTTGGTAAGCTCGGTCCCACAGTCCGAACACTTTCGCCGGTGACTCAGAACCGACTATCCCCTGCCGCCAATATGTTCGGTACAAACCCATGTAATCCTTTGTGAAACCACCTAAGAAAACCTCCGCTACCCGTAGTCGCAAGTGGTGGTGATCGAAAGAAGTAAGCATACTCTCAAGAATGACCCACAACCATATGCAATCACGTCCCTGGGCTTTAGGCAAGCCCGTAATAAAATCCATCGATAGGCATTCCCACTTCCTATCAGGAATCGGAAGTGGCTGCAACAATCCTGCCGGATACGTGTTCTCCTGCTTGTTTTGCTGACAAACAGGGCACTCACACACAAACTGAAGAACGTCTGCCTTAAGACCCTTCCATGTAAACCTTTCTCGAATCTGTCTGTATGTTTTGAAGTACTCGGGATGCCCTGCTGTGGGTACATCATGAAAGGCTTGCATAATGGTGTTCTTCATCTCAGATCATGGGATCAAGAAAATCCTGTTCTTGTAAATGATCAAGTCATTCACAAGTGTGTACCTGGTGTCTACCATCGATCCCTCAACAATACCAGATGCCCAAGTATCCTTGGCATACTCTGCCACAATCAAATGCCTCCAGTCCTCTGCAATATGTACCATAGAACTCAGATAAGGCCGGCGTGAGAGAGCGTCAGCCACGACATTCTGGGTACTTTTGATGTAGGTGATATCAAAGTCATATGCCTGTAACTTGCTCACCCATTTCTGCCGACGGTCATTTAAATCTTGCTGCCCCAGGAAATGCCTCAAGCTATTGTGATCAGTTTTAATACAAAACTTATTGCCCACGAGATATTGCCTGAATTTGGCCAAGGCATGCATTATGGCCAGCATCTCCTTATCATAAATACTGTAAAGCCTCTCTGGTCCTCTGAGTTTTCTGCTCTCATAAACAATCGGGTGCTTGTCCTGCATAAGCACCGCTCCAATGCCCTCACCAGAAGCATCACACTGAAGCTCAAAAGGCTTCGTAAAATCTGGCAGTGCTAACACTGGACACGTAGTCATCAGCTCCTTGAACCTCACAAAACACTCCTGTGCCTCAGGAGTCCAACAGAATGCACCTTTTTTCAACAAATCCATCATACGTGCTGCATGGCGTGAATAACCATTCACAAATCTGCGATAGAAACCGCATAACCCAAGGAATCCTTGCAGCTGTGTAAGGTTCTCTGGAGTAGGCCAATCTATTATAGCACGGATCTTCTCAGGATCCATCCGCACTCCCTCTGCACTGATGATATGGCCTAAGTATAACAACTCAGTCATCCCTAAATCACTTGGACTCCTTGGCGTACAAAGGACTCCCTCTCAAAATCTTGATGCGTCGAGATAGGCCAAATGCTGCCAAGTCTGCTTGTAAATCGAGAATATCATCGAAGACAGAAGTACATATCTCCTCCGGATGTGAGTGGGAAGGCTTCTTGTTCATGGTGAATTTGGAAAGTGGGTTGGCTCTAGTTAGCCCAAAGGCATCACCACCGAAGTGTCCTGTGATAGCGAATCACGATCTTCTCAACATCCTGCTCACGGACTCTAATCACGGTGATATCGATCTCAGAATCTCTATCTTCATGAAATAGCGAGGCACCATGGGCTAGATCCAATAAGCTCGTATCGCGGTATGGGGTACGTTTTTGATGGTCTCTTATTGAGGACTTTGGCATCGATGCATCTGAAGAGTACCATCTTTCTTCTTCACTAGGACAAGCTGAAGAAGCAAAATGAGGTGGTTTACTTGATAGAATGTGACCCATAACCAACAACTCCTGCTTTGTGGTGTTCTCTATCTCATCCTTAAGCCACTTAGGATGCCTGTACGGTGTAATCATGACAGGCTTAGTGCCCTCCTCAAGCTCTATAATGTGGTCAATACCCCTGTCTAGAGGTCTCCCTGGTGGAAAGTCACTGAAAACCTTCTCATGCTTAACTCTCAACTACTGAATGTCAAGGTTTGGGGTTAGAAGGCGGAATCGGCCACTCCAACCATGTTATGTGCATAAAGAATCTCCATCGATGAGAAGGAAATAGTCACGGCGTTCTTGTCGAATGGCCTTCCCGGGATATGAGTCTTCCCGTCTACATCAAACCGAATCTCCATGTCTTTGAGATGAAGTGTGACTTCCTCAAGGGAATGAAGCCACTTCATGCCCAAAACTAAATCAATGTCTCCCATATTCACTACGTAATAATCAGCCTTGAATTCATAATTATTCAAGCGCAAAGGAAGATCCTTAATCATACGATCACACTTGAGAGTGTAACCATCAGCCACCTTAACCCGAATGCCCTCAAACTCTTCGGTTATGAGCCCACGTCTCTCCACAAATCTGGCATCAATAAAATTATGGGTGGCACCCGTGTCCAAAAGGGTGATAACCTTTTGACTAGCCAAAACTCCTGAGAAGTCTAAAGAACCCTCTGCTGAATGATGAACAGCCATGCACTCCTTAATTTGGAGCTCGACTCGCCTGCCTTAGGCTCTGAAGCCTCCGATTCTGACTCCTCAGAACTCTCCTTCTGTTCGGAACTCTCAGATTCTGAATCCTCGTAATAAGCCCACATTACCCTATTGGCCTTACCCTTAGGCCGCAAAGGACAATCGTGGTTAGCATCGTAGGGACCTTTGCAGTAGAAGCAAAGCTTCTTCCCGCGCAAATCATTAAGAGCCTCGCGATCCAAGGGTGCTGCTGATTTACCCTTTGAGTCACTCTTAAAATCAGATCTCTCCTTATTCTTATTAAATCCCTTATTGTCCCTGAATGAAGAAGTGTTTCTGGAATTGAATTTGCTGGATGTTGCTGCAAACTCTATGCTACGTGCCTTCTTCATAGCTTCCTGTAACGAAGGAGGATCAAATGCTTTGATCCAACCTCTCAATGGTTCCAACAATCCCTCCATGAAAAGCACAACTAGACGCCTCTCTGATATATTGGGAACCATCACTGACAATCGCTGGAAATCTCCTATGTAGGACTCCAAACTACCACTCTGTCGCAATTAGGCCAAATCTCTGAAATAAGACTCAGGATCCTTCTTGTCGAATCGTTCCACCAACTTGTCTATGAACTCCTGGTATGTGGTGATACGATCATGCTGAAGGGTCACCATCCCATGATGCCACCATTTATAAGCTGCTCCCTCAATATGCAATGTAGCGTACCTGATAGCATCCTCGTCAGCCATTGGACGCAATGTGAGAAAGGTATCAAGCTTACTGATCCAGGCCTGGGCTGTGACCTTGCCACTACCGTCAAACATAGCTAGAGTGAGTCTGTTTGTGGCATGCTTCAGATCATTATTGTTATATCTAGGCCTATTATCTTGTCGATTCCTGTGATGTTCTCTCCTCTGTGTGATAAATCTGTCAAAGGTAATCCTCTCTCTGACCTCTGGTGTCAGTAACTCCCACTCATCGTTCGCTGCCATAAGAGTATCAGCGAACATTCCCTCAGGCTCCTCATCTGCAATAGCCTCATCGGGCTCTTGTCTCACAAAAGTAGGCCGGGTGGGCCTGTCTGTTGTCCGTGAAACAGTCCTAGGTGCTCTTCGTGAACCTGCATCACTCCTGTTCTCATCACGATGAGGTGACGGTCTCCTCGGCATACCTATCCTCTGTATTGCCATTGTCAACTGCTGTAGGACATCAGTAACCTGCTGTTGACCTGTCCGTAAATCTCTAAGAGTGTGTAGGACCTCTGCATCATCATTATCCCTAGGGTTTTGAGGAATCTCTGTTCTGTCAGCCATGGTACCCGGCTGCCTGTTCACTCCCTGTTCCCTGTCAATCAAGGCTCTCCTGCGAGTGTAATATTTGTGAGGCCCAACCTCTTGTGGCTGCATAAGAATGCTAAACCCTCAAGATGGCAGGATTTAGCTCTGATACCACTGTAGAAACCCCTGTTCTCACTGTTTTCTGAAACTGTTTGATCTTGCTTGTTTTTGAACGTTTTTGATTTTTTTGTGTTTTTTTTTGCATAAACCAATGAATTGCGATTTTGAAAGAAATTGCTTATAAAAATTAAATAAAATATTACAAGTCTAGAAATGATAGAATCTACCAGATATATAGATGCCAGAATGTTTATTGATCTCCTATGCTGAAAACAAATAAGATCGGATCACATGCAAAGTAAAAAGCTACAACATTTCTTATGAAAACCTGATTATTGCAGCAGCTTGAGATGCCCATGAAATGGTACGGCCATCATAGATTTCCACTTCTCCCTCCGCCAGATGCTTGAAAAAGGATCCAGAGGTGTAGGCGCCCAAAAAGGTGAAGTCAGAATGCCAAAGAATAAGGCGATTTGCCCAAGACTGAAAAGTACGGCCTGTACTAGAAGGTACGGCCCAGCAGCAAAAAGGTACGGATCTGTAACAGCAATGAAGAAATCTGTACGGCCTTGGTAAAGATGCCAGATGTGAAGCAAGATAGGCGCCCCAGAATATCCCCCTGTCTGATGACTTTCGGATTCAAACCCTGAAGATGCAATCTCTGAATAAGTTCTGTGATAACCTCTGAATGAAGCTACCTCTTTGATAAGCAATAAATCAGCTGATATTTCATAGCCTCTGAACTACAACACTGAAGATGGCTCGTTCTCCAATGCAAAAGACAACTGAAACCCTTGGCTCCGTTCTCTGGAAGAATAATTGATCAGAGTCGATTTCATAACATAATGCTCTCTCTTCACAATGAAAAATCCTTATATTCTCAAGAGGGTCGACTTCCTCAGCAAAAAGCATCATTTAAATTAAGTTGAAAATTCACTTTTAATAATTCCATAGTTGGACGCCTCTTTTTAATTAAAATGATTAATTAAAAATGGTCCCCTTCTTAATGATGGTCGACCCCTTTAAAAAATCACTTAAGTTATAATATTAAATAATATTATAACTTTATAATATAAGCTTCAAAATAATTAATATTTAATTTGACAGATAAATATTAATATCTTCCTTAAAATAAGTCCGATTAACAAACCGTCTGAAGCTGGAGAATAAGTGATTGAATTTGCATACGACTAGACCATACTGCTAAAAATAGCAGGGGTGCTCCGCTGAGTGATTTTACTTACTAAAAATAGCAAGTCAAGCAAATGATGTCCGAACGACCTCGAACGAAAGCCAAACTGGTAGATTCTGACAACCGAAGCCAAGCCAAGCTCCAACAAGACCCTCTATCCATCCTATCAGCCTACGAGGGTCACATAATAGGCTAATCTTAAGCACTGAGAGATGTCAACTGGAAGGGGACATTACATACAATTTCGGGGGACATGACACAAACAAACACTTCCGCTTCTTTCTCTATCCCTTCATCAATAGAATGTTCTGCTTTTCCATTCGAACCTTTAGATTTTGCAAATATCCTTGAGTATACCCCTTTAATTTCAAGATCTCTCATAAGCATGGACAACTCCTGTAAGAACTCAGATATAGACTTCTTTGTAGCCATCTAACAACTGAGCTCTGTTTTTTCACAGGATGGCAGGATCTTGGCTCTGATACCACTGAAATGACCCCCTTATAATTTTTTCAAATTTTTGCAACAATACTTCAACAATGGCACCCGTTAGCATTAGCCAAAAACAAATTAATTGCTGAAAGTAACCCTACGCCAAGAATGTACACCAGGATCCCAATGTTGGGCAAGGTGTGAGCATATGGTGCCGGGGATCGTTAGTCTCCAAACTAAATGAAGTACAATGTTGGAAAGTAAAGTTTATGCAACTCAACCGTGTATTCCAACGGGAGTGATTTGACGGCACAACCGATCAACAATATGAATGTAAGTACAAAAATTAAATGGACGGCTCAGCCGATCAACAATATGAATACTGAAAGTAAAGTAGGGCGGGGAGACGACCCCAGTACAATATGCAAGATGGTGAGGCTTGTGTCTTCCACCAATGGTGGGAATGATAATGCTTAAACAAAAGTAACGAGGTGACGAGGCTAGCCTCTTCCACTAAAAGTGGGAATATAATAGAAAATAGCAAAATGTAAAGATGAGCTGATCAATACTACTTAAACAGCTTTACAGTTAGGATCAATCCTGCAAGTAGCCAATGGTCAAGCTGTCCAAGAAGCTGCAATATTATTATTTGATTTCCAACCTTCAAAGACTCACTAAATATGAAAACCCACCCCAAAAACTCTAACTTCTACAAACTGAAATATCAGACCAGCAACCTGAAAACTACAGACCAACAACTAATAAACTCACCAAAATGCTCATAACTCACTCAAAACTACTCCAAATGACATGAAACGAAATGCATATGACCCCTAGAGAGATGGCGACCAAGCTAGGATTGAGAACAACTGCAAAATGAAGATATTTATTTTGCTAAAGCTTTCCAAGACTTCCTAGACAAAGTGCGACCTGGAAAGTGACAACCTGCAAGATTAAAATAATGACTCCACAATAAATTCTCAAAACTTGCACAAAGGGGCGCCCTGAGCCAAGGAAGAGATTTATCAACTTCCCAGAACCAAACAAAAATCGCCTAGAGTGCTATGAGTGAAAACCTACTTCAGCCACACCCAACTAGCAACCTGTAAATTGACAAAGCACACCAAAAGACATCAGAAAACATCAAAAGACTCCATTACAATAAGCTCAATCTACTCTTTAGTGTAAAGAACAACCTCTAACTCAGCTAATTGCTATCTTTCAAGCGAGAAACCAAGTCCAAGTTAGGAGGTATGCATTCCTCGAAGCAAACCTGTCACCATTTTGGCAGCATTTCATTATAATTTCTTCATGGGTGAGAAAAAAAGAGCCCAACACTCTTATTTATAGCTTTCTGTCTCCAAATTCAAATTTCCATTTCCCTCTCTTTAGGGAGCCCAACTTGGATTTGCATTTTATTTTTTAATTTAATTTATCTCCTTGATTTTGGCGTCCCACATGAAGGATAATTACTTTATAAAAAATCAGTGTTCCACGATGTTTCGGGGACGGGGACGAGGGGATAGTAGGGGACGTGTTTCACGTGCGCGGGGGTGGGGGTATAAATTTGGGGGCAGCGGGGGGACGGCAGGGGGGTAGTGGAGTGCTGAAATACATATAGTACTTGAAAAAATAGTTATAAAAAGATGTATAAGTATAAGAATTATACATCTTGGAGACAACTAGGAGTCCCCTAGATGCCTTGAGGACACCCCGGCATCCTTGAAGTCCTAGTGGCGTCTTGGAGACGGCGACATTTGTGGTGGGATGGTGGCGCTGGTGGTGGGCTGGTGGGGGGACGTCCCCCCTAAGTCCCCAAGTCTCCGAGACGTCCCTGTCTAGGAAACGTGGGTTTTTTTGGGGGGGACGCGTCCCCGTGGAACACTGTAAAAAATGCAAATAAAACATAACTTTTTGCATCCCAAGTCACTTTAAGTAAAATACTTTAGAATATGCAAATATTTCTCCAAATATGGCGTCCAAAATTACTTAAGTGAGAAACCTTTATAAAAATTGCTTTTTAATAAACCCAACTTATCTCTCCATTTAGGCGTCCAAGGCTAAGGTGAAAATATATTTAATATGACTTAAATAATTCTCCAAAGTCATCCCTAAGCCTTAGCAAAATTATTTCATTTAATATGTTACTTTCACCAAATATCAAACTTTCCAGAATAATCACCTCGAATGTTGGAGACCAATTGAATAAACTGACCTGCTAGAAATAGCCACTGCACTGAACTGCTGCTAAAAATAGCACTGCCAAAAATAGCACCTACTAAAAATAGCATATTGCTAAAAATAGTAAGTTGTTCCAAACTCATTTTGAGCACAGACTGGCCAGCCGTCGCAACTTACTAAAAATAATAAGTCCGGAAAAGTTCTCTAATTCAGTTGCATGGAACATCATCGCGAAGCTCTCATAAAACCCAGAAGGAATCCGGAATTAGAACTGTAAAACTCCAAAACTACCAAGGAAACAACCAAATATGCAAGTCATTATCTCGTCATGCATGTTACCACATCCTGAAGCTCTCCGAAAACCCAAAAATCTCCACCAAACATGCATCCAAAAATCTCGCATGCAGTCTTCAAAACCTCCTCTAAGAGTGGAAACCCTATTTTTAGCTTTTGACTGGCCTACGGGTTTTCGGAAATAGGGTATCAGACACATAACAGCGTATGGCTAAAATGGGTACATGACACATGCTACTGACAATCGTTGGTTTAAAGAAACTTGTGAATTATCTCATTCTGTCTATTTGAAAGAGGAGGCGACGACTAGACATGCATCAAATACCATTTCCTATATTTCCAGTTTCATTAGTTGCCGTCTCCAATTGATCAAACCAGGTTGTAGATGATTATGAAGAGAGGTGGACGGTGAAGCTACATGTCTATAAGAAACTTAATCATATAGGTGGATCGAATCAAGAGCATACATTATACATTCCACCCAATTCATTTCAAAGTTGACGATAGCCATGCATATTTTCATTGGCATATTTCCAACAGCCTGAGCGACTATACATATCATCAATTAATTAGGCTTGGTGATAATTCCGTTGACATACTAGCATTCTAGACAATGCATAGTCACGACTATTCTCAGTTCCTGTGACTTGCTTTAATACATCGTGTGAGTTAAGTGATTCCATTCATAAGGAAATATAGGATGTCTTTGTATAGCTATGGTAGACTGGTTTGAGCATAACTAGATATGGTATGATTGGTGTAATGCAACGTTGGATTTGATGGAGTACACTCAGCCAACATGGATACTGGGGGTTGAAGTGATAAGGAGTATTTGTTGGAAAAACTAACATTCGAGTTGAATATCGCTAGGGGGATGTACGGTGGGTTACAGTTCTCAGGAATGGGTAGAGTTAGTGTTAGTAGTGATAATTATCATTTAGAAGCAAGCTAACAAACTAAGGAAAGGAACGGTTAATATCTCTACAAGCAATAATTAATGTTGATCGCTTAACCAAAGAGGCATGTCCTTTTGGATGAACTATCTCTATTAAAAAAGACACACCCTTGTAGTCAAGCATAAAGGTATAAATGATATTAAGAAATGAAGTGGAGATCATCGAATAGTTGTGCAGATATATTCATTTAAAGACTCAGATATTAAGTGCTCCTAAGTAGCCAGCAATTTAACCAATCAAGATGCATGATTAATCAGCAAAGTCAGAAATAACATCCATTATAAAATTGCATGTATAAAGAGATAAATTCAGAAATAGCAATTTAAAGAGGTCTAACCTCTTGTAACAATGCATAGTTCTCAATTAACCTATCAGAAACAAAATTATATTTACATGGCATATTGCCATTATTAAAATAATATTTACATCAGATATTGTAATTCTTATCATACGCCTATGACTCTACTAGTGTTATCAGTTTTTCTGAGATATACCAAGTGCATCATCTTTACTATCCTTACGGTATTTGGTATAATTTGATATCTTTACATAAATATTGGATGATAATCTGTGTCAATCCAATAAGGAATAAATCGTAAATCTATTGATCCGGAGCTTAGGTCATTACATTGGGTTCTTGGGACCTGCTTTCCTCCATCTTGTTCCTAATACAAGACAAACCTTCAATTTGCTATAACTTAGCTAATTTTGCTTCAATTTTCACCAAATTTGAACCATGGGTACCCATCAAGCCCTTCAACAAGATGATGCCTTGAATTTGACCAATTTATCTCATTCTTCTAAAGTTTTCTCCCTATTTGGGTTTCTTTAGGGAAAATGTTGTTGTCTACATTGTTTGTATTTCCTGCTCTGTGTTGAAGCTCTATTCTTTGTTTTTGCTAAATTGCTCTTGACAACATGATTCTAAAAGCACAGGGTCTTTTTATTAGCAAGATATGCCAGCCCCACTTCCCTGTGTATGTGTTTGTTGTACCTGATACAAATACAAGTTTAGTACAACAAGGGTACAACTTATATAGTATCCTATTGTAACTAGTCTTAGGGAAAATTTCAATCCTTGCCAATTATTTCTTGGTTTGATGTCCTAGAAAATATTGCCATATCTATGGTGAAATGTAAGGAAAAAGAAACTCTTTGCATTGTTTTTTCTTGCATTTTCCTTTGCTCACGTCCACCACTACCCATCCTTTGCCCATTATGAAATTATGATGAAATTCCTCTGTAATTATATGCTGATGAAATGTTTTAGTAAGATGTCTTCCTTGTGCATAATAAACTAAGTTCCAATGGCTCATAGAAAATCAACTTGCCACTTGTAGAAATGAACGACTTGTTAGATAATTTTAGATTGGTACATAGCTTATAGCCTTTGACGTATTAGATAAAAATGAGAAACCTGTTAGATGAAGTGGAAAAAATAATTAGCAACTTGTTAGATGAAGTGGAAAAACGATTAGCAACCTGTTAGGCCACAAACAACTTTAAGCTTAAGATGAAGTTTAATTTCATTTATTTGTTTAGTTGGAATTGGTATATATTAAAATAAAAGTTGATTTGTGATTAATTTTGGTTTTAATTTTTTATAATTTTTCAAAATTAATATTAAACTTTTAGTATATATTTAATTTTTAAGTTTTAGTTATTTTATTTTATTTTATTGCTTCTAAGGAAATAAAAATCTTTTATGTAGATATTAGATATATCCATCTCTATTTGCATGCAACCTTTGTTAAGGACCATTTTGAAGCATGGGAAGAGTTGACAAAGGTCTTAAAAAAATTCAGATTATTGAGGGATAACGATGGGATGCGGAATCTGCTACAGGAATCATGGAAAAATCATACGCCTCTTGCTTGTATGTAGTGTTGTGTGGATTGCAGAGTAATAATGAGCTCGGGTAACAAAAAAGTCCAGTAAGCATAGAAAAGGAAAGGTTAGAAGTGTAGGCTGTGGAACATAGGTCTTCCATTATATGGGAAGCCTTGTGATACAAAGTGAAGACATTTTTTACCTCCAATTGGAGTGGAAAGTGTTTTGCAGGCATAAAATGAGCCACTCCATTCCATGGTTCTATAGTCATATGCTGCAAACCTTTGAAGGATCTAGTATGTGCTTGGCTCTTCACTAGAAAGTTTGAGATGCTTCATTCCTTGGCAATATGCAGGAAGATCAATTTCACAATGAACTTGCATGTCTCATTGCCTCAATTTCTTGATTATGGTTGCACATATACAAGAGCATTGCATTCGTTTTAAGAGACAATATTTCATCCATATTAGAGCATTGTATCATTTTAAAGCATCAAGATTATATATCTCCTATGTTACTGGTTTGCCTAGTATGAAGCCTGGGTTGGGTTGGGTTTGGTCCGGTTCGGGTTCGGAAAACGAGTTCGGTTCGATGCAAATATGCCCTGGGTTCAGATTTCTCACTGTGGGTTCGACTAGGGTTCAAAACCCTGACTGTGGGTCCGACCAGGGTCCACTTTTTTCGAACCCGGGTCCGATTTTCTACTTCTGCTCTCTCTTTTTAGCATTACTAGTTTTCTCTTCTCCCTTGCTGGTTTACCCTCTATGGATCTATGTAGAGCAGGGGTCTATCCTCCCTCATTAATTTTGAACTGTGCTCACAAGTTCTAGATCTCCATCTTGCCACAAGAAAATTGATGCATTGATAGTGGTTGGTGGCAAGCACAAGATGGATCAGCCCAGAAATAGTCTAAATCAATGCATGCCAACTTTGGAGGACTGCCTCAATATTGATGTCCATGAATTTCAAAAAGAAGTATCTTTGTTGCATGAAAGGAGCCCGATCTACAGATTCCTAGGCATGCAAATGCCTTTGGAAGAGTTGTATCTCTAGACTCGTGAGAATTGGAAACCTAAGGGGGCATTTGAGTTACAAGTTTGTGTACAAGGACACTTTAATGCCATCTACACTAATGAATTAGATAGTGTAAGAGAGGGGGACCACCGCATGCAAGACCCCAGGTCACGGAGGGTCAAGATGTGAGAGGCTGCCCTAACATACCTCGGCTAATTGTAATGTTAGGAAATGCGAGGCGAGAGTAACAAGGACCGTGAGGCCTCTCAGTTACCCTGCAGGCCCGAAACACAGGAAGGGACTAGGCAAGCCGGTTTTTAGGTCTAACACTACGCCTCATGAAGCTCTCTGTCCGAGGACAAAAGTGCAGTCTCTGGACGTCAGCGTGGCGCGTTGGCGTCTCTAAAGTGCGCTGGCGTTCGTACGGCCAGACAACAGTGAAGATGAGGTCAAACGAACAAAAACTAGCTAATGGCCTAGCTGACTAACAAAAGGGCCAGAGTGATGTAAGTAAATGAAATACTCTCTAATGTTATAAAGCAAATATGCAAGAGTAAAGAGAATAAGGAGGATCTCACCAAGGAATTCGTTTGCCAGCTGATCCCTCGAGAAGCACGTACTCCTACACACAGAAAGGGGAGAATGTTGGGTGGCTGTATAGGGGTCTGCCTCAGTCAGACCCTCGATTAGGTGTTCCCACCTCCACGGACAACCAAGGAAACGAGATAACGGAAACAATACAATAAAGAGCACAAAAGCACTACAAAATAGTATAGTGCTAACTCAACCAAATGATAGAGGAGAGGAGAGGGAAGCTTACAACTTCCACCAAGAGCACTCAAGGCTGCTTGGGGGAGAAAATGAGAGAAACTCAAGCCTCTGCTGCAATGGCGTGGTCCCAAACTTGCTCTACCGATGTGATGGAGTGTTGCTTTGCTGCTATGGAATGCTAGAATGCTGCTTGAAGCTTGAAGTGGATGCAAAAGAGTGTGTTGAAACTTGAGAATGAAGTCCAGAAGTTGAAATGCATATGGAAGGAGTGAATATGAAGAAGGAATGAAGAGAAATGGCCATATTCGGGTCGGTCGGCTGAAGGGGGTGTTACAACTTCACCTTCAATGAGAAGAGTAACGCCTCTGCAGGTTTAGCCACAGGAATTTTCTAGGGACGTAAGCGCGCTGCGCGGACATCTGCGCGCCGCATGGTCGTCCCCGATAGAAATGCCTCCACCTACGCTCAAAACAATCGCCAAGTGGGATGCAAGCAGAGGGCTTAGGTGGAATTAAGCCTCCGAACTTGGTTTTCTAAGGTGGATAAAGGGAAAAAGGGGATTTGCACATGGGGTGCAAATTCACTCTTATACATTTTGCCCCCACTTTAGCGAGCACGAATACTGATGAGTGCTCGGTAAAGTAGATCAAGAAAGAGTAAGGTTAGAAATGTATACCTGAACTGTTGAGGAAGTAGATCGCGATCTGGAAAACCTGAAGGTGCAGGGAAAGCAAAGGACTTCATAGCTGCTCGGAACTATGAAGTTGGAAAACAAAGCGTCTTACAGGCCCGCGGACCTACAAGGAGGCAACCGCCAAGATCTCTCGCATGAAGGAAGCCCCGTGAAGTAAGTGCCTTACAGGCCCACAAACCTGCAAGGAAGGTGTCCTCCAAGATCTCTCACATGAAGGAAACCGAGAAAGCGCCTTACAGACCCGCATACCTGCAAGGAAGGTGTCCTCCAAGATCTCTCACATGAAGGAAACCGAAAGGAAGTGGACTCCGCAAAGCCAACAAGCGGCCAAGTAGGCAAATAAGCGAATAGTCACGCAGACCGTCGATGATTCGTAAGTCTCCCAAAGGGGTCCCTCGGGAACCCTTCAAAAGGAGAGGGGTCCACTCAAGGGACGCGCAGTTCGAAAGATAATGTTCTTCTTAGAGTGATCCGTCATCAAGGAATCCTTTCGAAAGATGTTCACTTTATGAAGGAATTCAAAAGGAAGGATATGCCCCCACGCGAGGGGAAGATTAAAGCTGTTCCCACTTCGGAGGAAGGTCTTCAAGCCCTTTCTTTATGAACCTGTGATGAAGGAAACATGTTTTGTTAGGGTTCCAAGTTGAGGATGCGATTCTAAGGAAAAGTTTGTGAAGACTTTCGAAAAAAAATTCGTTGGCAACAAATGCGTTTTTTGAAAATTGAAGTGTTAAAGAAAGGCGTCGTCACACATGAAAGGGACAACTTGAGCAAAGAAGAGAAAAAGCTAAAGAAAGCAAAAAGAGAGAAAACACAAACAAAGGACACAAGGGGATTTGGTTTAGCAGGGTCAGATCTATTCGAGCTCATGTAAATAATAGGTAACCACGGTGCAAGGCGAAAGATCTGTTGGTTGAATATTTTGTAAACTTAGGAGATTTGACAAAATGGTGATTTCAACACAGTGTGTGAGTTAAACTCTCCTATTTAAGGGAAGGCTCCCCCTATCTAACTAATTAAAACAAATATGGATGGAACGATAATCTTTCCTCTTGTTTCAAGAAAGACTAATTTCTTTTCTCTTTTCAGAAAAGAATCATAGCTGAAAGCATAAATGATTTATGAAGTAAATAAATAAAGAAGCAAAGTTTCCATAAAGGTACAAAGTCCTTCGTTGCTCCTCCGGGACGAGAAATCAAATTGAAAGCACAAAGTCTTTGACAATTTACTCTCCTATCAACCTTGTTAGATGATTTTCTGGTAACTAAGTACAGTATGTAGCAGCTCAAAATCTAGCTACATGACGTACTTTTAATGCACAAACATAGAAAATAAAAGCAACACAAAGTCTGCAAGTTACCCCCTTTGCTTGAGCGTTCTACAATAGCTTCAAACGTGACAAACAGCTCAAAGTCTGCAGTATCAAATCTGAAAACCAATCTAAACTTTAAACACAATTTGCAGCTCAAAGTCTGCAAGATTGAGTTTAAATCTCTCTTGTATAACACCACAAAACCCACAATCAATTCCAAATAATGTCGTCACATTACAATCTGTAGCAACACAAAGTTTGGAAGCAATTTGTTTTCTTTATTTATTGCAATCTGATTTACATCTAAACTCAAAGTCTTAGAATGCATACACAAATTGGCAGAATTTTGTTGCATTGCCAAAAGATATAGATTACAAAGGACCCTCTCAACTATTTATAGGAGAGAGGTCATGAGAAAAAGGTGGGAGGATCCCAACTAACTTGAGAAATTCTCTCAACCACCAACTACTTGCAATTGACTTATTCCAAATTACAAGTCCTATTGTAATTTGACTTGTAACTTGATTACATGTAATTATAATCTTCAATAATGCGAGTAGCATGGCTACTTGCCATTACAATTTCTGATTTTACATGTAATTTGTCAAAACAAAATTACAAATGCATAATTGAAATTATTCTAAGTGTCCAAGACACGACTCTAACTGCATCATCTTTCATCTGTGATAATCTTCATGTTGCTTCAGGATTTTAGAACTTGAAGTATTCAGGATTGGTGAAGACATCTCGAATTTGGAACGGGAATTTGCATTCTTAATGATCTTTGTGTCCTTGGGGAACTTCAACCTTATCACAGGCTTGGAGTAGTATCATTTCTTTAGGAAGGAAGTTCTTCTCTTCGTTGCATTCTTTTTCCATGCTTAATTCACTTTGTCCCTAGATGGCTTCATGAGGATTATTGACCTTCAGGCTACTCCATGAATTACTGTTGTATCTCTTCTTCTTTTGTTCACTTGATGAAGAACCCATAACACCTTATTCAAGATGAAATTTTTATGAAACAATGCCCATGCCTTGATTTGTTGGTTTGATAGATCATGTGTGTAAACAAGATTGACAAGGGAAGGGATAAATTGATGCAAAAATGGGCTCACAAGTGAATTTCGGGTTTTGGAAGGCTGATTGCAAGTGAAATGTATAATCGGGATTTTGGGAAGCCATTGCAAGTTAAAGTGCAAAGTAAGAAAAATAGGAAACCATTGCAAGTTTATTTCCTTGTGCTATCTTGTAGTTGCATTTTAGACAAAAATACCCTACTTGCAATTGATTGGAAAAATCTCGATTTGCTTTCTAGGGCATTTTAATTCTTTTCTTCTTTTCTAGAAAATGGTAATGAGATGGAATGAAATGTGAATGTGAAATGAAATGAGATGAAGGTCAATTGGAATGGAATGAATGAAGGGCGAATGAAAAAGGGAATGGAATGAATGAAAGATAGCTGAAAATGAATGGCGTTTAAATGAAGGTAGCATGGAAATGAATGGTATCAAAACACGTTTTTACATAGAAAGGAATGTGAACAACGTTTTGAACTAATAGCAGCAAAACGCGTTTTGGAGAATGAAGGCATTTTGAACAATGAAAGGTATTATGAAATGAAAACAATAAAAACGTGTTTTTAGCAATGAACATAAAGGCGCATGAAAGGAAAGACGTTTTTATAAAAACCTTTTTTGAAATGCAAGACAGATGAAAACACGTTTTTATCAAATGAAGACATTTTGGAAATAAAAACACGTTTATATGAAAGAAAGGCGAATGAGATGGAAGGAGAAATGAATGGCGTAAGAAAGTGAAAAACGTTTTTATAAAAACGTTTCCATCAAATGCAGATTCAAACTCACACAATGGCGTCCCAAAAGCCAGAGATTCAAGACATCAAAATGAGAATAAACAACAAAAATAAAGAGGAACAAGCCTGCAAGAAGAGAAATCGGGTTTTTTATGACACATTGCAAGTTGATTTTTCAGAAATCGGGTTTTTCAAGGCACTTTACAAGTTGATTTTCATGAAATCGGAGCTTTTTGGAGTCATTACAAGTGCCTTTTAATAAAATCGGGCTTTTGAGAAGTGATTGCAAGCAACTTCATGAAAATCGGGGTTTTTAGAAGTGTTTGCAAATAACTTTAAGTAAAATCGGGTTTTTTAAGTGCCATTGCAAGTATTCTAAATGAAATCGGAACTTTTTAGAACAATTACAAGTGTTTATAAGTAAAATCAGGACTTTTTAAAGTGATTGTAAGCAACTTAAAAAGCAAGTGGGACCTTTTAAAAGCAATTACAAGCAACTTAAAAAGTAAAAGTAACTTGCAATGACCTCAAAAAGTTCCTATTATTGACTTGCAGTCAAGCTCAAAATCTCCTACTTGCAGTGAAGCCATAAAAACCCGAAATGAACCAAAAACATGAGAAAAATGACTTAGAATTTCACGAAAACGGACGAGAATGAATAAAAAGTGCTAACCCAAAGGATTGTAGACCTAAAATTGAGATTTGCTAATCTTTGCACCTCGTAAAACGTGCCTTAGAAGAGAAAATCTTCAAATTTTATCAAAATTTTGATAGGTTATCCCAATTTTTAACAAGTCAAAAATTAGGGACAACAAGATCATCAATCCCCAACCAGATCAGCAAGAATGCACGAAAAGACAGCACAAATAAAAAATTGGGTCAACATGGGAGGGGAGCCTAAATGCCCCCAACGCTTTTCATTGTCCCCAATTTAGCGAAAATCAAGCACAAACATGGAAGAATGATGATACAAATAGAAGAAGGTTTACAACACAAAAACTACGCCTGTATCCAAGCACTGACGGGGGTGACGAGGGTCATCCAGGCACACATAGCACAAGCACGGGGGAACACATCACGAAACACACGCACACACACTAGATCAAGAAAAGGGGCCTCCTCCTAACACTGATTGGCCAAGAGGTCCTCTGCTTCCCAATCTAAATGCTCATAAGGGGAAGGAGGACGAGCCTGCAATGGTAGGATGTTAAGAGGAGCATCTGGCCCTCCCGCAACAAGTGCAAAGGAAGAGGGCCCCTCAAGGTCCTCTTCGCTGAGCTCTTGTGGAGTCAAGGTTAGTGATTTCACGAAGATCGCCGACAAGGCTGGGACCTCATCCATGGAATTAAACATGCACCCCACAGGAGCACTATGCCTAATTTCAGCGGACGGGACAGGCTGTGCCTGAGGTTCACCACTAAGCTCGTCGTATGACTCAGGAGCGGTGATGAACTTAGGGGAAGTTGGGACTGGTTCTGTTATTAGGACAGAACAAGTTAATGTGGGGACACTGTGTGGAGAAGGCAGGGTCCTCCTGTGTTCTCCGTTCCTGGAAGGACCATCCTTCACCTCCTGTTTTGTCGGAGGAGATGAACTCCCCATGGACGAGGCTAGAGGCGCGGGGGAAGAGGAAAGAACTGTAGCAGATACAGCTGAAGTATTAATCATATCCAGGGGCTTCGGGAAAGGCTGGATATCCGAAGCAAATTCCAATGTAGATGATTATGGTAGACATATTAATGCAACTGGTTTTGATATAGGTTTCCCTGTCATAGAAACCCTCATTAATCAAGCCCAGCCCAAATTCCAAAAACTTCCAACGTCTTCAAACGGTTTTCTATCTGAAAAACCTAAACAGCAAAGTCGAAGACTGGCAAGTATTGATCTGCATACTCTACCAGATGAATCAATGTTTATTCAACCTGAAGCTTCTACTAGTGGATCTTCTTCTTATCCACTTAGATCTTATTCCATGAACCGCAATTTTCCGAATACCTCTAACAAACCTTTTATTGACTATAATCCTGAAGAGTCAATAGGTTCTAACCAATTTCCCTTTTACAAACAACCATCTGTAAATCCTCGTCTCTCTCGAACATTATCAGCATCTCTTTCTGATCTTAGTTCAGACCCTGAACTTATAAACCAACTTGCTAGACAAGTTAGTAAAAGACTTTCTTTGACGCCAAAGAATGATCAACAAACAGATCAAAAAGGAAAAGGGATTAAGCTCACAAAGATGGGAGAAAAAAGTTGTATGCTTAGAGAAAGACTTCCTAAGTCTAAACTCCCAAGAGCAGGTTCTGAGAAAAGACACAAATATAAGATGGAGTTAAATAATCAGGAATAGGAGATTACAAGTTATGAACCAGGCAGGTGGCCTACTTCTGAGACTTTTACAGTCTTGAATCCTGAGAAAAAATCATGGGGAAAATATGAAGCAAGACTTCATACAGACTTGGGTAAAAAACAAAAAAGTTCTGAAGCTCAGAGAAATTGGATCTCTCAGTGGATGATCTCCACCCAAGATAATATTGATGATATGACTGTTGATTTAAGATTTGCTGCTGAACAGTCATTAGATACTGTTAATAAATTAGATATTGTTTCTGAAGATCAGCAAAAGCATTTTTCAATCCTTAAAAATGTAGAGCATTTATGTGGAACCTTGTCAAATGACATTTCCAGTGTTAATTATGATGTTACTCAAGTTCATAATAGTGTTAAGAGAACCATCTCTTCACATGAACATCAAGATAATTATCTGACACATATTTATGGAGACCAACAAACAAATGAAACATCTAGAAGATCAGCTCATACTGAAAATCAGATACTTCTAGATACAGTAGCCAGAAAATTAGAAAAGGTCAGATTATATACAAAGAAAATCAGAGTAGCACAAGCTGGAAAAGATAGTTCTGAAGAAGAAGAGAAAAACAGGAAGGGAAAAGAAAAAGAAAACCCTTCTCAAAAGAAAGTCATCATCCAAAGAAGGAAACCCCTTCGTGAAGAAAAGGAGATAACTACTTCTTCAAAAAAGGTATCAATGCGCAAAGCATCTCTACATGAACTTATGCCCAAAGTAAAAGAACATTCTTTAGCCACTAAAGATAAACCTATTGTTGAGAAAGATTGGCTAGAAGAATTAGGCATAGAACCAGAACAGGATGAGCCAGTCTACATGGATGAGCCTGGTTATGCAAATAAAGAATCTGATGTTGATCCTTCAGATGTACAAAGCTTAACAATTTTTGGTAGTGATTCTTTTTCCTCTTCTAGTGAGGATAATTCTTTAGATCTCTCTAACTACAAAGTTTTAGAAGAAACGGAACAATGGGAGTCTATGAAAAAACTTTCTATGGATATAGAAATGCAGGAACCCTTTCAGAAAATTTAAGGCCAGAACAAATGCGTCCTTATGCCTCAAGTGGCTATATTCTGAATATTGATAAACTGGTTAATCCTTATGAAGCAATATGTACCTGGACAGATACTCTTGAAAATTTATTTGATAGAAATGGTACATGGACTGAACCTGCAAAAGTTTTATACTTTGTCAGATTAATGGCTGGCAAATTGAGAAACTGGTGGAACAATCTACCAGACATAGGCCCAATGCCTAAGAATGTTCCTACTTCTTCAACTGACCCGGTGTTAGTAGATCCTACTAATATTGGTAAAGATGATATTATTCAAGCTGGTTTTGATGAGTTCAAATGGCTCTTGACAGATCTTTTCTGTGATGACATATCAAATCAAGCCTTAGAAGCAAACAAGATCCTGCAATCAATGAAGCTTAAAAACGTAGCTAAGTTTGACGCTTATAACTGCATGTTTGAATCATATATGGTTGCAGCCAATAAAATGCATGACTTAACCACTAAGCAGTATTATTTAAATTCTCTTCCTTGTGGTTTGGGTGCATGGGCTCAGGATTATATTATCAGAAAAGACAATAAACAGCTTGACGATGTAAATTTTCCTACAGTCAAAAGGTTGATAAGATACAAGCTGGAGAAACAATGTTTATTAGGTTCTTTGCAATTGAATAAGGAAGAATATAATTACACTTGTAATTTGAAAGAATTCTGTGATCTTCCTCCTATCAACCAATTGAAAGACTTCCAACAACTTAGACAGTTCAAGAAAAATAAATGTGGAAGTGGCTGTAGATGCAAAAAATGCTCAAAGCATAGCTACCATGAAGGTGAGTTTACTTTCAGGAAAAGTAAACACGGCAATAATAGAAAAAGGAATTTCAAAGCAATTCCTTATAAAAGGAGATCCCATAGACCTCCTCAATTTTTGTTACATAAAAGGCAAAATTCTGCCCCAAAGCACATCAGGTGTTTTATCTGTAAAGGACCTCATTATGCCACAAATTGTCCAAAGAAGTTAAATCCTGGAACGAGGATTTATGCAGCATTTGAAAAAGACAACCCAGAATGGGAAGTGGTAAGAAACAGCAATCTCAAAGGCCTTCAACAACTGTATGAAATAGTTGAAGTAGTTCCTGAATCAAATTTCATGTTGAAATTTAAGGGTTTAAAAGATAGAAATAGACATTCAAAAAATTTGTCTAAATCTAGCTCCTCGTCTGAAATCTCAGACAATGATGAAGACTTCCTTGTTTCATTATTGAAACATACATTATCTGATCTTAAAATTCAGATACAAATAGAAAAGTCTAAAGACCCTTACAAATTAACAGGAACAAGAGAAGAAAGAAAGAAAGCTATTCATCAACATCTTTCTAGGCTGAAAAAACTAGAAGCAGATAAAATTGAGACAGAGAAGCAGCTCAAGCTACAGCAGAAGCCTTTTAAGAGGGACAACTCTCCACATGGGTATAAAATACCTCCCTGGCAAAAGAAACATGAAGAACCCTCTTCCTCCAAATCAAGACATAGATCCTCCTCAGATGATCCAGATATAATAGGTATTTTTAAGAAGTTTGATCTCTTATTAGATGATGTTGCAGACTGTAAGAGACTTCTTCTTAAACAACAAAAAGAGATCAGAAATCTCTCTGCGGAGGTGGGAGAAGTTAAAGATTTACTTTTTAAAGTAGATCAAAATGATGAAAATAAATCTGCAACAGAATCAGAAGCTAGCAGCAGCAGTAATAGCCTCATACAGAAAAGAAAAGAAAGCTCTTGCTCTTTACTCTTAGCAAATCACGGAAACTATATCAGAATTAATTTTTGTTTCCCTGGTTATAAGAATATCCCACTTGATGCATTTGTGGATACAGGATCTTCCAGATCATTAGCTAAGACTAATGCTATTCCTCCTCATTACTGGAAAGAAAGAAAAGATATTCCACAGAGTTATGCCATTAATGGTGAAAAGATCAACATGGGAAGATATGCTCAGGATGTCCATATAGAAATCATGGGTAAAGTCTTTATTACTGATTTCATTGAATACAATGATTTAGAAGATGATGTTCTTCTAGGATTTCTATTTCTAACCAAATATGAACCCCTTCAGTTCTGGAAACACAAGATTGCCCTTCGGCATGAAGAAGGTCAGTTAGAAATACCTGCTCTTAAAATTGTCAATCATAAATTTGATAACAGCAGGAAAAAGAAGAATGAAACAGTAAAAGAAGTAGCAGAAAAGAATACAGATATCTTTCTCAAAATCAAACAAAAATTTGAAAAGAATTGCTGTAGTCTTAACCCGCTACAATTCTGGTCCCAAGAACATGAAGAATGTGAGATTCAGTTACGACCAGAATGCATGACAATTATTCCCCATGAACCTGCTTATCTCATGAGTCCTACAGAAGTTTCAGAAATGGATGAGCAGCTAAAAGAGTTATTAGATGGACTCTTCATCCGTCCAAGCAAAAGCCCCTTTGCTTGCCCAGCATTTTTAGTCAACAAGAGAGCAGAGCAAATCAGAGGAAAAAAGAGGTTGTGTATAAATTATAAACCTCTCAATGATATTATCCTACCATTTAATTAGCCTATCCCATTCAACACTGACTTAATCAGAAGGGCTGCCAAGAAAAAGGTTTTTTCTAAATTTGACTGCAAGTCAGGTTTTTGGCAGATTAAGATGAAAGAATCAGATAGATATAAAACAGCATTTTCAGTCCCTCAAGGACTATTTGAATGGAATGTAATGCCTTTTGGGTTGTGCACTGCACCAGCCTATTTCCAGAGAAGAATGGATCAGGCATTAAGAAATCTAAAAGATTTTTGTGCTGTTTACATTGATGATATATTAATATTTTCTGATTCAGTGAGTCTTCACCTGCAGCACTTAGAGGCCTTATTTACAGCCATACAAAAGCATGGGCTATGCCTGACCGCTAAGAAATTAGTTATTGGTGAAAACCAAATTGATTTTCTTGGCTTACATATAAGCAATGGTAAGATTCTATTCCAGCCCCATATATTGCAAAGGATTCAAGATTTTCCAGACACATTGCAAAACAAACAACAAATTCAAAGGTTTCTGGGATGCTTGAATTATATTTCCCCTTTTTATAAAGGATTGGCTGAAGATCGAAGATTGATCCAGACTCATATCAAAGATGGGCAAGAAGGATGGTCGGATAAAGCAACAGAAGCAGTCCAAAGGATTAAAGCAAAATGTCAATTTTTACCTGCTTTACAAAATCCAGTATTAGAACTTCCACTTTTTCTATATACTGATGCTTCTGATAATACCTGGTCAGCTGTTTTGATACAAGAAGAAGAAAGTGGTAAAAGAATATCTGCGGTTACAAATCAGGAACTTTCACAGATACCCAAGGCAGATATCATATTTATGAGAAAGAAATTCTTGCAGTAAAAAATGGATTGGATAAATTTAAAATTTTCCTTAAGCTAGTTCATTTTATTGTTAGAACTGATAGTCAAGCCATGAGAAGCCTGCTAAAAAAGAAGCCAAATAAAGATATAGCCCAAGGTAGAGTGGCAAGATGGTACTTTGAATTTCTCAGTTTTGATTTTGATATTGAATGGATCAAAGGAGAAAATAACCCTCTTGCAGATACTCTTAACCAGGGAAATGGCAGGTTCAATCTATACTGATCTCGAAGTTTTATCCCCAGATTGGTATAGACCTGATGGAACAGGAATGTACATGGTAAATATTGAAAGAGATGTCATCTCTCTTCCCACTCTTCCAAAAGAAATAGTGATTACTCTACTAGAATCTTATTTCTTAAATAAATGGTTGAGAAATCTCCAAAATTTGATTACTTATCATCACCAGTCTTTAGTTGATCCTGATGAGGAAGTTGAATTCAAAGAAGCTTTTGGATTAACTAATGCCCCTATTAAATTCTGGTGTGGAAGAAGTGCAATTCATCTACAAATCAAAGGTCTTTTTGGTATGAACTGGTCCAAAGCCAGTAAAATGAATATTTTAAAAGGAATAAAATTTGGGTTTATAACTCGAATTAGCTTCGACCAAGATACCTTTGAAGATTATGCAGATTTAATTGGTGCAAGATTTAATTCTGATATGGAAGAATTCTTTAATCTTTTATATCCTAATCTTAATCATAAGATTTGTAATAGTCTGACACATTATCTAATGTGTTATCCAAGATCAGGATACAGGTTTCCAAGATTGGAATTCTATTCTCTTGCAGCTCAGTGGAAAGCACAAGTTAAGATCCACAACATGGAGATACATCTGCAGCCGGCATTGATGACCTCAAGACTTGAGCAGGATATTGCTTATTCTCAAGACTACTTGGTTCAAGTCGATCATGTCTTCAATGAAAGAAGAGAAGACTGGGAACGTGTTTTTGAAGAACTACCAGATGAACTTTTGGATCCCATTCCTTTCTAAATGTTAGCACAAGGGCTTGTCTGTGCCGTGATGTCACCCACGTTAAGATGTGACAATAGGAAGCAACCCTATTCAAAAAGCAAGAACCCCATAGTGACTTTTGGGTGTAAAGTCGGCATGTACGTGACATGTGTCTTAATCACGGTTGTCCACTTTTTTTGTTCACGCCTTTATTCAATGGCTACGAAAAAGTTTGTCGGTTGGTTCTTATCCATGTTCATGCATTTACCTTTTGAGGTGTTGCTACAGATAAGATTCTCTTACGTGTCTCTCTTCTATTGACGGAACTCAAATTTTGTAAAATAGAAGGTAAAAGATCAGCTTTGGTGGAATCAGTCTCTTCCTATAAGAGGACCCCAAAGACGCCTTCTAAGACATAGAGTCTTGGATTTAGTTTCCCAAGAGTTTTAGGAATCAGGAGTTCAAAGAGTTCTAGTCCTTAGTAAGAGTTTAGTGTGTATCAGACTTATGCTCTCTCCTGCGCTTAGAGCGATCTGGATGATCAGAATCTGAATATTGTAATATGCATAACGATTTGAGTTTTGAATGCAAGATTGCTTTATCTATTTTCTTCATCGTATGTATTCTTAGTGTGATTGGATTTGGCATATATCACTTTACTTCTTGATTGTATCTGACCTTTTCTAATTTTCTGGCTACTGTATCTAGAAGTATCTGATTTTCAGTATGAGCTGATCTTCTAGATGTTTCATTTGTTTGTTGGTCTCCATAAATATGTGTCAGATAATTATCTTGATGTTCATGTGAAGAGATGGTTCTCTTAACACTATTATGAACTTGAGTAACATCATAATTAACACTGGAAATGTCATTTGACAAGGTTCCACATAAATGCTCTACATTTTTAAGGATTGAAAAATGCTTTTGCTGATCTTCAGAAACAATATCTAATTTATTAACAGTATCTAATGACTGTTCAGCAACAAATCTTAAATCAACAGTCATATCATCAATATTATCTTGGGCGGAGATCATCCACTGAGAGATCCAATTTCTCTGAGCTTCAGAACTTTTTTGTTTTTTACCCAAGTCTGTATGAAGTCTTGCTTCATATTTTCCCCATGATTTTTTCTCAGGATTCAAGACTGTAAAAGTCTCAGAAGTAGGCCACCTGCCTGGTTCATAACTTGTAATCTTCTGTTCCTGATTATTTAACTCCATCTTATATTTGTGTCTTTTCTCAGAACCTGCTCTTGGGAGTTTAGACTTAGGAAGTCTTTCTCTAAGCATACAACTTTTTTCTCCCATCTTTGTGAGCTTAATCCCTTTTCCTTTTTGATCTGTTTGTTGATCATTCTTTGGCGTCAAAGAAAGTCTTTTACTAACTTGTCTAGCAAGTTGGTTTATAAGTTCAGGGTCTGAACTAAGATCAGAAAGAGATGCTGATAATGTTCGAGAGAGACGAGGATTTACAGAGCTGATCTTTTACCTTCTATTTTACAAAATTTGAGTTCCGTCAATAGAAGAGAGACACGTAAGAGAATCTTATCTGTAGCAACACCTCAAAAGGTAAATGCATGAACATGGATAAGAACCAACCGACAAACTTTTTCGTAGCCATTGAATAAAGGCGTGAACAAAAAAAGTGGACAACCGTGATTAAGACACATGTCACGTACATGCCGACTTTACACCCAAAAGTCACTATGGGGTTCTTGCTTTTTGAATAGGGTTGCTTCCTATTGTCACATCTTAACGTGGGTGACATCACGGCACAGACAAGCCCTTGTGCTAACATTTAGAAAGGAATGGGATCCAAAAGTTCATCTGGTAGTTCTTCAAAAACACGTTCCCAGTCTTCTCTTCTTTCATTGAAGACATGATCGACTTGAACCAAGTAGTCTTGAGAATAAGCAATATCCTGCTCAAGTCTTGAGGTCATCAATGCCGGCTGCAGATGTATCTCCATGTTGTGGATCTTAACTTGTGCTTTCCACTGAGCTGCAAGAGAATAGAATTCCAATCTTGGAAACCTGTATCCTGATCTTGGATAACACATTAGATAATGTGTCAGACTATTACAAATCTTATGATTAAGATTAGGATATAAAAGATTAAAGAATTCTTCCATATCAGAATTAAATCTTGCACCAATTAAATCTGCATAATCTTCAAAGGTATCTTGGTCGAAGCTAATTCGAGTTATAAACCCAAATTTTATTCCTTTTAAAATATTCATTTTACTGGCTTTGGACCAGTTCATACCAAAAAGACCTTTGATTTGTAGATGAATTGCACTTCTTCCACACCAGAATTTAATAGGGGCATTAGTTAATCCAAAAGCTTCTTTGAATTCAACTTCCTCATCAGGATCAACTAAAGACTGGTGATGATAAGTAATCAAATTTTGGAGATTTCTCAACCATTTATTTAAGAAATAAGATTCTAGTAGAGTAATCACTATTTCTTTTGGAAGAGTGGGAAGAGAGATGACATCTCTTTCAATATTTACCATGTACATTCCTGTTCCATCAGGTCTATACCAATCTGGGGATAAAACTTCGAGATCAGTATAGATTGAACCTGCCATTTCCCTGGTTAAGAGTATCTGCAAGAGGGTTATTTTCTCCTTTGATCCATTCAATATCAAAATCAAAACTGAGAAATTCAAAGTACCATCTTGCCACTCTACCTTGGGCTATATCTTTATTTGGCTTCTTTTTTAGCAGGCTTCTCATGGCTTGACTATCAGTTCTAACAATAAAATGAACTAGCTTAAGGAAAATTTTAAATTTATCCAATCCATTTTTTACTGCAAGAATTTCTTTCTCATAAATATGATATCTGCCTTGGGTATCTGTGAAAGTTCCTGATTTGTAACCGCAGATATTCTTTTTACCACTTTCTTCTTCTTGTATCAAAACAGCTGACCAGGTATTATCAGAAGCATCAGTATATAGAAAAAGTGGAAGTTCTAATACTGGATTTTGTAAAGCAGGTAAAAATTGACATTTTGCTTTAATCCTTTGGACTGCTTCTGTTGCTTTATCCGACCATCCTTCTTGCCCATCTTTGATATGAGTCTGGATCAATCTTCGATCTTCAGCCAATCCTTTATAAAAAGGGGAAATATAATTCAAGCATCCCAGAAACCTTTGAATTTGTTGTTTGTTTTGCAATGTGTCTGGAAAATCTTGAATCCTTTGCAATATATGGGGCTGGAATAGAATCTTACCATTGCTTATATGTAAGCCAAGAAAATCAATTTGGTTTTCACCAATAACTAATTTCTTAGCGGTCAGGCATATCCCATGCTTTTGTATGGCTGTAAATAAGGCCTCTAAGTGCTGCAGGTGAAGACTCACTGAATCAGAAAATATTAATATATCATCAATGTAAACAGCACAAAAATCTTTTAGATTTCTTAATGCCTGATCCATTCTTCTCTGGAAATAGGCTGGTGCAGTGCACAACCCAAAAGGCATTACATTCCATTCAAATAGTCCTTGAGGGACTGAAAATGCTGTTTTATATCTATCTGATTCTTTCATCTTAATCTGCCAAAAACCTGACTTGCAGTCAAATTTAGAAAAAACCTATCATCAAAGGCGGCTACACCGAAGGAGCGATGAACACCTGTACCCGTTTGGGGTTAGGCGCATTCGTACTCGCAACAGAAGCCGAAAGCAACACAAAACCAGACTGAAGGGAAGTAGAAGGAAGGGAGGAAGAAGACGCTGCAGGAGGCCCTGACATAGGGGCAGTCGTTTCTTTCTCCTTTTGCAAGGCAGCTTGCTCGGACAGAAGAGCCTTTCACTGGCGCTTGCGTTCGCGTGCAAGGCGGTTTCTATGGCTCTTGGAGTTAGAGGCCGAAGGTTGCGAAGGAGCAGGAGGCTCCTGCTCAACCATAGGAACGCCCACTATGGCCGTTTCCGGCAGAGCGACAGGTTCCTGTACGGGAGCAGGAGGAATGGGCAGGGGAGCAACAGGAGGAGTTGACTCAAGAGCTTCGACAGCGGGCCTCTTTCTGCTCACTGCCTTAGGAGCAGGAGTGGTAGGAGGCTACGAAGGTCGAGACAACGAGGATTCTCTCCGGGAAACCTTCTTCTTGTCGTACTGAGTGTGTCTAGATTTTGTTGGTAGAACAGGAAGTTCGAAAGCAGGCGCTTAGGCTTTCGCCGAGCGGGCACCATAAGGTTCTCCTGTAGACGAGGAGTAGGACTCGATGGTACCTCAATAGAGCGAGAAGAAGCGCCAGACTGACCAGCGGAAGAGGAAGGAGGAGGATCACGAGACTGCTTCTCTTTTTCCTTCTTTCGTGCCTTAGTGGCATCGCTGTCAGCTTTCAAGCAAGCCTTATGTGAGATGGCATAAGGAGATGGAGGGTATCTAACTTTCGGCCTTAGACGCCCTTTCTTATAATTATGCAATGTTCGGTGCAACAGGTCCGTCTTAGGCAGAAGAGGACCCACGAGCGTAGGCGAAGGGTGATCCAAGGAGTACCTACCACGAGCAATCAGTGGTCTATAATCGGTGTTGTGGATTACGTGCACAGAACCCTCGTGAATAAATTTCAGACATTTATGCATGACGGAGGGTACCGTGTTCATCGCCACTAACCAAGGGATACCCAATTTTACCCTAAAGAGTTTAGACGTAGGGATGATGTCAAACAAAAGTTTCACGGACTTAGGTCCAACTAAGACCGACAAGACAATACCACCCAAAGTGGGTACGGAAAGCCTGTCGTGTGCAGATGGTACTCATAGGAGCATCGTACCCATCCTTATGTAAGAAGTTTATTAGCATAATCTCCTTTGTTATTATGTTCACTTGTGATGTTGGATCAATGAGAACACCCGCTATGATGTTTCCATTGATCCGTGCAAGAATGTAAAGAGGAGATGGTTCCTTGTTAAACCCATCGGCAGGTCCTGTGAAGTGAAAGTTATACCAGTGCCACTATCCATAGGCTGCGCAGAGGGGATAGGTTGATGCAGGAAGGAGGCCATTACACACACTAGACAATGCTTTCACAGAGTCCCTAAAGGTTAACGGATAAGACGGTGACCTGGTTAACAGATAAGATGGTGACCCGGTTAACGGATAAGACGGTGACCCAATTAAGGTTTCGCTGTGCAATACCTTTGGAACCTTCCAACTACGCCAACTAGGGGTCGTAGGTTGGGTTGTGAGGCTGGCGACAGCCTCACAACACTCTCACCTACAACACTCCTAGAGTACAAGGAAAGGAACTGTCAAGATCGCAAGAAAGGAACCAAAATGGTTCACGTCGGGTTCACCAAAAATGTAAGAGAGGGGGACCACCGCATGTAAGACCCCAGGTCAGGTGTAAGAGAGGGGATAGGTTGATGCAGGAAGGAGGCCATTACACACACTAGACAATGCTTTCACAGAGTCCCTAAAGGTTAATGGATAAGACGGTGACCTGGTTAACAGATAAGACGGTGACCCGGTTAACGGATAAGACGGTGACCAAATTAAGGTTTCGCTGTGCAATACCTTTGGAACCTTCCAACTACACCAACTAGGGGTCGTAGGTTGGGTTGTGAGGCTGGCGACAGCCTCACAACACTCTCACCTATAACACTCCTAGAGTACGAGGAAAGGAACTGTCAAGATCGCAAGAAAGGAACCAAAATGGTTCACGTCGGGTTCACCAAAAATGTAAGAGAGGGGGACCACCGCATGTAAGACCCTAGGTCACGGAGGGTCAAGACGCGAGAGTCTTCCCTAACTTACCTCAGCTAAGTGTAATATTAGGAAATGCGAGGCGAGAGTAATGAGGACCGTGAGGCCTCTTAGTTACTTTGAAGGCTCAAAACACAGGAAGGGACTAGGCGAGCTAGTTTTTAGGTCTAACACTACGCCTCATGAAGCTCTCTGTCCGAGGACGAAAGTGGGGTCTCTCGACGTCAGCGCGGTGCGCTGGCGTCTCTAAAGTGCATTGGCGTCCGTACGGCCAGACAATAGTGAAGACGAGGTCAAACCAACAAAAACTAGCTAACGGCCTAGCTGACTAACTAAAGGGCCAGAGTGATGTGATTAAGTAAATGAAACTCTCTAATGTTATATAGCAAATATGCAAGAGTAAAGAGAGTAAGGAGGATCTCACCAAGGAATTTTCTTGCCAGCTGATCCTTCGAGAAGCACGTACTACACATAAAAAGATGAGAGAATGTTGGGTGGTTGTATAGGGGTCTGCCTCAGTCAGACCCCCGTTTAGGTGTTCCCACCTCCACAGACAACCAAGGGAACGAGAGAAAGGAAACAATACAATAAACAACACAAAAGTACTACAAAACAGTACAGTGCTAACTCAACCAAATGATAGAGGAGAGGAGAGGGAAGCTTACCACCTCCACCAAGAGCACTCAAGGCTGCTTGGGGGAGAAAATGAGAGAAACTCAAGCCTCTGCTGCAATGGCGTGGTCCCAAATTTACTCTACCGACATGATGGAGTTGCTTTGCTGCTATGGAATGCAAGAATGTTGCTTGAAGCTTGAAGTGGATGCAAAAGAGTGGTTGAAACTTGAGAATGAAGTCCAGAAGTTGAAATGCATATGGAAGGAGTGAATATGAAGAAGGAATGAAGAGAAACGGCCATATTCGGGTCAGTGGGTCGAAGGGGGCCTTACCACATCACCTCCAATGAGAAGAGTAACGCCTTTGTAGGTTCAGCCGTAGGAATCTGTCAGGGACGTCTGCATGCCGCACGGATGTCCCCGACAGAAACGCCTCCACCTACACTCAAAACAGTCACCAAGTGGGATGCAAGTAGCGGGCTTAGGTGGGATTAAGCGTCTGAACTTGGTTTTCTAAGGTGGATAAAGGCAAAAAGGGGATTTGCACATGGGGTGCAAATTCATTCTTATACAGATAGAAATTCAAATTTGGAGGCAGCCCCTATTTTTGCCAAAATGTTGGATTCTTTGTGAAGCATTGGCATGCGGGCTTGAAACCCTTGAAAGGATGCCTTTAGTGGCACCACTTTGGATCTACGTGTTGCTATTGACAACACTGAAACTTTCCATGGTCAAGGTCATTCTGTTTATGCTAGAATATATATTGAACTTGATCTTTTTGTTCCTCTTCAAAAAAGTATTATCTTGAAAGTTGGAGAAAGAACAAATCTAAGCTCTGGATTATGAAAGCATATCATTCAATTGTCAAGGATGCCATGAATATGGACAACTCATCAGGGAATCCCCTAATCTTTTTGGGAAAGGCAAAACACAAAAAAATCCAAGAAGATTCCGAGAAAGATTAGGAGGGTTTTGATTGAATGCAAAAAAAGAAGCATACGATTAGAAACAAGTTCCTAGACAAAGAGGAGAAAGGGTTGTAGATCAAGATAAATCTTCACAAGATGGCATGGAGATTGTTAAGGAGACTCATTCCAAGAGAATGATTATGAGGGTGATGCAGAGTAGGGAGGAGTTTGTCCAACAATCACAAACTATCCTTCAACCCTTAAAACCCTAACTTAGCAACTTTTCACAATTCCTTCATATTCTTCTTGTAGCATTTGAACTAGAGAATTTTGAGGATATCTTTAAAAAGACATTACAAACCCAGAAAAGAATTGACTTTTCAGATACCCTTTAAGGCCCTCTTAAACATATCCAATTTGTGCAAACAATTGTTTTGGAATATACCCTCCAAAACAGGACTGCTATGCTCTAAATGGCCACAGTTAGCCCTGTTTTACAAAGCATCACCCAACCAGAGGCTCTTCCAACCACAAATCTCCATTGCAAGACCTCAACCAGGTTACAAATAGCCAAAACCAACAATTTTTGTTCACTGAAACACTTTGTAACCCACCAAACTCCAAAACCCTTGGTTAGGCCTCTTTAGGCATGCTCATACAGGGGTTTATTGAAACTTAATACTCCCAACCTCCACTCTGCAAAGCAACACCTCAAACACATCCCAATACGTTTGGACATGCTTCACAAACTAACTCCTACTCTTTATCGTTGGCTTTTCATTAAACTGCAACCCTTAATCTCCATTCTTTGTTCAAAACATGAAAGAAATCATCTAGGGCATCACTCCAAATTCAACCATCTGCCTCCCCTGCTCCTGGAAACCACAATAAACAACAACCTACCCCTAATTATGCCATTCCACCAAGCTATCACAAGTTTCACCGTGTAGAATGGCCTAAATCTCCATTCTACTCTATCAAACCGTCAACTTCAAGGTTTTCAGATCGCTCACAGAAAATTGCTTATAAAATACTCCAAACTCTATGAAATCCAGTTAAACCAAGTCCAAAATGAAGCTAATTCATGTGTCCACCAAGTTCAAAACACTTTAGTTCATAATTGTGCAGTACGGACCCGTACAAACAGCTGGAGCAGCAGATTTATCAAAAAATGTAGAGAAAACAGTGTTATATTATTATTCCAATTTCACAAAACTACATTTCAACCTTGCCTCTCGGTTTGTGAGGCCTTTCTAAACATCAAAACCCAAGACTCAACGGTTCCAACTGCCCTTTGAAACCAAATGACTGTTGGACTTCCAAGTTCTTACATTTTTGCAATTTTTGCCTATGACAACTTTTGCAAGAATTACAAAATTTAACAACTTTCAACAACTGACCCCTAGATGACTCTAATTACATTTCAAATGGTCTATTATGACCTTATTAGATGACATTAGACTCAACACATCAAAAACCAAGCTTAAGACCTTATTCACAAAACTGACCTAGTGCCCCTGCACCAGAGGGGCAGGAAGATCTGCTAAAAGCCTACAAGTTCAAAGGGGATTTGGAAAAATTGGTACATGAACCAAAAAAGGATATGGATCCTTTCGAGAATAAGATCAAGGACAACATTATCACTCCTAAATTTAATTTCATTGGTACGGAACAAGAGAGGCCTCACATCACCTCGAATCACCATGGCTGATTGTAAACACTTGACATTTTTATGTTTGAAGTTTGAACTTTAATTTATAATTCTATATCATGACATTTGAGTATAAAGTGGTGGTGTATTTTTGCTATGTTATTTGACTATTAATATGATGGTGTATTCCGAACTTAATTACTGCTGCAAATATGTATATATTTCTGATTTTTATATGTTTTGGTATTACCGAACCCAAAACGAGCCCAACCCCAAATTTTTTTTTCCTGAACCGGCGAACCGGGTTCTCGAACCCGAACCCAAACCCAAAATCAAACCGGTAACTTAGTATATGTTTTATTTTTCTGTTTTATTTTTTGTTGCTTTCTTTTGCAGCTACAGATGGTAGTGTTACTACACTATTGATGTATTTCTAATGAATACTGATAGTATCAAGAGAGTCAAATTAACAAATTTAAGGATGTTGAATATTAAAATGTATTTTTTTATAAGATATCTTCAGCTTATATTTGTATAGCAATAATTTTGCCTGATGTAATTTGATGCTCGTGTACAGGATCAAGAGAGTTTAATTAACAATTTGAAGACAATTCAAGATTATCTTTGTTCGTTTGAATCACAGGTATATTTCTCATTATCATTTTCCTCAAAGCTTCTGAAATAGAGCATATAACCTATAAATACTTTTATAGAATCAAGGACAAATGGATAAAATTGGAGTTTTGTGTTAGCCTTTTCTGTATGATTTAAATATACAAGATAATTGCTATCCTCCTAGCTAGTAGGATATAGACTAAATAGTTTAATATTATGGTAGATATGCAATAAGATTTGTATCTTTTTATTTCCTATGCTATTTAAGTGTCCCCCATCTATATGTTTTACATGATGGCATAGCAAAATATTACTTCTTGCTATCATCTTCACAAGGTGTGCTAGCATAAATATTTCGATACAAGAAGCTGTTAAGTGCAGCTTTGGCCCTCTAAATCTATTTTATAATGACATATTTATGTTAGTCCAATATTCTAAAAGATTTGGTGTTAACACATGCAAACATTTTTGCAATTAGGTTTTGGAAGACCTATCCAAATTTTTGTTTCCTATTCATGTTTTCTAGAACTATGAATTATAAAATCTCTTTCATATGACATCAAATGATTATTATAGACTCATGAGGGCATGCAAATATCATAATATCATAAAGGACACTATAAAATAGAAATGAGGCCAAGACAAACAGTTGCAGTTTAGCCAAAATTCTGGGCATAATTTATGGCAGCATATTCTAAAACGTGATGTGCTTTGTATTCATTAAAACTTTACTCTTTTTTAACTCAATAAAGCAATACTACTTCACGCCCTACTTATCCTTAGCAATATTATTCATGCAAGATGTAGCAATTTGAGAGCATGCACAAGAGAGACACACAATTTTACATGGAAACCCTCATGGGAAAAAACCACTGCAAAATCTTGCTTGTATTGATCTTCTTACAAAAATTTGTAGGCACCAATCCATAGGAGACTCTACTTGCCTCCACTAAGCACCGAGTCAGCAAGAGACTCCAATCTCTTCAATACAATGCTCCAACCTCACGATCTCCCAAATAGGAGGCTCCAACCTCCACAAGAATGAAAAATAATTTGGACTTGCCACTCCTCAGATCTGCCCTAATGCCTTCGTACAAATCTGCAATATAGTCTTCACAATGTCAGCAATAATGTTTACTCAAGATTGACAATAATGTCTTCACGAATTTGGCAATAATGTTTTCTTCAAATCTGCAATAAGATCTGCTCAATAGATCTGCAATAATTTGCTCTTCAGGTCTGCTTGTAAATGTGCAATAATTTTCTCTTTAGGTCTGCTCATAAATCTGCAATAGTTTTCTCTTTTGATCTGCTATAATTCCTCTAAAATATGCTTCTTAAATCTCTTCAAAACTGCTCAAACAATCTTCATAAATCTGCTCGAAAAATATGCTTTAATTGGGAATGATATTCATTAATTGCTTGTTAAAATAAACCTCAAATGATCTTCTCTTTGTATATGCTAATGCACCCCTTTATCAACGGTTACATCCCTTCATCTTGGTCGGCCAAAACAGCATATAGATTTTTTTTGAATTTAATTTTTATTTGCCTTGGCCAAGTTGGGTGCGCCTTCCTAGGGGGGCTGGCCCCTATAATAAATAAATCTAAATTTTATTTCCAAAATAAAATCTCCAAGATCGGGCACCACTAAGAGGGGGTCGGCCTTATGTAATTTATTTTATTTTTCCCTTAGCTAAGGCAGGTTGGCCAGTAATAGGACATCATGGAAATTTTTTTTTTCACATCAATGAAAACAATAATTCTAACAATCTCCCCCTTTGTCATTGATGACAATCCTACAAAGTAATCATTTTGAAATACAATAGGACCAATACTTCTCCCCCTGACTGAATTTCTCCCCGTGACTCTATCCTCCCCCTTTGACATCAATGGCAATGTAATGTCCCCTTTTTAAACTTAGCCTAAAAACATAAAATGCACAAGTTAGGACATAGAATTTGTTTTACCAACACATGTAAAATTGCCTTGAAGATCTGCATACATCATGTATTAACAATTAAGCACATAATTTCTTGTTCATGATTAGGTCATTTTAGATTGCACATTTCAAGAATAAGACAAATAAATGCATTATCTTCTAGGACATTAGCTATCACGATCAGATATGACTTATTACCCCCAAGCGGAATAGATCCTCACCTCGTTCCTCTTCGTAACCTCGTTGGATGGAAGATTTACCGTGCCAAGGGCGTGTGCACAATCTCAAATTAGACTCCCTCAAGGTTTACTACCCGTCTTGGGACCGTCCAACATTGGACCGATTTACCTGCCTTTCCCTCTACACACTCCCTATCCTTATCGAGTGTTAGCGAAAGGGAATTCTGGCCTGAAGTCTATTCTCGTAGTAGTAAAGTCATAACAATATTCACTTATCCTATTGAATTCACAAATCATCACAGATTAAAACATTCATTGATATTGATTCTAATCAGATATGAGTTAGGTACTACACTGTAACCCGCTGTCAGAGGAACTGGAATTCGATTATATAAACCTCAATGTTATATCAGTTGGTTGAGGGTACTTACCTCTGGTCATCGTGCTAACTGGACTTCTTCCAAACTTATTTCCCTGAGCCCGATCCGTCTTCTTTCTTGATGCGATGATGTATCTTCCTTTGTTTCTTTGCACTCAAAAGATATCGTTAGTGTAACTCAACATATAAGAATCTATTATCCATAATTATATTAAGCATCATAATTATTTATAAGGTTCCATAATTGTTGCAAGCATCATTATTGGATATCTGTAAATGATATCTTATATATATATATTATCTTATATATATCGCATGTGCTCACCATCTATGATGTATCTATGAGTTTAATATATACGTATATATTTAAATATATACTTATCAATTGTCAGTATGTCTTTGCAACTCTTAATATACTAATCCATCCTAATATATTCAAATCATATACTTAAATATATTTATTTGTATCTTAGTATATATGGAATTCAATAATTTATTTACCAAATATAGGAATTACAATATATACAACAACCATACTATATTTGGTATATATATATATATATTTATCAATCCTTAATTGAATATTTATCAATCATAAATATATTTAAATATAATTATCCCACATGAGATATTAAATATATTTATAATGCATCAGCCATAATGTATTTAAATATGTTTATCAATGACCACTGTTATTAAATTCCAATTTTAACTAACAACCCTTAGCTACTAATTTCAGCATGTATTTATTTATATTTATTAAGCATCTATTTATCCTTATTTTATTTCTGAATACTTACCTTTTGACCGGTCTGCAAGAATGATATTATTTCCCCTCTTTTCTCATTAGCAGATCACAATTCTTAGTACTGATTATTTTTCCCGAACGTAATGCAGCCACTATTTTATCCCTTGCATTTCTCATTCCTAATCGATTCCATAAAGATTTCATTCTATTCTTTAAATACCCACGATTTGGGTGGAGGATCACACCCTTTCCCCAATCGTGGCCTCCTTGAAGGATTGCGTCACTTTCTTTGGGTGCTGACTTTTCTTAAGTTAAATGTCTTTCTACCTTTATTCATATCATTTATTCATTTATTCTATTTCATATTTATATTGATGTTTTAGAATATATGAAGTATTATATTTTTAGATTGCCTTTATCTATATTTGTTTATTTATTATTTCTTCTATGATTTCTTAGGAAATAATATTTGTTAGTTTAGGATATAGGTTATGATATTATATTTTCAATTATTATTATAATTAGATTCATCATTTACAATTATTTATCTATGATGATCATGATTAAGATAGTAATGGTTAAGTTGTTAATACTATACGATAATTATAATAATATCTAAATGGCAATTACTTAAATTCATATTTCGAAATTTATTCGATTTCGCTATTTGTATTTTAATGTTTCATAAGTGATGCTACAATTTTAGGGGACATGATAGGCAAAGGTTGTCTGGGGCTGAAAGATAAGGCAATGAGTGGCTCCCCCTGAACATATGCTTCCTTTGAAGCATCCAATGATTGGATAAGAGTGATATCACTCCCAATTTCTCCCTCAAGTACTCAAAAGTCCGTTTTTGGTAGTGTAGGAACCCCAGTTTCCCCCTGATACGGACTCTGACTGTTTTTGTTGACTTTCTGAAGGTTTTAGGTTTTTGCTTGTTTTTTGCACATTAAATGAGTTGGTACGATTTTGCTTGAAATATGAAATAAATTCAAATAAAAATCATTCAACTCTAAAGACTATGGAATATAGATGCCATCACATTTATTACTCTTCCAGAGACGATTACAAAAATACCCAGTACATGCAATATTAAAAAGCAATGAATTTATTAAGAAAACCTGATTGGCTGCAATAGTACGGCTGCAATAAATGTCCTTCACAAGATGGTACGGCTGAGATGAGAATGGCACTTTCTTCCTCTGTTCAACAGTTACAACTTGACCCAGTCTCGTAGGCGCATCAGATGCTGAAGAATGAGGTCACAGAAGGAGGGCGTTTTTTCTCTGTCTTGGAAATATACCTCTTAATGGAAGGTACGGCCTGGTACTGTACAGTACGGCCCTGATATCAGCAATAATGAATATTAAATTAAACACTGCTTTCTCTGATGGTCTCCAGAATGTTAAGGAATAGGCGCCAAGATTTCCAGAGTGCTCCAGATGTAGACTTATGATGAAACACGTTTCCTCTGGTAGATGATGCCCTTCCACATATGGTACGGCCTGCTGTACAAAGTACGGCCTGTTCAGATCTGCAATCAATGTTGTACGGACTTCACCAATGATCAATGTTTGAATCACTGAGATGGGGTCTGGTGCGCCCTGACTGATGGACTCAGAAGAGGTAAGATGAAGGCGTTTGACTTTGATGAATAAGTATGGCCTCCTTCAATAGTACGGCCAAGTACAAGAAAGTACGGCCTTCATTAATCAGCAGCAATAAATAAATAAAACACTTCCTCTGTCCTCTCTGTCTAATCTCTGAGGTATGATGCACCTCTGTGAATGAAAGTCTCCTGAATAAATGACTAAGCTGAAGCTCTGTAAAATAAATAAACTCTGATAAGCTCTGTAATTTCTTCTGGATGAAGAAATCCCACGACTGGCAATAAATCAGATGTTATTTCACATCCTCTGAACTGCTTCGAAGGAGATGGCTCGTTCTCCGACGATTTCGAGATGAAACCCTAAAGTCTCAGTGCTCTGGCAAAGACTTGATCAATTCCTGATTCAACAACTGTAATAATGGCTCATTTTTCAATGCAAAACCCTTTATCCTCACAAAAGGGCGAATTCCTTAATAATAGGGAATTATTAAAATATTGACTTTTAATTCTTTTATTATTTTCAATAGTTTCCTGTCAAATATTTTAATATTAATTTAAATGTCCAACTGGCCCCTTCCTGATGATGGGCGCACCCCTCAAGGCAGATAACTTAAGTTATAATTAAAAAATTATAACTTTATAATATAATCATTAATTAATTAATATTTAATTAATATAATTAAATATTAATATCTCGCCCGTTACTCATCCGATTACCGATCCGTCTGATGCTGACGAACTCAGAAGTGATTCCGGATGCTGCCAAAGTCATACTGCTAAAAATAGCAGTGGTCCCACTCTGCCTGCCAGGAACTGCTAAAAATAGCAATTCTGAAAAAGGTCTCCGATCGAGCCCAAACGAAAGCCAATTGATCAATACTGCTAATCTGACGCTGAGCCAAGCGCCGAAACGACCCTCTAACCACTCAGTCAGCCTACGAGGGTCTCATGATAGGCCAATCTCACGACCACTGATGCTCGCCAAAAATGGGGACATGACAGGTAGTGGCTCTGTGAATTGTATGCAATATGCTCCTTTGTAGCAACATACTGCAACTTCACCTACTGATCAACCACTTGCTCTCTTAGAAAATTATATTTTATTGGAATGTGCTTCGTTTTGGAGTGCTTGACAGGGTTCTTTGATATGTTGATCGCACTTGTATTATCACAAAAGATGGAAATGCGATGCTTATACTCAACCTTGATGTCCTTCAAGGTTTGTTGTTTACTCATGGGAATGACTTGCTTGATTTAATAAAGTAAATGACAATGTAACTCATAGAAGAATAATAAGAAACATACATATCCAGTACTCACAACATGTGCACAAAACAATGGTATTCATTCATTAATGGCAATAAGTACAGTATACAATCATTTGTGCTATGTCCCCAACTACAATGAAACGAGACATTTATAGTTGCTGACGGTGGTTGAGAACACCAACCATTGGGAACTTCCCTTTACAACTAATCAAAATGGTTGGGGACTAATTTTCCGATAACAATGTAGTAATCAACCCCAATATTTTTTTTTCTGATTTTTTTGTTCTCTCCAACTGCTGTATGATGAGTTTGTGTTTGTTTTCTGATGGTTTGTTTTTTCTCAAGTGACATTCATAGATAAGCATGCTAAACACTTAATAACAGAATGCAAAGAGAATAATACCAACACTTGCAATAAGAATAGTTTCAGCCTAACAATTAAACTCAGAATTTTATTCTCTAACAATATTCTGTTTTACAATCTTTAATATCAGAAAATAAGAGAGTCATTCAGACCTGGTTGTAAAATGCCTTTCCAAATCTGATCTGATTTTTCAATTTTTCTGCCTTGGGTATTTTGTCAAACGGTTGTCTTGCAAGGTGTTTATGCTGGTATATGATTTTCTGTTTTGCTTTTCTTGTTTTTGATTGATGTAATGATGCATAGAGTGCTTAACTATCAATGCTAAAGACTTCAATTGTACTAGGAATGAAATGCAAGTTGTTTTTGTATTTTTTAATGCACATAAATGATTGAATCCTTATGCAAATATGTATCTACAGCAGATTGAAATTTCTTCAAACAATTTGAAAGCAAACTCTATACTACTTGAATTTTTATTATACTACTTGAATTTGTATTATGAGACTCAACAATTACAAAGCCAATCAACTCCCTTTGGAACTACTTGAAATGCAGATTCTATTCCATATATTGCAACTTTTACAATAATACATTACTGTATGATGGCGATTTGGTTTCCTACAGACCAGCGACCCTAAGAAATGAGAATGCAATTACAAAATGTCAAAGATGACAAATATTAAAGAACCTGGATGGATGCCAAACTGAGGTAGTTGCAGCAGCTGGGAATTAATTGAATTCTTCTCAAACCGTCCCTTCTTGAACTTGCTGGCAGCGATTATTCACCTTGTTGCTAGGCGCCTCTCTTCTTGCCAAAATCGAATTTATTTATGCCTCTAATAATGAAATCGCCCTTGCACTTGGAGTGCCTAGATTTGCTAGGAAAATCAGTGCCAAACTTCCTAAAAATGCTGTGCCTTTGTGTCAAGGAGAGCCACAAATTTCTTCAATGCAACAGATATAAAATCGTCCTCTTCTTTCAATCTGATAATTGATTTCACCCTGCAGATTTGATTCTTCCAAAGGCTGCCCACAAATTATCAAAATTATGCAAACCTTGCTCCAAAACTCAACCACAAATTTTCTGAATATTGAATAACAAAATCGCACTATCTTGAAGACTAAAAATGGGACCATCAAACTGCAAAATCGTCCACCCTCAAACTGAAATCGACTTTGCCAAAATCTGAGAATGGTCCTCACCAAATTGATTTTGTCCTCTCACTCGAAATTTGGCCAAAGGCCATTAAATTTTGCCACCAATGGAAGACTGAAGTATCTCACTCTCCAATCCAACTAGGGTTGATGTTGCACAACCGAAACTGGTACTTTAGAGTATTTAAACCCTCGAACAATGCAAGCAATCAAGCTTATACCTCACAGGCATGGAAGTAGATGAACTCAAGATATGTCAGATGGCTTGCATTCAACCCCTTGTAAAGAATAATCATCCATCACCAAGAAGCTTCTAGAAAATAATATTATTTTATTAAGTGACTTTATAATATAACATTTATTTTTTGTCACTTTGTTAAATTAATTAAATATAAAGCTATCTTTATGATATTAATTTATTGAGATAATTTTAAAAATAATTAATTTAATATTTATTCCCTTATTTCTCCTTTTAGCCTTCTGGGAATAATTAAAGGCTAAATGATCACCTGGTGGCTACTCAGAAGGGGACATTACAGTCCTCCCTTCCCGAAATTGCTTGTCCTCAAGCAATTGCAAACTGGGATGATGTAAAATCTGCTTGCCTTCCCATGTGGCATCCTTTGCTGGTAAATCTCTCCATCTCACCAGGTATTCCTTAATCACCCGATTCCTCAGTCTCTGCTCCCAGGTATCGATTATCTTCTTTGGAATAAGAACCAAATTCCCCGCCTCGTCCAACAATGGAAGCTCTGATGAAGAAGTGACCTGTTGCCCAAGTGCCTTCTTGAGGCACAAAACATGAAATGCATTGTGAATCTGGTTGCTCTAAGGCAATTCCAACTCTTAAGCCACCTCCCAACACGCTTGACTATCCTGTATGACCTATAGAACTTGGGCTTGAGCTTCTTCGAACCGCTCTTCTTTAGAGAAGACTGCTTATAGGGCTGCAAGTGAAGGTAAACCAAATCACCAATCTCAAAACTACACTCAACCTTGTGTTTATCAACATAGGTCTTTTGCTGTTTCTGTGCCACCTGCAGGTTATCCTTGAGTGCTCCCAAGATATCTTGACTCTCCTGAATCCAATCCTTGGCCTTGGGGGCCTTGCTCTCTCCAAAAGCCAACTCCATGAATGATGGTGCATCATACCCATACAAAGCCCAGAAAGGAGTCATCCCAATGGACATATGATAAGTGGTATTATAACAATGCTCACCCAAATGCAACCACTTAATCCATGACCTCTGCTGCCTTGGAATGTAGTTGCACAAGTACCCCCCAATCCATTTATTCACAATCTCTGTCTGACCATCTATTTGAGGGTGATAACTCGTGCTCGGAGTCAACTTAGTACTTGCCAACCTAAACAGCTCCTGCTAGAATGCACTCAAGAATTTGCTATCCCTGTCACTGACTATGTATCGAGGTAGCCCATGCAACTTGAAAATCTCTCTAAAGAACAGCTCAGCTACCTGTGGAGCCCTGTACTCTGTAGAAATAACAAAGAAGTGAGCATACTTCAACAACCGATCCACCACCACAAAAATGCTATCTCTCCCATGCACCTTGGGTAGAGCTGTCATGAAGTCCATGGAAATGCTTTCCCATTTCTGCTCAGGAATAGGCAATGGCTGCAATAATCTTCCTGGATGCGTATGCTTTGACTTGTTCTGCTGACAAGTCACACACTCCCTGACATGTCTCAAGACATCCTCCTCGAGTCCCTTCCAAGAGAATCTCTCTCTGATCTGCCTGTAAGTCTTGAAATAACCCTGATGGCCTGCTAAGGGATTGCCATGAGAAGCTTGTAATATCTTCTCCTTCAATCTAGGCTTTGGCACCAAGTAGATCCTATACTTGTAGAAAATCACGTCATCCATGAATTGGTACCTATCATTTTGTATCTGTCCATCCATAACCTCACATGCAAATCTATTCTTGGAGTACTCAACTAGTAGAAGAGTCTTCCAATCAGCGGAAATCTCAAAAAGTGAACATGCGGCAGGCTTCTTGGAAAGGGCATCTGCAACAACATTCTTCTTCCCTTTCACATATTCTATATCAAAATCATAGGCTTGTATTTTGCTGACCCATTTTTGCTACTTCTCGTTTAAATCTTTTTGCTGCAAGAAATACCTGAGACTGTTGTGGTCGGTCCTCACCACAAACTTTCCTCCAACCAAGTACTGCTTGAACTTCACCAAAGCATGCATTATGGCGAGCATTTCCTTCATATATGGAGTAAAGTTTCTCAGGTCCGCTCAACTTGCGGCTCTCAGCTATGGGATGTCGATTTTGCATTAGGACCACTCCTATACCTTCACCTGAAGCATCACACTCAAGTACAAAAGTTTGGGTGAAGTCTGGAAGTGCTAACACTGGGCAATTGCTCATCACCTCCTTGAGCTTATCGAAAGCTCGCTATGCCTCGTCGGACCAACTGAATGCACCCTTCTTCGTGAGATCTGTCAATGGTGCTCCCAACTGTGAAAATCCTCTCACAAAGCGCTTGTAGTAGTTGCACGACCCAAAGAATCCTTGCAGCTTAGTGAGTGTCCTCGATGTTGGCCAATCAAGTACCGCCTGTATCTTTTCCTGGTGGACCTGTACTCCTGCACTGATCACATGCCCCAAATATAATATCTCTCTAAGGCCGAACTCACATTTTGATGCCTTAGCATAAAGTGATTGCTCCTCCATGATAGACAAGACCTCATCAAACTGCCTCAAATGATCTTGCCAAGTCTTGCTATATAGGAGTAAGACATCAAAGAATACTAACAAGAACTTACACAACTGCTTATTGAATATGTGATTCATGCAAGACTGAAATGTGGCAGGTGCATTTGTCAATCCAAATGGCATGACTAGGAACTCATAATGCCCATAGTGACAACAAAATGCTGTTTTATGTATGTCCTGCTCTCTGACTCTGATATGATGATACCCTGAGCGGAGATGAATCTTAGAAAAGTATATTGCCCCATGAAACTCATGCAACAACTCATCTGTCCGGGGTATCGGGTATCTGTTTTTAATGGTCTTCTTATTGAGAGCTCGATAATCAATGCACATCCTCATTGTCCCATGTTTCTTCTTCACTAGGACCATTGAAGAAGCAAAGGAACTGGAGCTCGGTCGTATGTGTCCCACCTCAAGCAATTCCTTGATTGCTTTCTCAATCTCATCCTTAAATTTCTTAGGATGACGATAGGGGGTAATAATTACTGGTTTGGCCCCCTCCTCCAACTCATTGGTGTGCTCAAATCCTCGATCAGGTGGCCTCCCTGGTGGCATTTCTCCAAACACCTTATCATGCTTACCCAATAACTCCTGTATGTCAATATGATATGGCTGTCCTGAATTAGGAGTCTCCTTAGTGGTAATCAAACACTCTGCTGCCCATGCTATGTCACCATGTCAAAAAATGCTCTCCATGTGTTTGGCAGACACAACCTTGGTTGCTCCAGTAGCCATGCCTCTAAGCACCATTCGCTGCCCATCTGCTATCCTCAACTTGAGTTCCATGGTTTGAAAGTTCTGTGAATACTTCCCTAATGAGTGTAGCCACTAAACCCCAAGGATAACATTAGTGTCACCCAAGTCCACCACATATAAGTCATCCGTGACTGTGTAATTGCCCAAATTAATAGGCAACTATGGAACCCTCCGAGTGCATGCCATATTGTAACCATTTTCCACCATCACATTAAATCCCTCAAAGTCCTGTATCGGTAGCCTCTGCTTCGCCACTAGGGCTGCATCAATAAAGTTGTGGGTGGCCCCACTATCATTCAACACTGCGATGCGTTGACCCTGTAAAACTCCTAAGGAGTTGAATCTAGGTGTGCCAGATAGAGTAGCAATGGTACTACTCTTGCCCTTCTCTTGGGGCTGCTCCTCATTTGAACTGTTGTCATCATTGTCCTGTGACTGCTCATCATCACTACTCTCATCCTTTGATATGACCTCAATGAGATGAGCCTTGCCTTTACCTAGGCAACGGTGTCCAGGCTCCCAATGTTCTTTGCAATGGTAACATATCCCCTTTATCCTACATTCCCTGTGATACTCCTCATCCGGATCACTTCTCTTGTTTTCCTTCTTCTGGATAGGCTTCTTGCCCTTGTTCTTTTGAGGAATGAAGGGTTTAGAAGGGGGTTGGTTGCTAGGTATGGAGTGCTCCATGTCTCTTGCTCGAGTGATTGCATCTTGTAAGAAGTCGGATTTGAAAGCCTTGATCCAATCACGAAGTGGTTTAGATAGACCCTCAATGAAGAGCATAACCAACCTTTGCTCTGATATATCTGTCACCATGATTGCCAACCACTGAAACTCTGAAATATATGCATCCATTGGGCCACTCTTCTTAAGTTGTACTAACTCCGGTAAATGAAGCTTAGGATCCTTCTGATCAAATCTATCCATTAGTTTTTATGTGAATTCCAAATAGGATGTGATATTCGCAATCCTAATGTGACAAGCCCATGATACCACCATTTATGTGCTTCACCATCCAAATGTAGAGTAGCATATTTGATGGCTTTGGTTCCCAACATAGGGTTAAGTTGGAAGTAAAGTATCCAACTTCTGAACCCATGCCCTGGCTGTACACTTATTAGACCAATCAAAGCAAGGGATTGAAAGTTTCCCAACCTTCTGCTGTAGATCCTGGTTCTGGTGTCCTCTATTGTTGTTTCTCGGTCTATTCTTGTACTTGATGGTGCAAAAGTCAGCCAATGACATTGCAGCATGAAATTCATCTCCTAGAGATTGATACTCTCTCAAATAATGAAAGAAACCCTCTCCTTGTGCTTGCTGCTCCTAATTTTCAGCAACTTGTTCTCCCAAGAATTGAGGCACGAGAGGCCTCAAAGTCACACCCTGCTAGCTGTTCTAGCATTACTCTAAGCCGTGTTACTTGCTTCTGCATTGTTATCATGACCCCTGTTGTGTCCATTCTGTCCATTCTGTCCATTAGTCCTAGTGTTGCCATTGTTGTTCCTATTACCAACAAGCTGTTATAAGAGCTATGCTATCTGTTGTTGACCTCTAGCTAGTTCATTAAGAATTTGATGAGTGCTGCCCTTTGGTATGTCATGACTTTCTTCCATGATGTCTTCATCTTCCAAAGGTTATATTTCAAGTGGACCCAAACCTCTTCTTAATCTTCTGTAATAGATGCTAAACGGGCTGACCATAACCCAATTCAGACTCATAGGTTGGTAGCAATGCTAGCTCTGATACCACTGTAAAATGCCTTTCCAAATCTGATCTGATTTTTCAATTTTTCTGCCTTGGGTATTTTGTCAAACGGTTGTCTTGCAAGGTGTTTATGCTGGTATATGATTTTCTGTTTTTCTTTTCTTTTTTTTGATTGATGTAATGATGCATAAAATGCTTAACTATCAATGCTAAAGACTTCAATTGTACTAGGAATGAAATGCAAGCTGTTTTTGTATTTTGTAATGCACATAAATGATTGAATCCTTATGCAAATATGTATCTACAGCAGATTGACATTTCTTCAAACAATTTGAAAGCAAACTCCATATTACTTGAATTTGTATTATGAGACTCAACAATTACAAAGCCAATTGACTCCCTTTGGAACTACCTGAAATGCAGATTCTATTCCATATATTTCAACTTTTACAATAATACATTACTGTATGATGGCGATTTGGTTTCCTACAGACCAGCGACCCTAAGAAATGAGAATGCAATAACAAAATGTCAAAGATGACAAATATTAAAGAACTTGGATGGATGCCAACTGAGGTAGTTGCAGCAGCTGAGAATTAATTGAATTCTTCTCAAACCGTCCCTTCTTGAACTTTCTGGCATCGATTATTCACCTTGTTGCTAGGCGCCTCTGCTCTTGCCAAAATCAAAATTATTTCTGCCTCTAATAACAAAATCGCCCCTGCACTTGGAGCGCCCAGATTTGCTAGGAAAATCAGTGCCAAGCTTCCTAAAAATGCTGCGCTTTTGTTGTCAAGGAGAGCCACGAATTTCTTCAATGCAACAGATATAAAATCATCCTCTTCTTTCAATCCGATAATTGATTTCACCCTGCAGATTCGATTCTTCCAAAGGCTGCCCACAAATTATCAAAATTATGCAAACCTTATTTAAAACTCAACCATGAATTTTCTGAATATTGAATAACAAAATCGCACTATCTTGAAGACTAAAAATGGGACCATCAAACTGCAAAATTGTCCACCCTCAAACTGAAATCAACTTTGCCAAAATCTGAGAATGGTCCTCACCAAATCGATTTTGTCCTCGAAATTTGGCCAAAGGCCATTAAATTTTGCCACCAATGGAGGACTGAAGTATCTCCCTCTCCAATCCAGCTAGGGTTGATGTTGCACAACCGAAACCTGTACTCTAGAGTATTCAAACCCTTGAGCAATGCAAGCAATCAAGCTTATACCTCACAAGTATGAAAGTAGATGAACTCAAGATATATCAAATGGCTTGCATTCATCCCCTTGTAAAGAATAATCATCCATCACCAAGAAACTTCGAGAAAATAATATTATTTTATTCATTAAGTGACTTTATAATATCATTTATTTTTTTAGTCACTTTATTAAATTAATTAAATATAAAGCTATCTTTATGATATTAATTTATTGAGATAACTTTACATATAATTAATTTAATATTTATTCCCTTATTTCTCCTTTTAGCCTTTCGGGAATAATTAAAGGCTAAATGATCACTTGGTGGCTACTCAGAAGGGGACATTACAGTCTCCCCTTCCCGAAATTGTTTGTCCTCAAGCAATTGCAAATTGGGATGTTGTAAAATCTGCTTGCCTTCCCACACGACATCATCTGTTGGTAAATCTTTCCATGTCACCAGGTACTCCTTAATCACCTGATTCCTCAATCTCTTCTCTTGGGTATCGATTGTCACTTTGAAAGAAGGCACCTGTCTTGCAGTATTCATATCCACCAGGAGCATCGAAATGAGATAGGAAAGGCCATATTCTCCTTGCCCTAAGGCAACGCCCAAATGCTGCAACAAACCTCAATAACTAGCAACCAAAACCAAACCTTTAATAGATTACAAACTAAGAATAAGCCACCAAGACGGGCGTCCCTCCTTGCAAGTACGACTTGCTCTAGAAATTCTTTTCCTTTACCAAAAATTGCAAGTTAATACCCTTTGGAATCACCATGAGGAGAGAAACAGATAGAACCAATACCCATTTGGATTTCACCAACCAACTCAGAGTTATGAGCAAAAACCTGATTCAGGGCCGAGTTCTAAAACACCCAGAAATTGATTAAGATCACACAAAAATCATTAAGAAATAACACCAAATTGAATCCAAGCAAAATCACACCAAAACCCGACTAAAATCCTTCAAAGAAACTGGAAATATCTTCATCTTTTTCGGCCAAATGTGATTCTTGAAATGAAACCACCAATCACCAGCTTGAGTAGGTCTTTCACTACCGAAACTAGCCTTAGATTTTGAGGGATTTCGTCCTCAAATTCGGTCACGGACCTTCTAGTAGAATTCCAATTGCATCACTGTAAGCAACCAACATCCAACATGAAGAAAACGAACTTCAAAATGAGCTTTTAAAAGAGTCTCTAGATTAGGGCGACCATCTCCACCCTAAAACCCACGCCACTTCTCATTTGCCTTTGGTTTTAATTTATTTTTAATATTTACCTTCGTCTTAGCTTGGCGTCCAAGTTCAAGGAAGCATTTTAAATGATATAAACTTTTAAAAACAACTTCAAGTTATATCATTAGGCGTCCAAGGTTATTTTTATGACCCCCTTTTGACACTCAATGTTAAATTATAAAGTTACTTTGTAATAGACCTTTTTCGATGCATAAATCAAATATTAAAATGATTTAGCTTTAGTAACTTTATACCAACTGACTTAGTGCTGCTGTAATAAGTCTGACCAGGTCCGGGCACTCGAAGTAGACTTACTAAAAATGGTAAGTGACATCCTAAAACTCAAATTGGAGAAATATTGATATGTGCCGCAAATAGTGATATTGCACCAAGATTGACTGTAGATAGTGAGCACCATACTGGCCCTGCTAAAAATAGAAAGCCACATCGAAACACCGATAAACCCCACAGAATGTACTGGCACAAGACATTAAAGCTCATCGGACAACCTCCACTTATTGCCCGAATGGGAAACCCTACATTGCTCTGTCTATCGGACCAGTTACTAAATATAGCACTTACTAAAAATAGTGTGTCAAACCCAGACTGATCCAAAAGAGGACATAAAAAATGGGGACATTACAAACAACTTATAACATAAAATATTTGTTACGTACATTAGAGTTTATTTATTTTCTTTAATTGGCCGACTAAAACTTTATAACGACTCTCGACTGACTACATTTGCTTCATCCATAGAACTTGAGTGCAACACGAAGCTATTGCAATGTTTGCACTTCTATTGTGTTGATGTTTATAGCAGCTTCAGTCACATTCTTCCAGTGATCTCCTTTACTACATAAATTAAATAATAGCCTGGGGCTATTTAATTTATAAGATAGCGATTGGATGAGATGAAGTGATGTTGGCGTAACAACTAACACCTCTGGAGTAGAAGTTGTTATGAACAGCCTATGCACACTACGCAATGAGTGCTCTTCAAATTATGGAGGGGAAGCTCCCTCGTTATGCTTTGACAAATGTACTTGCAAAGGAAAATAAGCTAAAACTATGTCCTGTCTTTTTGTTTCAGCTGCTAGAGGCACAAGGCTTTCTTGAAAGAACTTACACGTTGCAGCTGAGTTTTCTCTGGTTTCGCAAATCAACTAAACTACAACTTATATCTATCCAATCTCCTCAGGAAAACAGAGCAAGAGGAAACGGAGCAAGGTTATGACTATCGGACGATAAACGCATTCAGATTCTCTACTTGAAGGCAAGGTGGCGCAACTATCATCTCAATCTGAACAAGTTTATTAAGCACAAAACAGATTTGAGAATTTGCTATGATAATCTTATGAAACCCTATGTGGCATAACACTCAATCAGCATAGTAAAGACTCACAAACAGCTTTTATCATCAAAATCTTTGTGAAACCCTATGTGGCATAACACTCAATCGTAATGACAAAAGATTCACAAAACAGATTTTCCTAATCTAAGAGAAGATTCACCATGAAAACTTTATGAAACCCTGTGTGGCATAACACTCGATCAGCATAGTAAACACTTCACAAAACGGTTTTATCATGACAATCTTACGAAACCCTGTGTGGCATAACGTTCGATCATAACAATAAAAGATTCACAAAACAGATTTCTCTAAACTATGGAAGAATCCAGCATTACAATCTTTCGAAACCCTATGTGGCATAACAATCAATTGCAATAATGAAGACACATGAACAAATACCATAAAGAGCAATATTGAGGGCAAGGTAGGCGCAGCATATATTTCTCTCTCAAGCAAAAGTTATTTACAAATGAGCAAAAGCTCTTATTTATATACATCAAGGTGTAGGTAACCCTAAAATCACCTTGAGTTCACTACAGTTCTTGCAATGCATGCAAGTCATGCGCCCTAACCCTAATGAAGTAAACTATACAGTTAACTGGGCAACTACCCTCAGTTTAACTGGTACAAATAACCTAATTGGACAATGTGCAAGCATGCACGTCCTTATTTAAAGCAAAGTTAACTGGCCACTACCTTCAGTTAACTGGAAACCCTAACCCTAACTCCTGTGTTGATAACTCCGAGGATGAGATAAGCATGTGTTAAGTCAGCAAGTGAACTGAAGACTGGAAGTCAAGTTAACTGCTGCTCAGGACTCAACCCTAGAAATTAACTGCACGTTCTAACTGACAGATCACTCCATGTCAACTCGGTCTAACACTTCGACCAAGAACTCATCGATCTCCCTGTCATCTGGCACTTTGATGCTGCTAAAAATAACAGTCTGCTTCTTTAGTTCTCTGCCACTTTCAGTAATTGTGTGCACACCATCTTTGCATTCTTCAGTCGCCTTTCTCAAACTGGCTGCAATCACTGAAACATTTTCTAATTTTGGCGCCCTAGGTTCACCTTCAAGGCTGTCAAAAATCAGCTTCTCGAATTCCGCTTGAACTTTTTCCAACTCAACATACGTGCCATCTTCGAGAAGATAATGACACGGGATCTGAACAACGAAGCCACTGACAAGTGCAAGCACTCCAACTACGTCATCCTTCAGTGAAAATAACTTGGAAGAGATTTTCTCACATATTTCTGTTCTGAGAAGGTGCTGCTCTTTCCAAGTGAAGACTTTCTCTTGATCTTCGATCTCCTCCAAAGCATCGCATGCAACTGATAACTGAGATACAAGAACGCGATCCTTTGCCAAGCTCTCTGCAACTGCAATATCCAGCAACTGAATACCCTGACGGAGTTTGTGTGCCTCACTCCTCAACTGATATAAATCTGCAAGAAGAGTTTTACCAGCAGCAACTAAACTGTCAATCCAATCATCCAAAAGTCTGCCATGACTGACCAACTGATCCAATTTTCGTTTCTCTGCAGGTGTGTGCTGAGGAAGAACCGGTGCTCTATTTGGATTCCCATGAACAAGATCAGAAATGTATTGACGAAGTTGACTAATTTCAGTTTTGAGTAAAGCCTTATCTTCTCCATCCTTCGTGATACGCTCTTCAAGATTATTGGTAACAATCTTAAGAAGAGATACATCTGTCTCTCGTGTGGTCCTGCCAAGATTTGCCTTAGTGAATGTAAAGTCACCCACTTCGACCTCATCCAAGCTTTTACCTTCTGGAGGCACTGCAACTTCTATCACAATCTCTGATTCAGGGGTCTTTTCGATGTGCACTTGCTTCTTAATCTTCTTGTTTGATCTCCTCTGATAGGGCTCACCAAACTCTGACAAATCAAGGTTGTATGACGGTTCACGCCTTTGTCTTCCCAAAGACTTTTCGAGCCAACAAGACTGAACAATATTTTCAATTCGTGGAGAAACTGTCCCTGATGTATCAACCTGTGGTGTTTCAGTTGTCTCCGATCCTGCTTGAATTTGTGGCTCAGGCTCAGAATCTATATCAATAGGCGGAACGTGAGGTGAACTAGGAAGTGAAACGTGAGGCTCAGTTTGAATAACTGTCTCTACTGGAATCTCAGGAATATTCTCAATTTGTTTCTGCTTCCTTTTACCAGTAGCTCTTTTCCCTGTGTTTCCACTGAGTCTAACTCCTTCCGGAGGTATTATAATGGCTTTAACTCTGGGTCTTGCTCTAGAAGTAGAAGGCAACGAAGAAACATCCTTTGGCGGCTCTGCTACAGGAACTGACTTCCGTGTCCGTTTGCTCTCCAAGAACAACTTACTAGTCTTGATAACTGATCTGGAAACCTCTTCAATAGAAGTATTCTCCTTAGCATACCAATCAGGTGAGCGAAGTGGCTGCCTAGCAACTTGATCCTTAACATAAGAATTGAGAAGAACTTCACCATCATCATCTGACAAACCATCAACATCTTCTGACAAGTAATCAGAGAGCTGACCAACAGTAAGTCTACAGTAGTGACGACGACGGACCTCGAATTCATCTTCACAATTTGCCCAGAAGTCTTCAAGTTCTGGCGTATGTGCAATCCCTCGCTCTAACCGATTTGCATAATGTCCAAGAGGATCATAGGAACGCCTCTCAGTATAAGGCTTGAATTTGAACCTTTCTATCTCAGTAGACATACGCCTGGCATCTGTTGCTGCATCACATGTGAAAATTCCCAATGAGAATGGAAAATTTGCCGCAGCCTTATGACGACTACGAAGAAAGAAGTGAACGTGCTGCATTTGCCTGAGGAACTCCATAAAGACAATCTTGTCTGACGGATATCTCGGCAACATCAGAGGCTCTCCAACATAACCATAAACTCGGAGGTACGTGAAAGTAGGAAACTGTATGAACCAATCTGCCCAAGTCTCCATTGCTGATTTGGCCTCGGCTGAAATACGAATGTGCATCTCATCATCAAGATCCCTCACGGTTCTCATGGCAAAGTGATCATTCACCACTCGGAAGTCCTGCTCAGACTGAGAAAACTCTAGCTGTGGATAATATTCATGAATATGCTGAACACCGAGAGTACCATTGGTTTTAAGAAGTCTGAAACTACCTTGAAATGCCACCAAGTAGACCAAATAAGATATCATATGAAACTCGTGATGCTTGAGAAAGTTAGAAATCTGCTGATGTAAGCAATCACTAATTAACATAGCCCAGTCAAAACGCTCTGTGCCATCAAGGATTCTGGTAATCAGGTAGAACATCCATGGACGGAAAGTATTAGCATCTGACTGGCCGGTAACTCGATTGAGTAAGGTGATCAAAACAGCAACTTCTCCTTTAAATTCACCACGACCAACCTTCTTAGGCAAGTTAGTTTTCTGAATTGTCAACCATTTCTGAGCAACCTTTCTCTGTGAACGTTGATGATCAGCATCCCATATCTTCTCACAAGCTTCAAGATCAACAGTAAAGTTATCTGAGCGAGGAGAAATAGCAAAACATCTTTCTATGTCCTTCGGCTTGAGACTGCAAACCACTCTTCCATCAACCGATCTGATCTGTCGTGAAGACGAGTCATAATGCTTAATGCAAGCAAGTACGAACTCAAGATCGAAGATAGAAACAGGAATGGATGCCGCTGCCAGCAACCCGGAACGCTCAAGATTCCTCATCGAATTGCTGCTAACACCTTCTAAACTGCTCAGATTGACCACTGGATAAACATGATTTAGGTCCGTATCTGAAGTCTTGGTGAAATTATGTGTAAGGACTGATTTCACCTTGTAATCAATGAGATTGAACTGCATTTTGAAAATGGTGACTTTTGACTGTAAAGTCGAATATGCTTGAAGAACTTTCTGAAAAACTCTGAACAAGGCTAAAAATAGCTTCTGACAGGAGAAATTTTCGAAGAAATTCTGGAACATGGGTTTTGTGCACAACTGAATTCTGAACAAACCCAGATAGCTGGATTGGAAAAAATGTGATTCAAGCCCACATGCAAAGAGATTCTCGGAAAAAGGCTCAGAGCTTCAGAATGAAGGCTACGGGGCGATTTTCTCGAAAAAATCTAAGAAGTGGGTCTTGTTGCAAACGCTGAAATATGAGAACCCAGATGAACAGATTCTGAAAATGTGTTGAATTACTCTGGCATGCGAAGAAAGTACCTAAGGTGAGAAATAGAAGAAATAAGACAGAAGATAGAAAGTTTTGCTTGTCTGCTTCTGAAAAATCTGCAAATTTCTTCTTCGAATCTTTATAAAACCTGCATGCAAAGTGGAAATGAAGTCTAGAATTGACTTCCTCTGAAGAATCTGAGCTCGTAGCTTCGAAGAACGCTGAAAACGGACACCTGAATCACCTTAAGCTTGCTGGTCGCTCAAAAGAATACAAGCTTTCAGAGCAAAAGATGATGCAATAATGGACGCCATCTTGGAAATATATAGAATTTCATCATAAGAAATTCGCACTAAACAAAGCATGCATTAAAAATGGCGCTAGGCTTCTTATTGGTCTTCATAGTAGTTAACTAGAACTCAAACAAGCTCAATAAGTGGACGCATTAGGGTTTTCCTTTCAAATCTTTAGTTTAAACTCAAACATGCGGCTTTAGCTTCAGTTAGAAACCTTATCAAATTCGCCACCTTCAACCTAGCTTTGGATTCATCAACTTGACCTAAGGCGTGCCCTTTTGACACTTCAGTTAACAATAAGAATGGGATAAGAGATTCGCCAAACTCATGCAATAATAAGCTAAAAATAGCTAGCCTTTTGGAACTTTAGTTTGGCCTTCAACAAGTGCGCCAACTTCATGCTTTAATCAATTATAATCTAAAAATAGCAACCCTTTTCAAACTAAAGTTGCCCTTTCCTTGAAAAATGCGCTATCTTCACTATTATCTTGCTTCACTTTTCAAAAACTAAAAATAGCGACCCTTTTCATGAGTGAAGTTTTCAACTTCAAATTCGCCATACTTCATCAAATATGCTTCACGCTTCACAAAATAATGCTTCATGCTTCACTTCGTCCCTTTTGAACTTCAGTTAACATTTGATGAAGCGCCATCTTCACTAAAATATCATAATTTTGACCAAAATTCGCCATGCATGTAAACTTCAGTTGACTTTTAGTGGTAATCTTCAGTTAAACTTAACATGCAACCAAGTTAACTGAACATGCAAGGTAGTTAACTGAACATGCAAGCTGAAAGATCACTCCACATGCAAACATATGAACTGAAGATGACAACCCAGAAATCGTTCAGTCTAACTGCAGTCAGAACTCCAGTTAAGGCGTCCATTCAACTCACTTTCGAAAATTCAAATTTGAACTCTTGGGCGAATTCCAGACTTAGCCAAATTTTATGAAAATTTAAGCTAAAACCTCTGGGGACCTCTGTTCATCCTCTGACACTGGTTGACTGACTTCTCCGATTGGCTGGCTGACAGGTGCATTGCGGAGCTGAGTAAAAACTGATCAAATGATATCTTGATACTGCATGTCATAAAACTGACATCTGAAGGCTCAAAAAATCCAAGCGCCTTTTTGAAAAGCTGCGCTTTTTCCCTGACTTATCAAATTTCAACTTCTGCATCTCGAACGAAGGGGAAAACAAAATCCTTCATAACTTCGATTTATCAACTTTCAGGACTGGAACTCAGGTTCACTGCGAAGCCAAGCTCGTTCTGCACGACATCTGCAAAGGCACATTTCCCCAGAAAACGTCATCTGAGGTGTGAAAAACAAGGCCCCTTTCAAAGTTGCTCTTTTCATTCGGTTAGCCATTCACGACGACAAAAATGCTCAAAACTTCCGCTGCAATTTGTGAAGGACATCGCCGATCAGCCGGAGACGAACAGCGGTGAAGGCGTAACGGACATTGAATATCTGAAATCAGCCAGTATTAAAAGGCACGAAAGCAGAGCCTTTCTCAAAATGTATGCTTTGCTCTTTCTTGATAGTTTATTTTAATTTGACCAGTTTGACCGCCGAGTTCGGCTTGACCTTCAATTCACTTACTCTGACGGATGCGTCGCGAAGCTTGAACGAATGTAAGATAAGCGTCTTGGATGACATTCAGTCAAAAACCTACGTCTGGCACCTCAAAAAGATGGGCGCCTTTCTGAAAAGCTGCGCTTTTCTCCAGTGTTAGCCAATTCTTGCTTTCGCCTCGATTTGCTGTATCTTAACTTGCTCAAAAGCAGTGGATTTAGCCGGGCTTGATAGCGTCAACTGCCCGGAAGTACGGCGTGATACCCGGACAAATGCTCTGCTTGGAAGTGACAAACCCTAAAAGCGGGATCACGGAAGCCCCCAAAAGATAGGGGCGCCCTATTTGAGAATGTGCTCCCTTCTCGGAGATAGAAAATTTGATGTTTTTCGTTCAGATTTTCATTTTTCTAAAATCTCTTCAGTAACAGACTGACATAGTACTGACACCAACTCCATATTTGAAAACCCCAAAAACGACCTTTTGACAACACTTTAACAAGATTAAGACTCAATTAAGCAAAATGCCTTAGTGAAGCAAAAATTTTGGTTTTGGGTACAACAAGTGACACGTCCATTGTAAACAATATTTTATTTAATATTAATTTAAGATTCAAATCATGAAGTGGCGTGATCTTCTAGAGGGCCGACCTTTTGTAAGAGGCATGATTTTTGGTTAAGGCTGACTTGTTGCTCTTTGAAGAGTCACGTCCTTCTCCCTCACTTGTATATATAACCGATGGCATTTCATTGTTGATTCATTCATTCATATCTAGTTCGAGTTCTTCATATGTGAGTTCAATTCAAGAGCAGAAGTTCGAGTTATTAGATTGCAGATTGCTTCATTGTATTACTGAGTATTCATTAAATTGTTGTGCATCTTCTGGCGTTCATATCGGCCTATTGTAAAGAAGATTATTTTGTGCTATCATTAATATATAAGAGATATATTAGTGCTGGGTTTTTCTCCCTCAAGAGGAGGGTTTTCCCAGGTTATCTATTGTGTCTTGTGTTGATTTTTGAAATTAATTTCTGTGCATCTTAATCTGATCATAAAACTTAACAGGGTATTAGAGTGGGTTTGAGAAGATCGTGATCAGATTTGTTCTCACAGCGATACTCTATCCTCTTCGTTATATTTCTTTATCTATCTCTACTTTAGGCAAGATGGTGAACGGTTTGAAAATTGAGGATAGACTCGAGGGAGCATCCAACTATACATCGTGGAGGTTTAGAATCATGCTCAGATTAGAAGAGAATGATTTGGCTGAGTTTGTGGAGACCAAAGTTCCCGAACTAGAAGAGGAAGAAGAGAAGTTGCAATGGAGGACGAAAGACATCAAGGCGAAGAAGTTGTTGGTTGATTCCGTCAAAGACCATATTGTTCCGATTGTCTCCAAGTTGAAGACGGCAAGAGATATGTTCAAAACATTGGAGGAGATGTACGAAATCAACAACCAAAGTCGGGCACTTGCACTGAAGCAACAACTACACCATGTGAAGATGGCGAAAGGAGAAACAGTGATTTCCTATTTCATGAGGATTTCAGAATTGAGAGATTAGCTCTCGTCTATTGGTCATGTGGTTGATTGTAAAGATTTGACGATGCTTGCTCTCAATGGTCTTCCATTATCATGGGAGTCCTACATTCAAGGAATTAGTGCAAGATCCAAAATTTCTAAGTTTGATCTCTTGAGAGCTGATTGCATTCAAGAGGAGTGAAGATTGGCGGCCAGAGGCGTTGGTCAAAGTTCATCTAATGAAGATATTCATGTTCTCACCTCCCAAGCCTCGAAGAAGAAAGGAAAAGATGGAAAGAAAGGATTCTTCAAAAGAAATCGAGATAAGGGAAATGATGGTGCTCCTCCCTCCAAGAAAAAGAGAGACTTGTCCAAGATCCAATGCTTTAGGTGTGATAAGTTTGGCCACTTTGCTAAGCATTGTCCAACTAGACCTAATCAACTAGCCACCGTTGCAGATGTTGATGATGCTTCTCCGCAGAAGGATACATGTGAATATTTGTTCTACTCGGCATTATCAAGCAATGTACCTACAAACACCAACACTTGGCTGATCGACAATGGTGCTTCTCGTCACATCATTGGTTTTAAGGAGCAGTTATCAAGCTTGGTGGAGAGAGATTCATCCGAACAAGTCATTATCGGAGATGATGCTAGCTACTCCGTGAAAGGGATTGGGACCTCTACTCTTCATTTGGATTCCGGCATCACACTTTAGTTGAGCAATGTTCTTTATGTTCCAGGAATCAAGCGTAATCTCCTTTCAATTTCTGCTCTAGAAGATAAAGGATATCAAGTTGCCTTCTCCAAAGGAAAAGTACTTGTGTGGATGGAGAATTCCAGCTTCAAGGATGCTTAAGTAATTGGTGTTAGACATGAAAGTCTCTACAGGCTTTGCACGCGTCCCCTACAGGCTTTAGTCCACGATTCTTCAAGTTTATGTGATCTTTGGCATTGAAGACTGGCTCACTTGCACTTCCGAGCTTTACCTATCATGGAGAAGATGGTTACAAGTCTTGCTAAGTTAAATCAGGAGCATGAAGGAACTTGCAAAGGTTGCACAATGGGTAAGAATACAAAAGCACCTTTCCGTAATAGAGAAAATAGATCTAAGTGTATTTTAGACCTTATTCATTCTGATTTATGTGGACCTATGTTTGTTCTGTCTTCGAGTGGATTCTTGTATTATGTTCTGTTTATTGATGACCACTCTAGAAAGACTTGGATTTACTTTTTGAAAACTAAAGAGTTTGAGGAAGTGTTAGGAAGGTTTAAGGAGTTCAAAGCCTTGGTAGAAAATCTTTATGGCAAAAGAATCAAGGTCCTCAGATATGATAATGGTGGAGAATACACCTCTGGCAGCTTTCGGGATTTTCGTGTTGATGTAGGGATTAAGAGGGAGTTTTGTGTCCCCTATAATCCTCAACAGAATGGTGTTGCAGAGAGAAAGAATAGGTCGATCGTGGAAGTAGCAAAAGCCATGATTCATGAACCGGATCTGCAAACCTTTTTATGGGCAGAAGCTTCTAGGACTGCAATATATGTACAGAATAGAAGTCCTCACAAGATCCTGGAGAATATGACTCCGGAAGAAGCCTTTACAGGAAAGAAGCCTGAGGTTAGTCATTTAAGGATCTTTGGATGCCCTGTCTATATTCATGTTCCAAAGGAAAAAAGAACAAAGTTGGAGCCTTCTGGCAAGAAGGGAATTTTTGTGAGCTACAGCGAGACATCAAAAGCCTACAGGATATACATTCCAGGGCAGAAGTTGATCGAGATCAGTAGGGATGTCACATTCGAGGAAGATGTTGCATTCAGGAGATCCAGGGGCACTCATATGGAGATCAATAATGAAGAGTCTCCTCAAGATATGGAAGTTGACCATACTCCTGAGATTCAGAGGGAGAATTCAGAAGCAAAAGAAGATATTGATCCTGTTGAACCCTTAGAACCTACTGATGGACCTACCGACATTGTAATTGGGAGAAAAAGACCTGTATGGGCCAGGTGTACTATGCAAGAGGCTGAAAGTTTTGCAGCTCCTAGAGGCACATTTAGAGAAAGTAAAAGACCACATAAGTTCTCCAGTTATGTTGCCCTGATGAGTCAAATTATTGAGTCTGAGCCTTCTAGTGTGGAGGAAGCTTCTAGTGAACAGGTTTGGAGAGATGCTATGTCTGAGGAGTACCAATCAATTCTCAAGAATGATGTTTGGGACATTGTTTTTAGACCTGAAGGAAAATCTGTGGTATCTTCGAAATGGCTCTTCAAAATCAAGCATGCTGCAGATGGGAGCATTGAGAAGTACAAAGCAAGATTCGTGGCTCGTGGGTTTTCTCAGAAAGAGGAAGTTGATTACGAAGAAACATTTGCTCCTATTGCTCGCTATACTTCTGTCAGAACCATCATTGCTATTGCTGCATCTAGAGGATGGAAGATTCACCAAATGGATGTGAAGACAGTGTTTCTGAATGGTGTGATTGAGGAAGAAGTTTATATCGAGCAACCTGATGGATTTGAGGTACATGGGAAAGAGTCTCATGTTTGCAAGCTGAAGAAGGCTCTATATGGTCTTAAGCAAGCTCCTCGTGCATGGTACGAAAGGATTGATCGTTACCTGTCAAGCTTGAGTTTTTTGAAGAATGATGCTGACTCAAATCATACTTCAAGGTAATTGATGGTGAAGCATTAATTTTGGTCTTATATGTTGATGATTTGATTCTTACTGGAGAAGATCACCTAATTCTTGAGTGTAAGAAGGAGTTGGCTTCTGAATTTGAGATGAAGGACCTTGGGCTGATGCATTACTTCCTTGGCTTAGAAGTCTGGCAGAAACTAGATGAGATGATTCTAAGTCAAGGAAAGTACACCATTGATATACTTAAGAGGTTTGGTATGATGGATTGCAAGTCCATGTCTACACCCATGGAGACCAACCTACATAAATTGAAGGAGGTTGCAGCTAGTTTAGACTTGGTGGATCCTACTATGTACAGATAGCTGATTAGGTCCTTGATGTATCTAGTTAACACTGAACCAAATATCTGTTATGCTGTGAGTGCACTTAGTCAGTTCATGTGTGAACCGAGATAGATACATCTTGTTGCAGCTAAACATATCCTGAGATACTTGCGTGGCACAGTTGGATATGGGTTGAGATATTCTTCAGTTGCAGACTTGGAGCTACATGGTTACACTGATTTTGATTGGGCAGGGTGTGTCACAGATCGGAAGAGCACCTCTGGTTGTTGCTTCAGTTTGGGTTCTGCTATGATATATTGGTGCAGTAGGAAGCAGTCTTCTGTGGCATTGAGTATAGCAGAGGAAGAGTATATTGCAACTTGTATGGCAGCTCGGGAAGTAGTGTGGCTTCATAAGCTCCTTGCAAGATTGTTTGGACAATCAATGGACCCTACTATCATTCATTGTGATAGCCAGAGTTGCGTGAAGCTTTTTGTCAATCCTATGTTTCATGACAGAACCAAGCATGTTGAGATCAAGTATCACTATATTAGAGATATGGTACTGCGGAAGGCTATACAGCTAAGGTATATCAACACTGATGAGCAGACGACAGACATTCTCACCAAGCCTCTCTCCAGAATCAAGTTTGTGTACTTTCAAGATAAGCTTGGTATGGTGGAGAATCCTGTAGAAGTTGAAAAACCAACTTCACAGTCCCCAAGAATCACTTTCAAGCAATCACCTATCACATGCAACAGATATTCAGAACAAAATCTGTAAACCCTCAGAGCAAGTTTGTGCAAGCATAAACCAGCATAATTGATTATTAAATGTAATTGTTTTACAAATAATACAAAAGCCTTCGAAAAGACAATGATGTAAAAAAGCAAGACATGCACAACCCTAATCCTATTTTGAGCAAAAAGATAGCTCAACAAGATAAGGATAAGAATAACCTAGGAAAAGGAATATTCCTAAGTAAACTTATGCTAAAGTGTAATTAAATAATTAATTACACCAACACCCCCCCATAAGTGCAACTTAGGGAGAAGCAAATTATTATGCAAGAGATGAGTCCTGGCAACAAGGCCTGACCAGGTACTCATTTACAAATGCAATGATGAGGTAGAGAAGGAAAACCCAGTGGAACAAAACCCCCCTACAATGAGATGACTGCTGCAAAGAAGCACTGGAAGAACACTGTGGAGTAACACTGGAACCGCAATCTGACAAACAAGGAAAGATCTGTCTACAAGAAACCAAAAACGAAATCATAATGTGACAGCAGACTCGATGCCACGAAACACTAGAAAACTCACAAACTGGAACAACCCTGGAATTTGTGAAGCAACAGTAGATGAAATGATGACAGAATCTGGAAACCGTGTATCTCGATACCAATGCCAAACTGTGACTAAAACTCTTCCATGGGAATGAGTACCATAAAGACTTTGGAACATTAACCATAAAAACATGGCCCTCAAACTGAGATGGATTTGAACCAATGGGGATCAATAACCATAGACTCTCAATCTGAAGTGTGAACCAATGCGAACCAAAAATGTGTCCAGCTATGAGCAAGAAGAGGCCAAAAGAAACAACATAATCCAGATAAACTCATGCGAGTTGTCACCAATATGAAAAAGAGATGCAAGAAACCCCCTTTGATGGAACTTTATATCAGTTCATTTATTACAATACCCAATGATCTCAAAAGGAGAGAATGCAAAACATGCATAAACTATGGAGAAAATGTAAACCTAGTGCATGAAAACAAAACCGAGTGCATGCACAAATGAAGGTACACATCTGCCTCCATGATTAAAAAGGACCTCAGATCTATGTAGAAGCCGGAGCTAGCTTTCCGATGATATCTCGTTTGCGAAAAACGGAGCTCGGACGCAAAAGTTACGCCCCCCGGATTGCAAAAACCATGATCTGACTTTGATTGTAGAAAAAGACATCAAAACGGAAAAATACAGAAACCACACCTACACCATCAGATCGGCGCTAGAACCAGCTTTCCGACAATATCTCGTTTTCGAAAAACCGACACCGTATGCTCAAAATATGACCATTTTACTAAATATGCTCATTTAGGCTTTAAACCAAACGTTTTATTAATTTGAAGATTAAAAAATTAATAAAATATTCAGCTGTACCTTCATGGCACAAAAATCGAGGTAGCACAAAAATCGATGCAAAATGGCACGAAAATCAGGGAAGCTCAAAATTGATGCAGACACCAAAAAAATGCACAGAAATCTATGCGTCCATACGGATTTGTACAATCGTACGGATTTTTTTGGCAACGTTTTCAAGATTCCCCAAAAACACTAAAAAATCAATTTTCAGCAAACCCTATCATATTTTATATGAAAATAGGGGTTTTTGGGCCTTCTAAGCGCACCCATGAGGTCCGTTTTGCACTAGCATGCACCGTTTGAGAGATGAAGGTCAAAATTTCTCAAAAAATGATGGAAAACCCCTCTGACCTGGCAAAAAAATACTGGAATGAAACCCTTCCACAGAAGAAAACTCTATAAGCTAATATCTTCAAAAAAAGAACAGGCAGCCGCAGATCTGGAGCTCTGATACCATGTAGAAGTTGAAAAACCAACTTCACAGTCCCCAAGAATCACTTGCAAACAATCACCTATCACATGCAACAGATATTCAGAACAAAATCTGTAAACCCTCAGAGCAAGTTTGTGCAAGCATAAACTAGCATAATTGATTATTGAATGTAATTGTTTTACAAATAGTACAAAAGCCTTAAAAAAGGCAATGATGCAAAAAAGCAAGACATGCACAACCCTAATCCTATTTTGAGCAAAAAGACAACTCAACAAGATAAGGATAAGAATAACCTAGGAAAAGGAATATTCCTAAGTAAACTTATGTTAAAGTGTAATTAAATAATTAATTACACCAACAAATCTAGCCTTAACTGAGAAAGAATCTCAGCATCAGTGAGCCTGTTTAATGAGTTCTTTGTGAGAGAAGTTCGAGGTGAAATCCCTTGATTAATGAGTTGTTCTCTATGAGAGAAGTTCGAGGTGAAATCCCTTGATTAATGAGTTGTTCTCTATGAGAGAAGTTCGAGGTGAAATCCGTTGTTAATGCATTTCTCTTTGAGATTTGAGGTGAAAACCCTTGTTTCCACCCTCTGAGAGAGTCATGGTGGATGTCATGTGTGTGACTCCATGACAACATCACATGAGAGAGTCCGTGATGATTTTTTTTTGTATTTATGTTTCACCCTCTGGGAGAGCCATGGTGAAAGTCATGTTGAGGTGACAACATCACGCAAGTGATGAACACTTGTACATACCATACATGGTTGTAGCCATTATGGTTGATATCATGTTGAGGTGATCTCTGATATCACGATGAGGTGATATTCTTCTTCTTCACTCATGGTTGTAGCCATAGTGGTAGTCATCACGATGAGGTGATCTGACTTGTGCAGTTGGAAGTATCCTCCCTAGCTGAGAGGGAGTGTTGATGTTTATAGCAGCTTTAGTCGCATTCTTCCAGCGATCTCCTTTACTACATAAATTAAATAATAGCCTGGGGCTATTTAATTTATAAGATAGCGATTGGATGAGATGAAGTGACACGTCCATTGTAAACAATATTTTATTTAATATTAATTGAAGATTCAAATCATGAAGTGGCACGATCTTCTAGAGGGCCGACCTTTTGTAAGAGGCACGATTTTTGGTTAAGGCTGACTTGTTGCTCTTTGAAGAGTCACGTCCTTCTCTCTCACTTGTATCTATAACCGATGGCATTTCATTGTTGATTCATTCATTTATATCTAGTTCGAGTTCTTCATATGCGAGTTCAATTCAAGAGCAGAAGTTCGAGTTATTAGATTGCAGATTGCTTCATTTTATTACTGAGTATTCATCAGATTGTTGTGCATCTTCTGGCCTTCATATCGGCCTATTGTAAAGGAGATTATTTTGTGCTATCATTAATATATAAGAGATATATTAGTGCTGGGTTTTTCTCCCTCAAGAGGAGGGTTTTCCCAGGGTATCTGTTGTGTCGTGTTGATTTTTGAATTAATTGTTGTGCATCTTAATCTGATTATAAAACTTAACATATTGTGGATAAAGAGACCGACTCCTATTTCTTACTTAGCCATGATACAAGGTTGGGGCCAAGAAAGAATGCACCTCCACTTGTTCTTTTCTTGTTGTCAATACTACCAGCCCAATCTGCATTCGTGTACGCTATGAGGGTGAAATTTTCACCTCTTGGGTATCACAACCCAAAATCCATAGTGCCCTTTAAGTACTTGAATATCCTCTTTACTGCTTGCACATGTGTTTCCTTTGGTGTTGCATGAAACTTTGCCACCAAACCAACTGCTTGCATAATGTCAAGTCTTGTGTTCAAATATAACAAACTTCCAATCATAGACCTATATAGAGTTTGATTCATCTCTGCAGATTCATCATCCTTGCTTAATTTGTGTCTTGTGACCATGGTAGTACTCACTGGATTGTAGTCCTCCATCCTATACTTCAACATTTCTTTGTTATACATGGTTTGTGAAATGAATATTCTCTTATCTGATTAGGAAATTGCAATTGGAGAAAGAAAGACAACTCACCAAACATGGACATTTCAAACTCCTTTTGCATGTTCTTTGCAAACTCTTGGCACATATTATCATTTCTACCTTTGAAAATAATGTCATCCACATAAACTACAACAATCAATTGATGATCACCTTCAGTTTTGATTTATAGATTGCTATTGACAATCCCCTTTTTGAAGCCTTGTTGTTGTAGGTACTTGTCCAACCTTGAGTACCAAGCCTCGGGGGCCTGTTTTAGCCCATAAAGTGCATTCTTTAGTCTACATACATAGTCCTCATTCTCTACTAGAAGAAACCCTTTTGGTTGTTCACTATATACTTCTTCCTCCAAGTTACCATTTGGAAATGCTGACTTGACATCCATTTGGTAAACTTTGAAATTTCTAAAACAATTGAATGCTAAGAACATCCTTATAGCCTCCATACGAGCAACAGGGGCAAAAGTTTCTTCGAAATCAATACCTTCAATGTAATGGTCCAATTTTTTTGGATCGAACCATAGGGACAAAAATTTCATTATTATTGATCGATTAATCTAATCAATAATTCATTATTGGGCTTTTTATGGACTAATCGATTATTACCTGTAGGCGATTCATATTGCATTTATATTACATGAGATTATATTGAAAACATCAGAGAGACCATCGCCATTTTAAGATCATCGTGGCTAATAAAAGGTTGTATACCGTTGTGTTGATCGAGTCTCCAATCATCATTAAGTATCTCTATTCTTTGCATTGTCGGGATTTGTCTTACTGTTGCATCTCATGAAAAGAACGTATAGTTTGAGTCACTACGTAAAGGACGTGGAAGGTTTGACTGCCTATTATCACTCAAATGGAGTAGCACTAACAACTAGATAGGTTTGACAAGTCGATGCATTTATATTCTTAAGCACTATTGACATAATCGAGAGGTTATTGATATATTCGTTGAGGTCGACTTATTATCTCAGCATCACCCTCAAAAGGCAATTGTTTCTCATTAGCTTGTGGCTGACACCCACGTGGGAGTTAACAGGAATCGTAATGATTGGAAATTCGTTATATGCTATGACAATTATGATATGAAGATTCTCTGCAATTTAACTACTATCGGGCTACCCTTAGTTACACTGCCTTCTTCACTTTCTGAGCAGCCGAGGCAGTAAGGACTTGTACACGGGAACTTGTGAAGAATTGCCTCACAGAGAGACTTGATGTTCTCTTGGGTATACATAGATTCTGGCTCCATATTCATCCTCCACAATATTCAACGCCAATAATTAATTGGTGACCCTCCTCATTAGTCAACGAACATATTAAGAAAGTAAGTGATTATATTTCAAACACATGATCAAAGCTATCTCAAGACAGTGATTAGGAGACAATGAACAGTCTAAAGGTGGATATGAAACATTTACTTAACCATTCCTTATTGATCTCCATCATAGCTTTGGAGGATTCGTGGCTTATATGTCTGATGGCGGGCATACACATGAGGATCACCCTTGTTAATATTGTTTTGTAAAAGAAAGTCAATCAAACCGATCAAGGCCTAATTAATTTGTTAATAAAGTCAAAAAATTATAATGAAAAGACAATGATAATATTAAGGCATCGATTGATTTCCTGAAGGTTGATGAAGGGGCATCTCTATTCAAAGAGACACATCCACTCCTTTCAGGCAAATTATAAAAGACACATAATTTATTATTTCCCATCATGGAATAGAAATACAGATATATACATTGATACTCAGGTTTTGAGTGCTCTTAAGGAGCAGTATTCAACCATTCAAGAGGATGCATGATTAATTAGCAAATATCAGAAACAGCACCCTCCTACAAGTTCATGAATATAAAGATAAAGTCAGAAACAACACTTTGATAAGAGGTCTAAACCTCTTCCATAAGCAATGCATGATTCCAACTTAACATATCAGAAACAGCATTATATTTACTTGGCATATTGCCATTATTGAAATAATATTTATTTCAGGTTTCTTAATACATATCATAAACATATCAATACGCTAGTGTTAATCAATTGTTCTTTAAATTAAAAACATTGATCGTTGGATATTTTAAGATTGAAGATATACAACTCTGTAATTTGTTATTGTTGACAACATGTTTCCATTGTCAACCCTTAACGTTTAAATCCTAAAACTACCCAATCTTGGCCTCGGGCCATTACATTCAACTTGAATGTATCCTTTGCACACTAATCTTTCTTTGTTCCTCACAACTTGGCCATCTTCGTTCAACTTGTTCCTAAATACTCATTTTGTGCCAATCACATTTTTATCCTTGGTCTTGGGACTAGTTCCCAAGTTTCATTCTTTTCAATTTGATCTAATTCTTCTTCCATAGCTTTTATCTAGTGCTTGTCTTCACTTGCTTCTATAAAATTCTTTGGTTCCATTTTAGAGAGCAAGCATAAGTTTGCATGTTCAAATGAACTAGCTAATCTCCTCCTTGTTTGAATCTCTGTATCTTTGTCACCAATGATCAAATTTTCTGGATGGTTCTTTTGAACAAATCTGGATGGAGTCTTGGCTGGTGCTCTAGGTGGTGTTTTTGGATCTCCTTGTTTAGCCTCACCATTTTCATCTTCTCCCTCTACTTCTTCCTCTTTAATGCTATCTTCTTGATGATCAACTCCTTGTACTATTTCTTCTTGATGCCTTTCTTCATCAACTATAACATTTGCACTTTCAACAATTTTGTGCAATCTTTTATTATAACACCTATAGGCTTTGCTTCTAGTGGAATATCCAAGGAAGATGCCTTCATCACACCTTGAAGCAAATTTTCCCAAGTCTTTGTCATCTCGCCTGATAGAGCATTTGCTTCCAAACATTTTAAAGTATTTCACTAAAGCAAGTCCCCCATTCCAAAGTTCATAGGGTGTTTTGTTATTGTATACCCTAATTTGTGCTCGGTTTAGAACATAGACTGTCGTATGCATTGCTCCTTTCCAAAAAGTGTTAGCAAGATTTGACTCATTCAACATTGCTCTCGCCATACTTGGACTGTCTTGTTCTGCCTTTCAACAACTCCATTTTCTTGTGGAGTCCTTGTAGCTGAATATTGTCTTTTTATTCCATGTTGTTCATAGAGATCTTCAAACTCATTTGAGGTGAATTCTCCTCCTCTATCCAATCTAAGGCACTTGATTCTTAACCTAGTTTCATTCTCTATCAGAGCTTTAAATATCTTAAACTTTTCAAGCGCTTCAGATTTTTCCTTTAGGAAGGTAATCCAAGTCATCCTTGAAAAATCATCTATAAATAACATAAAATAGCTCTCACCTTGCAAGTTTTTGCTCCTTGTTGGCCCACATAAGTTGGTATAAATGAGTTCCAAAAGTCTTGATGTAGAGAACTCCTTCGATTTGAAATTTGATCTTGTTTGCTTTCCATATTGGCATTGTTTGCAAATTCTATTGAATGGCTTCTGTAATGTCCCCTTTTTGGTCCTAAGAGTCCCGTAGGCTACTCGGAAACATTTTTAGGGTTTCCAAGATTCTTGGAGGTTTCTCATTAGCTTTTTAGGAGGTTGTTGCAAGAGTTTGCCAGAGGGTTTTCTAGGTCTTTCTGGGTTTTCTGAGAACCTTGGTACAAAGTCACTGCTATTTTTAGCAGTGTATTTTTTAGTACTTACTATTTCTAGTAAGTCAAGTTGCATCTTAGAATGTGCTTATTTTGAGTCTGGACACACTTACTATTTTTAGCAATATGCTATTTTTAGTAAGTGCTATTTCTGGCAGTGGTCTTGGCAGTAGTGCAGTGCAGGGTTACTATTTCTGGCAGTGGTGACAATTGCAGTTGTTGGCATCTTGATATTTTTAGTAGTTGGTTTCTCCGCCATCCTTGGAGTTCGAAAAAGGAAAGGTTTGCAACTTGAGTTAATTTTATAATGTCAAAGTGGCTCCTTGGACCCCCATGCTGAGCACTTGTTGACTAAAGTTGTTTTTAAAAAACAACTTTATGCATAGCCAAAGTGGACGCCAAAAGTGAAGGTATTAAGTGATTTTTAATAAAGCTTATTTCTCTCCCCAAGTGTGGCGTCCCCTTTTGGAGGGAAAGAGTTTTCAAACTTCTAGGTCTTAAAAGCTATATATATGCCCTCATTTGCTCTCATTTGAATATGCTAATTTGTCATAACGAACTGTTGCCAAAGCCCAAAGAGATCTCCTTGGGGTTTGAGGACGAAATCACTCTAAGTCGATTTCAGTTTTGAGATTGCAAGGTATTTCCTAGTTGAATAGTGGTGCAACTCCATTTCAGGGGTTGCAGTTGATCTTATATTGGTGATGGCTTCCTTGTTTCTTTCAGTTTTGGGTTGCTATGATGTCTTCTAGTTTTGCTTTGGTGTGTGAACTCTTCTTGCAGCGTTTTGAAGGCATTTTGGAGTGTTTTATCAGACTTGGGTGTTGCTGGTTCATGCCTTTTCATAGCTTAGCTGACCCACATTTTTGCTCACGCTGGTTGGAGAAGCTGATATCATTTTGTGGGTGTTTGATCATTGTCTTTCTCATGCTTGGGTGCCACTTTGCTTAAGATTCGGTGGTTTTTGAATGAGTATTAGGGAGGATGTACCATCCAACTAGAGGAGTTTTGAGTGGGTTCGCTGCTGATCAGTCTGTTTTGAGGTTACTTAAAATCTTACATTGGACGTCTAGGCCTGCCTTGTTATTTGAAACTGATTTGGGGTGATTCTACTGAGTAACGAAGAAGCTATGCTCATTGGATGTTTGCTGGTTGGGGTTTCAGGATTGCTGTTTGTGCATATCAGGCTGTTGTCCAGTGTATCAAACCTGTTGCAGCGACTCGTCTGACCTCACATTGACCTTTGGAGGACCTTCTTTGAGGTATACTTGTGATATTTTGTGGGGGTGTTCTCATACTTTCATTATAGCATCTTGAGGGGGAGTTATTCTCATATTTCCATCATTTTCCTTTCATGACAGCAGTATATTATGGACTGATAATTTATGTTGAGCTCATTGTAACACCATCGGTAGTACCGTTGGTGAATGCTCTTGTATTTGTCTTTGATACTCATCCCACTGAAGAAGTGGTTGAGCCTTTCTTTATGTTACTTGTTAGTCCCGCTGAATAGGTGGTCGAGTTCTTTATTTGCTTTTTGTTATGCCTGCTGAACAAGTGGAGGATTGTGTGATTGGTTAGCTTGCTGCCAAGTGCTATTTACTTTCTTGTACTTCCCGCTGAATAAGCAGATGATTACTTTCATGCATTTGGTTTTGATTACTCACCCCACTGAAGAAGTGGTAGAATAGAAGATTTTAGTTGTAAGCCTTCTCGCTGTATGCTCTCACCTTGGGCACATTGGGATCTAGGTGATTAGAAAGTGGAAGGTGTCTATTCTAGTTAACTTGATTTCAGTAATGCAAGATCTCCTTTCACCGTATGCTCTCACCTTGCCTACATCAGAATTTGGGTGATCAAAAAGTAGAGGGTTGCTTATTTCGTTTTATTGCATTTTGGCTAATGCTAATAGGTAAGTTTTTTGAAAAAATTGTGGTGGTTATTGTAGTGGTATTAGAGTTGGTAATCCTGCCAGCCTGTGCCTTTCATTGTCTACAGTTGGCAGAAAATCTCTATGAGTGATAGAGAAATCATATCCTACAATAAAGAGTAGAAGAGACAATAGTATCAGACTCCTTCGGTTCTTGTTTAGGGAATGTTCTCAGAGGTTCTTAGAGCTCGTAGACACACAGAGGTTGTTAGTGATAGAGTAGTTGAAACCATGGTAGAAAAGGATAAGGGAGCAGCCCAAAAGGAGAGTTTGGATGCTAGAGCAGAGAGAAAGTTTGATTGCATGATCGACATGATGTCGCAGTTGTTGGCTAAGATGAGCCAAAATGTGACTCCCACACCTCAACTCCAGAACAATGAGACTAGTGCCTTAAATGTTAACCATAATGGTGGAGAAAGTGGTCATATTGTTGAAGTGACCAGAGGATCCGCTCCTAGATCTCTCCAATTGACCTTCACTCAAAGGGAGGAACTTTCGGCTAAACTAGAAGCTCCAATTCCTATGGTTGATGAAGTGAGGAATAGATACATGGAGTATGTTACCCTTGTTGCGGAGATACGTGAGATTTTGACATTGGACCAATTCATGAACTAGAGAAGAAGAGGGGAGGCGGAAGATATGAGAATTGTGGTCGTATGCCTCCAAGGGACTATCAACAAGCCTTTGGGAAGGTGACACTAGCACATTACAATGGGAGTGATAAGTGTTTGGCTAAAGCTTGGGTCCACAAGCTTGATAACTATCTTTCATTGAGGCCAATGTCAGAGTCGGATGCCATCAAGTTTGCCTCTCTTTATTTGGATGGAGTTGCCCATGAATGGTGGTATCACGGTTTGGTCACTCTTAGCCATAACTTTATTGTGACCTACGATGAGTTCACTAACAAACTCATCGAAAGATTTGATTTGAAGGATCCTGAAGTGAAGTTACGAGAGTTATCCCAATCAAAGCAACATGATTCACTTGATGCATATATTTATGATTTTTAGGCGTTTTCCGTGATGGTTCCCAACATCACTGAAAGAAGACTTGTAATCCTTTTCACTTAAGGATTGATGGAACCATTGAAGGGATGGGTGAAGGCTTTCGATCCACCAACTCTTCATAAAGCGATAAAGAAGACAAGAAGCATGGAGCTTGCAGCCCCAAAGAGCAAATTTCCACCTTAGACCTTTTCGCATGATAGAGACAAGAAGTGACAACAAGGAGAACACGCAGCCCAAAGAAAACCCCGCTAAGAAGGTGGAGCGCAACTACAAAAAAGAGCTAAGGAAGAAGAATCTTTACTTCACATGCAAAGAGTCATGGGTCCCAAGTCACAAGTGTTGGGAAAAGGGGAAGAACTGTCAATTGGAGGCCTATTCAACTGATGGATCAGAATCAAAAAATTCAGACTAGCAATGTCATGGCCCCTTCTCAGCACTAGTCCTTTTTGGTGACCATTAACCTATTTCGGAGGCCTGTAGGCTAGTTGGAGGTAGAATTAGGGTTTCCTACTTTCTAAGAGGTACCTTTCTAAGTTTTTAGGGGATGCATGCAGGAGTTTTCCAGTATGTATCCTGGATCTTTTTGGGTTTTTGGAGAGCTTCTGGGGGGGTGTCACATGCATTTTGATTGGTGACCATTTCCGGAATTACTACGTTTAGTAAGTTATGATGGCTACTCGGAATGTGCTCAAACGGTGTTTGGAGTCACTTATTATTTTTAGCAGTATGCTATTTATAGTAAGTGTTATTTCTGGCAGTATGGTCTGGTGGCAATTTTGCATTTAGTTTCTATTTCTGGCAGTGACTCAGTTCTGTTTTGGCAGCAGCTCTTCCAGTGTTCTTGGAGTTCAAAAATGGAAAGGTAATAACTTAAGTTATGTTAATTTGATGTTGCTTTGGACCCCCTCATCTAGGCTTCACAACTTAAGTTAGTTTTGAAAAGGAGGCTCTTGACTTGGATGCCAAAGTTTGAGAAGAATACATTTTAAGTTAATATTTATGCCAAGGCTGTAATGTCCCCATTCTCGAAGTGACAACATGGAGATGGGAACTAGCTCATTCACCATTCCTGTGAGCTAGTTGTCATGGTTAGAGAATGATATTTTGGCCAAGAGAAATATATTTTGATGTTTTTTGCAAATGGAGGAATGGGGAAATATTTTTAATGTAAAATAAAATATAATATTTATTATATTTTATTATTATTTTATTCCCACTTATAATGCCAAAATAATTTTACAAAAAAATAATAAAGTGGGACTAGGAGGTGGATGACCACATGGGGAGTTATAAGGAAAAATAAAATATTATTTAATTGCTTCTAGGTGGCTGCTTTGACCCATGGGAAAATAATATTAAAAAAATAAAATAAAAGAAATAAAAGATTATTCTTGCCTAGGTCAGCCTTAGCTTGGGCGGCTAGAGAAAAGGTATAAAAGAAGGTATTGCGATTCATTTTGGCATTATGATTGGAGTTGGATTTTGCAATTTGACTTTATCTCTTGGCTGAGAATCACTTTCAGTCCATTCAAGGTGATGATCCCTTGACATCTAGGGTTTGGAGATGGCCCCATTCCCGCTGGGATAAACAAGATAATGAGGTTTTTTGCTGTTTTGTTGACTTCAAAAAGGCTTTTGACATAGTCCCTAGAAGCAAACTTTGGGATAGAATGAAACAACTTGGTATTCCGGAAAAGTATAGGGCTGTTGTTCATAGGTTTTATGATCAGGTCCACGCCAAAATCAGAACGAAGGCGGGTCTTTCAGAGTGTTTTGGAAGCGACATTGGGGTCAAGCAAGGCTGCCCTTTATCCCCCACCTTATTTGGGCTATACATAGACAAGTTAGAAGAATAGTTAGACAAGCGGGGAGGTGATGGAGTGTTTTTGGCCACTTATGTGGTCAAATTGCTGCTATATGCGAATGATCTTACCTTAATGGAAAACTCAAAGAATAGTCTTCAAGAACATCTAAAAGCCTTAGAGCTGTTTTGTTGGGATGTAGGGATGCAAGTGAACATCAGCAAAACCAAGGTCATGATTTTAATGCTGAAAAGAGCTAAGAAACAATTAAATTTTATGTTTGAGGGAAGCTCTTTGCAAGTGGTAAATGAATACAAGTATTTGGCTCTCGATTTTTGCAGCATTCTCAGTTGGGAGACTTGTAGGGCAAAAAGAATTCAAGGGGGATGGAAAGCCCTCTACTTGCTCCAAAATAGATGTAGATCAGCCGAGCTATGGGCTGGAAAACAAAGAAGAAATTATTTGGGCTGCTTGTCACTCCAGTAGTATTATATGGCAGTGAAGTTTGGGGCTGCAACACTTCAGCTCTAAAATGGAGGCAAATAGAAAGATTACAAAAGCACCTAATCACAAGCAATTTTAAAATAAAAAGTACAGTCCTGTATGAGATTGTCCTAGCTGAGGCGGGGGCTTTCCCAATGGAAATGGCAGGTTTAATCCGTTTATTAGGTTATTTGAAGAGAATTGAGAATATGGGGAAACATCGGTGGCCCAAGATTGTGGTGGAAGAAAACTTAACTAGAAGGAAGAGCACGTGGATGAGGCAAAATGCCAAGTGGATGGAAAAATGGGGGATAAGCATGCAGGAGTGTCCAAACACAAATGTAGAAATTAAAAGGTTTGTAAAAGAGAAAGTCAAACAAATCTTGTGGTGAAAACAACTTAGTAGAAAAAAAGAATACTATGTTTTGCACTTTAACCACACTTGTGATCACGAGCAAAAGTATTACGTGGGGGCAGATATAAAGTGGAAGGCTAAAATGTTGATAGCATAGTTGAGAACTAGCTCTCATCGTTTGAGATGTGAAACGGGGAGATGGACAATACCCAAGGAGGCATGGGCTGATAGGATTTGTTGTTTCTGTTCTTTGGGTTTAGTGGAAACAGAATGGCACTACGTCATGCAGTGTAAAGCTTACGAGGACATTAAGTGCAGTTACTTGGATCTATTTAAAGTCAAATCGTTAGAGGCTTTGTTTGAAGAGGAGAAGATCGCTGAAACGGTAGGTTACCTGATCAAAATACATAGTAGAAGAAACAAAATCAGCAAAGAGTTAGAGGGAAACATAGAGTAGTTGGTGGGGTCGGCGGCTGCTTGGTTTGTGTCAAAATGTGGTTTCAGTTCTGTTTCGGGGGTCCCATAGGCCGGCTGGTCTTGTGGACGTAATTAAAAGCATTCATTCATTCATAGGTGGATACAATCAATGTTCATCACAGGGCTAATTGCAGTCATGATTTTGGAGGCATATCAGCATATTTCCAGCTAGGGTTTTAAGGAGGATTTCCAGATTTGAGCTGGTACTGATTTTTATTGAACAAGCTACCATAGGCGTACCATTCTAGGGTATATTTGGAGCACTTTGCAAAGGATTTTAGCATTTTTGGAGGCTTCTACGAATTTTGGTGAAATTTCAAAGGAGAAGACGTCTAGGGTTTAAGGCTGCAAGTTGCATTTCCAATTCTGATCAGATTTTGTCCATCTTTGGCTTTCATTGTGAGGTTGCAAGATTCATCTTTTAAAAGATTGATTTGGCCAAAGGATTGAGTTTGTATCTTAGTCCTGGACGCCAACTTGAGGGAGCATTTGGATACTTCATTGGAGGACAAAATTTTATCAGCTACAGCTGTAGGTGTTTGCAGCTCTTTGACAGTCATTTTTTATCAAGTTCTTCATCTTTTATCAGCTTTCTTGGGCTCTTGACACAGGTATGTTTGTATGGCATTGTGGACTATATTATGCATTTGAATTTGTAATATTCTGAGCAAAGTAAGGTCTGGAATTACATCACAGTCCTATGTCCATTATGACAGCCATTATCATCTTGTAATGACAATATAGTTTGCTTTATTTTCAATAGATTTCAGTTCTATATCCTTCATGCATTGTTTCTTTATTTTATAACCATCATTTGGCATCAAATAATCACGAGCAAAACCACAAACAATTCAAAAACAAATCAGAAAACTCAGTACAGCAGTTGCATGCCATCTGCTTGACGAAATGTCAGACAAGGGGATTTGGAAAGTTTAAGTCAGATTTGAGAAGGGATATTTCAGTGGTATCAGAGCCAAGACCCTATGAACCTTTGGGTTTGATTTCAGTCCTATTTGATGCAACAAAGTGATAGGTACAAAAGGTATATTGCACGGGAAGAGAGAAAACAAAAACAGTCGGCATATCCTTATCCCAAACAAGACACATTATCAGCAACAATAGTAGCAAGACAACATGATATTGAAGTTGGTTCAGCAAGCACGATGCGAGATAAAGGAGGTGGTAGTTCCCCAAGGCATGAAGCCAATAGTGAAGAAAGAGAAGCAAGAGATATCATGAGGGGTCTTGCAGCAGGGCAGCAACATGTGGCAGATGTTTTGCAACAACTGATAGCAGCTATACAACGAATGAATACTCCTAGAAGGAAAAATCGTGAGCGGGGAGACAATGAAAGTGTTGTTGGGACTCCAAGGGCACAAAGAGCACCTACACGTACCACTGATAGACCTTTGCAACCTACATTTTTGAGGAATGAACCTAAAGAAGAGATTGCTGAAAAAAATGAAGGTGCATCATTTGCGGACAATGTCATGACAATGCACAATGAATGGCACATGTTACCACCACAAGTAAAAGAGAACTTGACCTTTGACCAATACATGAGTCAAAAAAGGGAGCATAATAGAACAAGGCAATATAGGAGGCCAAGGAATCAAAACAAGGACCTAAAACATGCCACAAGTAAACTCACACTTCCAACATTTGATGGTAGCGGAAAGATCACAACAAGAGCTTGGATTCACAAGTTGGATACCTGCTTGACTCTTCGACCTATGGCGGAAGATGATGCAATTAAATTTGCAACCATGCATTTAGAGGGCACAACATATGGTTGGTGGCATCATGGTTTGGTTACTCAAAACCATTGATTGATTCATTCCTATGATGAGTTCAGCAGGAGGTTGATAGGACGGTTTGACAGGAAGGATGTGGAAGTGTACTATAGGGAGTTGGCACAGCTTAAACAGAGTGGACATGTGGAGACATATATAAAAGAATTCCAGAAGACTGCTGTTATGGTTCCCGATATGACCGAGAGAAGAGTGGTCATGTTGTTTATTGAGGGCCTTAATGATAGGTTGAAAGGCATAGTTAAGGAACTTAAGCCTAACACACTACAGGATGCTATTCAGCTTGCCTTAGACCTTGAGACTACACCTACTTCATTGTAGGCCGCTAAGAAGAGTTTCAAGAATTTCAAATCTAATTAGAAATCATTCAATAGGCCCAAGGTTACACCTACGGCGATCAACAATGAGAGGAATGAGCTCAGGAGGAAGAAGCTATGTTTCACCTACAAACAACCATGGGAGCCTGGACATAAATGCCTTGGGAAAGGAAAAACACATCTTATTGAGGTCATATCTGATTTAGAGGATGAGGAGATACCTAATACTGATTCAGAGAGTGAGGAGGAGCATCAGGATCAACCTCATATTGAGCCTAAGGATCATGATGATACTCAACAGGTTACCATTGCTTCACTTTCAGGAGTTACTCGATACCATACCTTTCGTGTGAAAGGAGTTCTTAATGGGAAGCGAGTTGTATGTTTGGTTGATAGTGGAGCCACACATAATTTCATTGATGAGGGATTGGTGGCTAGGAGAGGTCTTCGTGCTGAGGATTTTCCAGGCTTTTAGGTGACAGTGGCCGATGGGTTTGGCATGAGTTGTACCAGGAAAGTTTCACAACTAAGCATACAAATGGGTGATTACACATTGACAAATGACTTCTATGTGCTTGGTTTGGGTGAGATAGATGTGGTGCTAGGCATCCAGTGGCTTTAGTCTCTTGGGAGGTACATCCAGGATTTTTCAGATGATGGAGTTAGAGTTCATATCAGATGGGAAGAAAGTTGTGCTGAAGGCTTTGTCAGATGGGAAGCCTAGAGTAGTTTCGGCTAGGAGGATGGAAACCTTATTCGGGTAGGAGATGTGGCATAGGCAACCTAGTGCTTCATTTCATCTAAGTCTCCTACTGATACGCCTCATCATCATGTGGATATTCAGAGGGTTTTGGATAAGCATAGTATTGTGTTTAGTGATATACCTCCTGACCGTGGATTTGAGCATGTTATAGAGTTGGAGGAGAGCTCTAAGCCCATCATTACTACACCATATAGACATCCCAGGCACTTAAAGGAGGAGATAGAAAAAACGATTAAGGAGTTGCTTGAGATGGGACATATTCAACCTTCATCTAGGCCCTTTGCTTCTTCAGTAGTTTTGTGAAGAAGGATGGGACCTTGCTGATGTGCATTGACTATAGAGCCTTGAACAAAAAGACTATCAAGAACAAGTACCCTATACCCAGGATCGATGAGCTTCTAGATGAGTTACACGGGGACATGTATTTCTCCAAGATTGATCTTAGATCAGGATATCATCAGATTCGTGTCTGAGCAGAGGATGTTCACAAGACAACATTTAGATGCCACTTTGGACACTGAGTTTCTTGTTATGTCCTTTGGATTGACTAATGCGCCTGCTACATTCTAGTCTTGCATGAATCATATATTTAATAGGCAATTGCGTAAGTTTGTCTTGGTATTCTTCGATAACATCTTGATATACAAAAAATCTTGGGAGGAGCATCTTAGACATTTGGATGAGGTGCCTGGTATCATGGAGGTTCAGTCATTGTTTGCTAAGGCGTCCAAATGTGAGTTTGGACTTCAGGAGATTCTTTATTTGGGCCATGTGATTGGGGTTAATGGTGTATAGGTTCATCAGGAGAAGATTCGTGCCATACTGGATTGGCCACCGCCAAGGAATGTTTAAGACTTGAGAGGTTTCTTGGGACTATGCAGTTACTACAAGAGATTTGTAAAGGGGTTTTCACAGTTGGGAACACCTCTTACAGATCTTACCAAGAAGGGGGCATTCAATTGGACATATGAGGCATAGGCAGTGTTTGATCGGATCAAGGTTGTTATGAGTTCTTGTCCTGTATTGGCATTACTTGATTTTACATAGCCTTTTGTCCTTGAGTGTGATGCTTCAGGAGAGGACATGGGAGCCCCAAAATCGTCATCCCATTGCATATGAGAGTAGGAAACTACGGGATGCAGAGAGATTATACTCCACCTACGATAAGGAGATGTTGGCCATCATGCATGCATTTGGCCAAGTTCAAACATTATTTAGTGGGTGGTAAATTTGTGGCTAGGACGGAGCACAACAGTTTGAGATACTTCTTAGAGTAGAAGGATCTTAATGAGCAGCAACAGAAATGGGTTAGTAAGATACAGGCGTATGATTTTGATATTGAGTATGTTAATGGCAAGAAGAATTTTGTTTCCGACGCACTTTCTAGGAGACTTGTCTTTTGCTCTTTGAGTGAGATATCGACATATTGGAAGTCTCAACGTTTAGTTGAGTATTCCAAGTCCACATTTGCATGCGAGATCATGGATGGACGGATTTAGGATGATAGATCCAAGGTTGTTGATGATGTGATTTATTATAAGGACAGGATATTTCGAGTACCTGAGTCCAAGCTTAAATAGCAGATATTATGAGCCATTCATGACACACCCACAACAGGGCATCCAAGTTTCTTCAAAACCTACAAATAGATCAGAGAGAGATTCTCATGGAAGGGTCTCAAGGATGATGTGATGCAGCATGTTAGAGAGTGTTTGACTTGTCAGCAGAATAAGTCCGAGCATACTTTCCCAGCAGGACTTCTACAGCCATTGCCTATTCCAGAGCAAAAGTGGGAGAGTATATCTATGGATTTCATTACGGGTCTTCCGAAGGTTCAAGGACGAGATTGCATATTTGTGGTTGTTGACAGGTTGACCAAATATGCACACTTCTATGCTATACCATCAGATTATTTAACTCTACAGGTGGCAAAGCTGTTTTTTCGAGAGGTGTATCGTTTGCATGGCCTTACTAAGATCATTGTCAGTGATTGGGATAGCATGTTTCTCAGTGCTTTTTGGTAGGAGCTTTTCCGATTAGCTAGTACGGAGTTGACACCAAGCACTAGTTATCACCCTCAAACAAATGAACAGATGGAGATTGTCAATAAGTGGGTTGAGGGTTATCTTCGCAATTATGTTGTGGGGCATCAACGTGCTTGGATTAGGTGGTTGTACTTAGGGGAGTATTGCTATAATACCACCTATCACATGTCGATTGGCATGTCTCCATTCAGGGCATTGTATGGGTATGATGCATTACCCTTCATAGACTTAGCTTTTGATGATAGTAGAGCTCCTCGGGCCAAGGAGTTATTGCAGGATACTCAGGACATCCTTAAGGTACTTAAGGATAATATTCAGTAGGCACAAAATCAGTAGAGATGTTTGCTGATAGACACCATGTGGAGAGGACTTTTGAGGTAGATGACTTGGTTTTCTTGCGCCTTCAACCATATAGACAGAGTACATTGAAGAGAAATGGTGCAAAAAAACTCAAGCAATGGTTTTGTGGTCCCTACAAGATTGTGAGGAGAGTTGGAGAGGTAGCATATGAGCTTGACATGCTAGCAAGCAGCAGGATCGATAATGTTTTTCATGTATCGTGCCTCAAAAAGGCATTGGGACAGCATGTGGTTGCTTCTCTAGTCCTTCCTCCATTTGATGAGGAGGGGGTTCTGATATTAGAGCCTGAGTCCATTGTTTGTATGAGGGAGTGTAAGTTGCGAAACAGAGTAATTAGAGAGTCTCTTATCAGGTGGAGAGACTTTCCATTGGAGGATGCAACGTGGGAAGGAGAGCAAATACTTCAGCATCCTGATTAGCGATTGCTTGAGGACAAGCAATCCCAGGAAGGGAGGACTGTAAAGTCCCCATTCTCAGAGTGACAGCATGGAGATGAGAACTAGCTCATTCACCATTCCGTGAGTTAGTCATCATGGTTAGGGAATGATATTTTGTCCAAGAGAAATATATTTTGATGATTTTTGCAAATGGAGGAAAGGGGAAATATTTTTAATATAAAATAAAATATAATATTTATTATATTTTGTTATTATTTTATTCCCACTTATAATGCCAAAAGAATTTTACAAAAAGATAATAAAGTGGGCCTAGGAGGTGGACGACCACATGGGGAGTTAAAAGGAAAAATAAAATATTATTTAATTGCTTTTAGGTGGCTGACTTGACCCATGGGAAAATAATATTAAAAAAATAAAGTAAAAGAAACAAAAGATTATTCTTGCCTAGGTCGGCTTTTACTTGGGCAGCTAGAGAAAAGGTATAAAAGAAGGTTTTGTGATTCATTTTGGCATTATGATTGGAGTTGGATTTTGCAAAATGAGTTTATCTCTTGGCTGATAATCACTTTCAGTCCATTCAAGGTGATGATCCCTTGACATCTAGGGTTTGGAGATGGCCCCATTCCCACTTTGAGAGGTGGATACAATCAGTGTTCATCACAGAGCTAATTGTAGTCATGATTTTTGTTGTACCCGAAATTAAATTTTTTGCTACACTTAGACATTTTGAAGAAATGAGTAAAAATCCTGTTAAATTTGTCAAAAAGGTCAAAATTTGGGTGTGTGTCTTGTATGAGGGGTAAAAACGTGAAATTTCCAAAATCTGACAATTTGGGTCTGTTCAGAGCGACCTAATCTACAAAACCCAGATCTTAGTTTTTCATCCCTACTTTTTAGGAAAATTGCTATTTTTAGAAATTTTCTAAAAATAGTAACTTTTTTTGGGTTTTTTTGGGTTTGTTTCGAAACGGATACTGGTAAAACTTTCTAAAAATAGAAAGTTGGTCCGTTAGGGTTCAAACTGATTTTGATTGGCTCAAAATCCTTCCTCATCAGGCTGGTGCAGTTAGAATCAAGAAACGATCAGTTTTTCCCTAATGGGTCTATTTTGCTTTTTCAATTTTAGAAAGCATTTCGGGAGCTTCAAAAGTCATCAATGGAGGTCATTTAGCTGCCAAGCGCCAGATTCAACACGCAAGCATTGAGCAGAAGATGGAATGGCAAATAAGCACGAAGAACGAGGAAGATGGTGAAAATAGTGAAATTTTGACTAAGTCTGCTTGACTTGGGCGCCCTAGGTGAAGAAAGGCGCCCATCTTTTTAGGGCACCAAATGATGAAATTAGGGTTTAAGATTCCAAGCAAAGTTGCTCAGTTTTCTTCCAACTCCGCAACGAATCCAACAATGCAGTCATCGGATCATCCAGTCGTCCGGGATTTGGGATCAAACAGGGAAGATCCAAACATAAGTCAGAATGAAAAACATGAAAATCACCAAAATTTGACTAAGTCTGGGAACTTTGGGCACCCTAGATGCTCAGGGGAACCCAGCTTTTTAAGGCTCCTAATCCAACAGTTAGGGTTTGCTAAAGTGCTCAATCTCTCCGGAATTCAAACAGCTTCACAACGGATTTCTTCGTCAGAGTATCCGACTTGTCATCCTTCGACAAATCCAGATCAGAGTTGGAGGTATAAGATGAAGATTCAAAGTTTGAAGATGAAATCAAATGAAAATATTCTAAGTCTGATCAAGTTGGGCGCCCCTAGAGAGAAAGGGCGCCCAAGCTTTTGAAGCTTCAAATCTAACTTTATGGTGAAGTAACTTCCAGAAGACCCCTTTCAGAATCTTCTCAGCTTCGCAATGAGCCCAGCCATCAGCCAATCCGAGCTCTGGGTCACCAAATCTGATGACATCATCTGTAGAAAAGAGTTGATGAAATGTTAAAAATGGCTAAGTCTGGTCAAGTTGGGCACCCCTGGAGAGAAAGGGCGCCCAAGGTTTTGAGCTCAGAAATGATAGAATTCACTAATGTAGTCTCCAAGATCACCTCGTCGATTTTAGTCAAGCTATCCAATGAGGCTGTCAGCCAGTCAATCGGACCCATGTAGCCCCCAGAATCAAGATTTCATCAGAAGATCAAAAGGAAAAGGAAGAACTTTAAATTCCTTAAAAATGGCTAACTCTGGACAAAATGGGTGCCCCTGGAGGAAATAGGCTCCCATGAATTTGAAGGTCAAAACGAAGTTTTCCGTCAAAGACGCCTCTAGAACAATCTTCTTAGAATCAGTCAGGCTACGCGATGAATCATCGAGCTCGTTCATCAGATCGATCTGGAAGCCGGAGATCGAGGTCAAAGTAGGGGGTCAAAATTGTGAAAAAGTTAAACTCAAAAAATGGCTAACTTTGAAGCAAATGGGCGCCCCTAGCCAAGGAGGGCGCCCAACTTTCAATGCCTTAGTAAAAATTTTCAAAATTTTCAAAAGATTCAAAATGGCAAGAGGAAGAGGATGTCCAAGTTCATTGAACAGGCCAATTTTAGGGTTTTTGAAGATTAAAGCAAAAGAAAGCAAACCTATTTCAAACCCTAGGTCTATTTAATAGACCTCTTGAAGGCAATTTTCATCATTATTGCAGGTAGCATTCCAAGGATAAAGTTGGAGCAGGAAGCTTGGAGAAAATTTTCAAGATCCAAGAATTCAAGTTTGCTGATTCTTCATCAATTTTTTCAAACCAGCAACGTAAGGCCTTGCTTTTTCATCCAGAAGATCAAATTTTTGAAGAAGGCCAATGAAATATTCCGAGCCAATTTTTTCAATTTTTCAATTACAATGAGCAGAGCAATACACAATCGTTAGGGTTAGCATTTAAACCAACGATGCGGAATTCAACTCTAACCAAGAATGTACACCAGGATCCCGAGTTCGGCAAGGTGTGATCATATGGTCAGAGGATCTCAATGCAATGCTGATAAAGGAACTCTAACCAAGAATGCGCCGGATGACGACGAGCATATGGTCAGAGGGTCTTAATGCAATGCTGATACAAAGAACTCTAACCAAGAATGCGTCGAAGAACGATGAGCATGTGGTCAGAGGATCCCTACCAACTATTATGCTGAAGTAACTCGACGTCAAGAATGTGCTTTCCAACCCAAGATGGAATTGGAGCTACCATATGACGGAGATGCTAAATATTACAATGCAATAAAGAGAAGAAGTAAGATTGCTGACAGTACTACTGTTCAGCTTACAATAATTAGAGATTTGCCTGCCAAATACATAGAATAAGAAAGTATAACCATGCTGCAATTTAGTATAATGTCTCCTCAATGATCACAAAGACTTTCACCCCAAACCCAACTCAAATGATAGACTTTACGCAAACTGATATGACTGATCAGCAACTTGAAAGACAGAACCAGCAACATAAAACCCTACAAAAATGCTCATATCTCACTCATCTCTCAACCAAATGACCTCAAATCTGATGCAATGCATTCCTAAGACAAAGGCGACCAAGCTGCATACCAAAGACCACACTTAAACCCACATATTTATTTAACATGCTTCCCAATGCACTTCAAAGAGGGGTGGCCTGGCAAGAAGGGCGAATTTCTTTTATAAAATCAGGTTCTTCATAATAAAATCTGCAAATTGGCACAAAGGGGCGCCCAACATAGACAAAAGGAAATATGCAATACCCAGAACGAATATATTTTTATTTTCTGATTTATGAATGAAACTACAGATTCAGCCCTGTTATCAACAACTCCAGAAAATGACATAAAATGCAATAAACTGAACTACAAGCAAAACTCAAGCTACAATGCAAACCTCACTACAAATCCCTCAACAATAAGCAAACTTCTCCACTAGGTGCTATCTCTCAAGCACGAAGTTGAGCCAAGGCTAGGAGGCATTCATTCCCCGAAGCAGTCCAGCACCATTTCGGCAGCATAACATTACTCAAGATATCGGATGCTCAAATGAAGACCCAAGACTTCCTTTTATAATTTGTGAAGACCCCTCCAGAAGCTTCTAGAAACCCTAATTCTTTTCCCTCCAAGAAAAGGCATCACTTTCTTCAAGGCTTCATTTTTGACTTTAATGAAATTCATCTCTTCAAGATGGGCATCCAACTTAAAGCTTCAATTTTGACCTTAATAAATATAAAATTACCTCAATGAGGCGCCACCCCTTAAAGACCACCTTTTTAACACAACATTAAGTTATGAGACTAGGCCAAGGGGGTATTATAATATTAAAATATAACATTATTTAAATGAAATGAACTTATCTCTCCAAAAATGCATCCCAAGGCCAAAATTGAACAAATCAACTGAGTCGACTGAAGAGGAAAGCCAACTGTGCCGAGAATGACAGGACCACTGCCAGAAATAGAATTTACTAAAAATAGTAAATTCTTGAAGGTGCTCGGAATGCCAAGAAAAACACACCACTGCGAAGCTCTCTAAAAACCCAGAAAGAAACCGCTATTCAATCATCAATTCACGAGCAATAGCAACCTCCAAAACACGAAACCCTAATTTCACCTTCCGAGTAGCCTACGGGTCTCCGGAATAGGCCAACGGTCAACTAAAAAGATCATGCTCGAGAAGGGGACATTGCAGTCCGCCCTCCCCAAGATTGCTTGTCCTCAAGCAATCGCAAACCAGGATGCTACAGAATCTCATCATTCTCCCAAGTCGCATCCTCCATAGGCAAGTTCTTCCACTTCACCAAGTATTCTCTGATTGTTCTTTTTCTCAAAGAACGCTCTCTGGAATCAAGAATCTCTTCTGGAATCAAAACTAACTGTCCTTCTTCATCCAAAGGTGGCAACTGTGATGAAGCAACAACATTGTGTCCAAGTGCCTTCTTGAGGCGAGACACGTGGAAGACATTGTGTACACTGCTATTCAAAGGTAGCTCCAACTCATAAGCTACTGCTCCCACCTTTCTGATAACCTTGAACGGCCCATAGAAACGGGGTTTGAACTTCTCAGCTCCACTCTTCTTGAGAGTAGACTATCTGTAAGGCTGTAGTCGAAGATAAACCATATCTCCAACCTCAAAAGAGCGCTCAACACGCCGCTGATCAGCGTACATCTTCTGCTGATTTTGTGCGATCTGAAGATTGTTCTTCAATGATTTCAATATATCTTGACTCTGCTGCAATAAATCCTTGGCTTGAGGGGCTTTGCTATCACCAAACACCAAATCAGCAAAGCTAGGAGCCTCATAACCGTAAAGAGCCATGAAAGGTGACATCCTTATTGACATGTGAAAAGAAGAATTATAACAATACTCGCCTATGTGAAGCCATTTCACCCATGCTCTTTGCTGCTCTGAAACATAGTTTCTCAAATAGCCTTCCAACCACTTGTTCACTATCTCAGTTTGTCCATCGGTTTGGGGGTGATAACTAGTGCTTGGAGTAAGCACTGTACCACTCATTCTAAAGACCTATTGCCAAAAAGTGCTTAGGAACTTGCTGTTCCTATCACTCACGATGTTTTTTGGCAACCCATGTAACCTAAACACCTCATGAAAAAACAGATCTGCAACTTGGGCTGCTGAAAAAGAGCTCGTAATGGCGAAGAAGTGGGCAAATTTTGTTAGTCTGTCCACTACAACATAGATACAGTCTTTTCCTTGGACCTTGGGCAACCCCGTGATGAAGTCCATCGATATGCTTTCCCATTTTTGATTGGGAATAGGCAGAGGTTGCAGCAGACCAACTGGTAGAGTATGCTCATTCTTGTTCATTTGACAAGTGGGACACTCCTGAATGTAGCGTTGAACTTCCCCTTTCAGCCCTTTCCAAGAAAACCTTTCCCGAATCTGCCTATATGTCTTGAAGAACCCTTGATTACCAGCAAGTGGAATGTCATGAAATGTCAACAAAATCTTCTTTTTGAGCTTAGAATCAGCCACCAAAAAGATTCTACCCTTGTAGTGTATCAGCCCTTCAACCACCTTGTACCTTTCGTCATGAAAAGTACCCTCAATGATGCAGGTCGCAAACTGATTTTTGGCATAATCAGCAAGCAACATGTTCTTCCAATCAGCAGTAAACTCACATAATGAGCTCAAATGAGGTCTCCTAGATAGAGCATCGGCCACAATATTGTTTTTACCTTTGACATATTCAATGTCAAAATCGTAAGCTTGAAGCTTACTCACCCACTTTTGTTGCCTCTCGTTCAAGTCTTTCTGATGCATGAAGTGCTTGAGACTATTGTGATCAGTCTTGACCACAAACTTGCTCCCCACCAAGTACTGTCTGAACTTAGCTAATGCATGCATAATGGCAAGCATTTCCTTGTCGTAGATGGAGTAGGTCCTTTCAACACCTCTTAATTTTCTGCTCTCAAACACAATGGGATGTTTGTCTTGCATCAAAGCAGCCCCAACTCCTTCACCGGATGCATCACACTGTAGCTCGAAAGGCTTGGAAAAGTTTGGAATAGCTAAAACCGGACAAGAGCTCATGATCCTCTTAAACTTATCAAAAGTAGTTTGGGCCTTTTCTGACCAACAAAAAGCCCCCTTTTTTGTGAGGTCAGTAAGAGGAGCAGCATTCTGCGAGTAGCGCTTCACAAATCTTCTGTAAAATCCACAAAGACCCAAGAATCCTTTCAAATGAGTCAAATTCTTAGGAGGTGGCCAATCAACCATTGCTTTGATCTTTTTAGGATCAACCTTAACTCCTTCAGCACTGATTATATGACCAAGGTAAAGTAGCTCCTTCATTCCAAATTCACATTTGGATTCTTTGGCAAACAAACTCTTTGATTCTAGGATGCTAAGCACTTCCTCCAAGTGCTTGAGATGTTCTTCCCATGTCTTGCTGAAGATCAGAATGTCATCAAAAAATATCAATACAAACCTCCTCAACTGCTTCTGAAAGACTCTGTTCATACAAGACTGGAAGGTAGTAGGAGCATTAGTCAACCCAAATGGCATGACTAGAAACTCGAAGTGGCCATAGTGGCATCTAAATGCTGTCTTCTCAACATCAGATCCTCTCATCCGAATCTGGTAGTAGCCCGATCTCAAATCGATCTTTGAAAAGAACTTGGCTCCATGTAGCTCATCAATGAGCTCATCTATCCTCGGAATGGGGTATCGATTTTTGATGGTGCTTTGATTCAAAGCACGATAGTCCAATACCAACATGCATTGGTACGTACGCCTTCAATATGCCCGATTCTCGCAGGAAACCGCTCTCGCACCGATATCCGGCAGTTCCCCGCTTCTCAAACCCCAATGCTCTCAGAGAAAAAATAAGACAAATTTGGAATAATCATAACATAATGAGTTCGACGGTTCGGCAAGATATATACCTCTTTCAACATTTAATTGATTAAGATATAATTAATTTTGGTTTTGATTATTTCAATAATACCTGTTGTCCGTCAACAACAATTTATTTCAATCATTTTATTTGCACTGTTCCACCAACTAACACGGGATGATAGATAGATCCAATTTCAGACGATTTGATTATTAGAAATTGCTTGTCCTCAAGCAATCTCAACTCCGGATGCCGTAAAATCTCCTCGGACTCCCATGTAGCATCCTCAACTGGCAAATCTCTCCACTTGATCGGATATTCCCTGATCACCCCGCCTCCGAAGATGTCTCTCTCTCACCTCGAGGATGGCCTCAGGTACTAGTATCAATTTCCCCTCATCATCAAGGGGTGGCAGAACTGGAGAGGGTATCACATGCTGACCCAACACCTTTAGGCGAGAAACATGAAACACGTTGTGAACCCTGCTATCCGCTGGTAAGTCCAACTCATATGCAACCTTGCCCACTCATCTGATGACTCGAAACGGACCATAGTAACGAGGTTTCAATTTCTCCGCACCACTCTTCTGCAGAGTAGATTGACGATATGGCTTTAACATGAGATACACCATGTCACCCACTGCAAAGGAACGCTCAACCCTCTTCTGATCAACATACTGCTTCTGCTGATTCTGTGCCCGTTGAATATTGTCCCTGAGAGACCTCAAAATGTCCTGCTGACTCTGCATCATATCACCTGCGCTAGGCAGTCTACTATCACTCAATATCAAATCCAATAGATTGGGCGCCTCATACCCGTACAATGCCATGAAGGGCATCATCTGTATAGTCATGTGGTGAGTGGAGTTATAACAATACTCACAGAGGTATATCCACCTCACCCAAGCTCTTTGCTGTCCAGCTATGTAATTGCGCAGATAACCTTCCACCCACTTATTGACAATCTCCGTCTGTCCATTTGTTTGTGGATGGTAGCTGGTACTCGGTGTTAGTTCGGTCCCACAAAGTCTGAACAACTCCTGCCAAAAGTTGCTCATGAACCGACTGTCTTTATCGCTAACTATAGTCCGAGGCAAACCATGTAACCTGAATACCTCTCTAAAGAAAAGCTCTGCAGTCTGCGATGCTGTGAATGTAGTAGTGATCGAAAAGAAGTGCGCATATTTGGTCAACCGATCAACAACTACGTAAATGCAATCTTTACCTTGGGCTTTCGACAAACCCGTGATAAAGTCCATCGATAAACACTCCCACTTCCTATCAGGTATCGGATGTGGCTGAAGCAATCCAGCAGGATATGTGTGTTCCTGCTTGTTCTGCTGGCAAACAGAACACTCTCGAACATACTGGAGAACATCAGTCTTTAGCCCTTTCCAAGTAAACCGTTCCCGAACCAACTTGTACGTTTTGAAGTAACCGAGATGGCCCGCCATAGGAAGATCATGAAAGGCTCTCAGAACTGTATCCCTCAACTCGGAACCAGGAACCAGAAAAATCCGCCCCTTGTAAATTATCAAGTCATCCACAACGGTGTACCTACTATCCTACTCTGTCCCATCCACAATGCTAGAAGCCCATGGGTTCTTAGCATACTATGTAACGATCCAATGCCTCCAATCCTCGGAAATATGTGCCATACCATTCAACTGAGGTATGCGAGACAAGGCGTCAGCTACAACATTCTACTTCCCCTTAATGAAGGTGATATCAAAATCATATGACTGCAGTTTGCTAACCCATTTTTGCTGCCTCTCATTTAGGTCTCACTGTCCAAGGAAGTGTTTCAGGCTATTGTGGTCTGTACGCACACTGAACTTGTTGCCTACCAAGTATTGCCTGAACTTAGCCAAAGCATGCATAATGGCTAACATTTCCTTGTCATAAATGCTATAAAACCTCTCAGGACCCCTAAGCTTCCTACTCTCAAAAGTGATAGGGTGTCTCTCCTGCATCAAAACAGCACTAATGCCCTCTCCTGAAGCATCGCAAAACAAATCAAATGACTTCATAAAGTCAGGTAATGCTAGCATTGGACACGAAGTCATGATCACCTTAAACTTGTCAAAGCACTCCTGAGCCTGTGGTGACCAAGTAAAAGCCCCTTTCTTTGTCAAATCAGTAAGGGGTGCGGCATGACGTGAGAACCCACTAACAAATCTCCTATAAAAAGCACACAACCCAATGAATCCTCTGAGCTGCGTAAGGTTCTCGGGTACTGGCCACTCAACTATAGCTCGGACCTTCTCAGGGTCCATACTAACTCCCCTGGCACTGATGATGTGCCCAAGATACAACAACTCCGCCATGCCTAGCTCACACTTGGATTCCTTGGCATAAAACGACTCCTTAGCCAAGATACCCAAAACCGTATCCAAGTGAGCTAAATGCTCCTCCCATGACCTACTATACACCAAGATGTCATCGAAGAAGACCGATACAAATCTCCGCAACTAAGAACCGAAGACCCTGTTCATGGTAGCCTGAAAGGTGGCAGGTGCATTGGTTAGACCGAAAGGCATAACCAAGAACTCGAAGTGACCGCAATGGCATCTGAAGGCGGTTTTCTCTATGTCCTGCTCCCTCATCTGAATCTGATGGTACCCAGATCTCAAGTCAATCTTCGTGAAGAAGATAGCACCGTGCAGCTCATCAATCAACTCATCGATGCGAGGTATCGGGTACCTGTTCTTAATTGTCCTCTTATTGAGCTAGCGGTAATCTATGCACATCCGAAGCGATCCATCCTTCTTCTTCACCAATACAACCGATGAAGCAAAAGGTGACTTGCTAGGTCTAATATGCCCCATAGCCAATAACTCATTGATGGTCTTCTCTATCCCGTCCTTGAGCCGTTTCGGATGCCTGTAGGGTGTAATCATAATGGGCTTTGCGCCCTCTTCCAACTCGATAATGTGCTCAGTGCCTCTGTCTGGAGGTCTGCCAGGTGGAATGTCGCTAAACACTTTAGAGTGTTTAGTCCTCAGTATCTGAATGTCTGGATGGTACTCACCCTTCTGCTGCTCTTGCTGTGCTGGCAATAACATACACTTCGCAGCCCAATCAACCATATCGTGATGAATGAGTCTCTCCATCCGCCTGTACGATACCATTTTCAGATTACTATCTCTGATGGCCTTGATGACATGAGGTTTCCCATTTACCCTGAACTTCATGTCCATGTCCCGTAGATTGAGTGTGAACTCACCCAAATCGTGAAGCCAAGCCATCCCTAACACCACATCAGTATCTCCCATATTAACAACATAGAATTCAGTCTTGAACTCATAGTTGTTTAGTCGCATCGGAAGATCTGTAATTTTTCTATCACATTTGAGGGTGTACCCATCAGCCACCTTGACTCGAATACCCTCAAATTCCTCTGTCTGTATACCTGATCTCTCTACCAACCGTGCATCTATGAAGTTATGAGTAGCACCAATGTCGAGTAGAGTGATTACCTTCTGACCTGCTAGGAGCCCATGAAGTTTAAAAGACCCATCTCTCTGAAGACTAGTCAAATGTGCCTCTTGTAGCTTCCTTTCTCCTTCATTTTCACCGTCATTTTCAGACCTTTCATCGTCTGAATGCTCAGAATCAGCTTCCTGGTCTGACAGATCATATTGCTCTTCTCCCTCATAAAACCATTCCATCTGATTTTTTTTAACCTTGGGACGAAGAGGATATACATGTTTATCATCATAGGGTGCCTTGCACCAAAAACATAATTTTTTCTTCCGTAAATCATTCAGTGTTTCTCTGTCAAATGGTGGTGCATTTTGTCTCTTAGGATCGGGTGGATCCCCTCTTCCTGTCAAATGACCTATTCCTGTCAAAAGGCCTATTAGGCCTCGTATAGGGTGTCGAGCCTGAAGTGAACTTGCTGCGAGGTGCTGCAAGCTTCATACTGCGTGCCTTCCTCATGACCTCCTGGAGAGTAGGAGGATCAAATGCCTTGACCCAACCTCTCATAGGCTCCATCAAACCCTCAACGAAGAGAATAACAAGTCTCCTCTCTGAAATGCCCGTCACCATGACTGCAACCCTTTGAAATTCTCCGACATAAGCATCCAATCTACCTGTCTGTCTAAGCTGAGCTAGCTCCTTGAAGTAGAGTTTTGGATCCTTCTTGTCGAAACACTCTATGAGCCTGCTGGTAAACTCCTGGTAAGTAGTAACTGCATGATGGCCAAGTGTGTACATGCCATGATGCCACCAATTATGCGCCAACCCATCAAGATGCAATGTAGCGAACTTAATTGCCTCGTCCTCCTGCATAGGTCTCAAGGATAGGTAATTGTCCAACTTCTGGACCCAAGACCTCGCTAAAGTCTTATCAGAACCATCAAAGTAGGGCAAGGTAATCTTGCTGACTGCATACTGTAAATCTCTGTTCACTTGTGGCTGTGGCTGCTAATAATGAGGAGCTCTGCGGTCAAACCTACCTCCCCCTCTAGGTTTATGCACATCCATAAACTCATGAAAAGTCAAAGCCTGCCTGATCTCAGGTGCTAATGACAAATACTCACCATGAAATCTAGTCACATCTGCCACTGACATGCCATTGTGTGGCTGAAACTCCTGATGATGACCCTGCTGCTCTGCCTCCGGAGTCGAAGGTGGGGTCTCTCTAGATATGAATGTAGGTTGTCCAGGCCTACGCTCATGATAGATCGGTGATGACTGCCGTGGTGCTGATGCCAAAGGCTGGTCTATGCCTGCAGTCCTGCTCGTCTGCCCTATCTGAATATAGTGCGGCTGTGATGGAGTATACTGCCTCATCGTGCCCATCAACTGGGACATCATGTCCATCATGTTGTCATGCCTGTGTCTATACTCCTCATTAGTAATATCACCATCTGCATGCTCTTTCCTTGGATCCCTATGCGTCTCCACAGGAATCTCACGATCTGCCATCAGTGTTGTAACACTGTTCTCACTGCTATTGGAACTGGATCTGTGAATACCCAAAACCCCTGATACTGTCTCACCTTCAGGAATAGGTGGACCTGTCCAATCCTCAACTCTGCCTGTTCCTCTACCCTTACTGTAGAAAATGATCTCTCTACTCATGAAAAAGCATTGAAAAAGCACACATTTGACTGAAAAAGCAACTAAAAAAGCACAAGATGGCAGGAAAACTGTGCTCTAATACCACTGTAAGAGACCAAGTGTCTCTCAACCCGATCACTAGCCAATAAACTGAAGTTTTGTTTTGTTTTCTGTATTTTTTTGTAGGTTTTTGCCATAAAAGAGAAATTGCGATTTTTCTCTAAAATACTATAAAATTTATAATAAATTCATAGACAACAGATTTGCATCAATAATACTCTCCAGATGAATGCGCATACATTTATTGATCTCCAAAACTCATACAATAAAGTAAATCGAACATATAAGGGAAAAAACAATATTTTATTTAAGGGGAACCTGATTGCTTGCAGCCGCCATCAATGAAGCAGTATAGGTACGGCTGAGAAGATGAAGCCAACTACAGGCCCTCAAATCAACGCCAAAACCCCAGAAACCCTAGGCGCTCAAAATGCAATAAGCAGAGGCTCACAAAACAAGACGTCTGGTTGAGAGGAGATAGTACAGCCTTGCTACTATATTTGTACGGCCTATACCAGCAAAGAGGAATTCCGTACTGTCTTGAAATTTGTGCCAAATGCCAAACCAAACCCTGCCAGAACAAGATTCGCCTTCTGGAAAGAAAATCGATCCAACCCTGAATGGAAGCCAACTGTGAAACTCTGTAATAACCTCTGTATGAACTTATTCAACTGACAATCTTCAACTAGTATTGCACAGTCTCAATATGCCTGATTCTGAAGAGGGAACGTTCTTCAAAATCTGATGATCTGCAGAAACCCTGGTTTCTCAAACCCCAATGCTCTCAGAGAGAAAAATAAGACAAATTCGAATAATCATAACATAATGAGTTCGATTTGTCTTGGCAGTATATATACCTCCTTTCATGAATTCGACCCAAGGCATCTTTTTAATAATCATTTAAATAAATGATTAATTTCGCCCTTTTTGATTTAGGACAAATATTTAATAAATGGCGTCCCCTTTTGATTAATAATTAAATGCTCATTTAATTATTATTTTAACCCCTCTTTTATAAAGTATTAAATACTTTATAATTCGCCACTTAATAATTTTTATATTTCATTAAAGTGACTTTATATTATAAAATCAAATTAATAAACTTTTTTAATAAATATTAAATGCCCAAGTAAACACTGTTTGTTCATCAGATCATCAAACTGGGTCGAAACTGAGCTGACCAACTGAACTAGGTGCCCTGCTAAAAATAGCAACTCCTGCCTGCCTGACTTACTATAAATAGTAAGTATCTGTAAATCACTCTGGAAACGTTTGCTAGGGCCCAAACCTGAATCAATTGAAGGAGTAATGTTCCTGAACACCGGATAACTGCCTCAAGTGATCCTCTACACACATCTGTCAGCCTACAAAGATCAGAATGATAGGCTAACCTCTAAACCAGCTGTACTGACTAGGAAGGGGACATTACAAAACCCATGTCACAGCTTTTTTTCAAGCAAATTTCAAATATTAGGGTTGGCTGCTTTTTCAATCAGCCCTTAGTGTTTTTCAAATCTGATCAACTGGGTATGTTTCTAATTACATTCTGAACAAAACCGAGATGCCAACTTTTTTCGCGAAAAATTGAAGAAATTAGTGTTTGCTGTTTTTTTAGTCTAAATTCAAAATTTTAAAAAACAGACGATCTAGGTTGTCTTGCAACGAAATTCTGAGCAAAACCCATATCTCAGAAAATTTTCGAAAAATTTGTCCGTTGAAGGAAGAAAAATCAGCATTCTAAAAATAGTAAGTTGTTCAAAACTTGTCTGAACCTAGGCGAGTTTATAGTCATTCTTCAAGGTTTTCGAAATGGAATACACTTCCAATGATTTCAAGACCAAATCAACTCTCTACCATGATTTCATCAAAACAGCTGAGACAGACTTGCATCACATCAAACCGGTGTTTGATCTACACGGTTTGGAGAGCACAGGCAACACTTCAATCAAAACCCTGGGACACTCTAGATTCCTCGTAGCAGCGTCTATTCCTATATCAGTTCAGAGCCTCGAGTTTGTAATCGCTTGCATCAAGCATTACAACCTGGCTACAAGGGAGATTCAATCAGTTGATGGCAGATTGATTTGTAGTTTGAAGCTTGACATGATCGAAAAATGTTTCTCCATTCCCCCTTGGCCTAAAAGTGTCACTATTTCAAAGGGCGAATGTGAGAGGATATGGGAAATGCATAAGGACAAGTACAGTAAGAAGATTGCACAAAGGTGGATGGAGGAAAAACATAAGATTTTGCCTAAGAACATCGGGCGAGGAGAGTTCAAGGATGAAGTTGCTATCATAATCACCTTGCTCAACAGGGTAACTGGATCAGAAGATGCTACCAAGTTTCAGCCTTGGATGTTGACGCTATGCCCCATATGATGAAAAAGACTGAGTTCTACGATTGGGCCACCTTGATCAGTGACAACCTTCACCAGTAGATAACAAAATATTTCCAGATTCATGAGTTCCATATGGTTTCTTACCTAGTCTACTTAGTGACCTATCAAGGTCAATTCAGAAGTTTGAACATTGAGGGATCACTGAGCGTACAACATATCTACAACTACTATCCTCAGTTGGAATTCACGAAGTTACTGCATCACTACAAGAGGGTGAATGAGGCTTTCCTGATATACATAGTGCGGGACCTGGACAAGGAATTGCACGTCCGTATCTCTTCAATTGCCAGGGTAGCAATGGCGGAATGGGCAGATTGGTTCATACAATTTCCTACTTTCACCTATCTTAGAGTCTATGGCTATTCTGGTGCTCCACTCATGCTACCAAGGTACCCATCAGACGAAGTTGTCTTCATGGAGTTCTTAAGGCAGGCACATGATATCCATGCATTCTTGAGGAATAGAAAGAAACCCGCCCTCAATTTTCCATTGGGACTGGGAATCTATACATGCAGGACAGCAGCAGATGCCAAAACCATGGGAGATGAGTTAGACAAACTTGATCTCAAGCCTTACAGCGAGAGATGATCCTATGATCCTCATGGCGTCTACACTGCTCGACTTAAGAGAAACTATGCTCACATATCCGCCCTTGAAGATTTTTGGGCCAATTGTACAGATGAGTTCGAGGTGCGGAGGCGCAGTTACAGTAGCCTCACTCTTCACCAGATGAAAGACTGTCTATCAGAGGATATCGAAGGATTGTCAGATGATGATGAGGATGTGTTACTCCCCATGTATGCCCAGAAGCGAATTGAAGATCAGCCCCTTCCTCAAGTCAATTGGGCTAATAAGGTAACCCTCTCAGTCGAAGAAAGGACGAGGCAAGTCCTCGAACATAGCAAGGTCTTCCTAGTTCTCAAAAGGAAGAAGTCCATACCAGCAGCAGAGCCGCCAAGGGTATAGCCATCACTTTCCTCCTCTTCCAGAGCACAATCAAAAGGGAAAGGCACAAGTCAGTGTCAAGATGGTGTGAAGGGCAGCAAGTCGACCAAAAATGTAAGAAGGAGGCTAGACTTCTCAGGAATAGTCATACAGGAGCCATCAACGGTTGAAGTAGAAACTCCTCTAGAAGAGCCTATACCTCAGAAGGAGACAAAAGAAGCACCCGTAACACACGATTCTATACCACTGACAGGGTCTTCACCAATCCACATTGACCTAGATATTGAAGATGATGAAGAAATTGCAATTGTACCTCCCAAGGAAGTTAGTAAAGATACTATCGTGTCTTGGCTTGAGAGCTCTGAAATATGCTAACCAATTTTTTTCGATGAATTAACACACATAACCAGCACTTAATCAACTCGGTTAGCATTAGCTCCAAATAGAAATCTGAACTTGAAATGAAAACTACTCAACGTCAAGAATGTGCACTCAAGATCCCACTGAGGGCGAGGTGCTAACATATGACGGAGTGTTGAATTTGAAAACTAGAAACTGATAGGCGGATAACCAGCCATGAAAAGCATTTCCTCACTACCACCAAACAGTGGGGGGAAAAGATTACAATTAAAACAATTCATCCGCTGCGGCGGGCATCCACAGAGTGGTGGGAATACTCCACTTATTCAGTGGGTGAGTTTACAACAATTATTAGGCAGCAAGCCAGCCTTTAAATCCACTCTTCCACTTATTAACGTGGGGGGAATACTGTCCACACAACCACTTATAACGTGGGGGGAAATTACAAACAAGATATAAGTTTATTCTAAAACTCAACCACTCAATTGTGGGAGTGTAAAACAGATATAAAATTGCAGCAAGTAAAGGAAGAGCTGTTAGTACTACTAACTAGCTTTACAAAGAATAAGAACAGCTGCAAATAGAATAGATAATCTTCCAAGAACATTAAACAGTTAGAGTATCACTTCCTCTAACATTTACAATGATATAAGATGAAGAATTGAAGCTCAAACCAGCATTATATCAAAAACTAACAAGTCTGATATAAAAATCTGCAATCCGGAAATGTCTATCAGCAAACAGCAAACTCATAAAAATGATCACAACTCCTTCAATATACCTCTGAATTGAATGAAACGAAATGCAAAGTCTCTTTGGAGGATAGGCGCCCAAACTCAAACCACAAAACTGCATCAAAACTCATGATATTATTTTGCACGAATCCCAAAGCACTCTCAAGATGGTACGGCCCTCAAGAGGGGCGATTTCTCTTGCTAAAAATCAAATACTTGGAATTAAATTCTGAAATTCTCCAAATATGATCGCCATTAGCATAGAATTGCAAGGATCAAATACCCATAACCAAAATAAATTCACATCAAAAGCTGTAAATGAAAAACACCTTCAGCTGTGTATACATCAGCAACATTAAAACTGAAATTCTCACCAAAATTCACCAACTTTGAAGCACAATCTGCTAGTCTGATTGAGAAGCAGCAATAAGACCAACTAGGTGTTGTCTTTCAAACACGAAATTGGATTGGAACTAGGAGGTAAGCATCCCTCGAAGTATTAAACAAGTTGTCATTTTGACAGCATAACATTAGCATAAACATTGGATAATCAGCTCTTCAAACAGCAGCAATATATAAGCTTTTGTTGGCAAATGAAGCAACAAGAACTCTTCAAATTCCAAGAAGTTGAATCACTTCAACTTCCAAAAAGGACGCCACCTTTTTGCCTTTTACTTTTGAAATAATAAATATCATTCAACTTCCCTTTAGGCATCCATTTCATATTGCAACAATAAAGCATTTATTAAATAATTAAATGCTCACTTGACCCCCTTTATGTCCCCTTTTTAAAACAACTTGAAGTCATCAAGCCTAGGCATGGGGTACAACTTCAAGACATGAAAATTGAAAGTCAAACTCACAAGGAGAAACCAAACCCAAAGCCAAACAGATGATGGATAACAAGATGACTTGAGTTGAATCTGATGATGCCACTGCCAAAATTAGACTTACTAAAAATAGCCACCGCCAAAAATAGTAAGTTTACCTCAAAACCAACAGAAAGCAGAACTGAGCTGGAAGCAAGACTTAATGAAAGCTGACAACTGAACCACTGCCAAAATTAGTATTTACTAAAAATAGTAAATACCTAGAAAAGCCACAAACCTCCAAGCAAGGAAACCCTAATTTCACTTTTGATCAACCTACGGATTTCCGGAAATAGGCTATCAGTCAAAGAAGAGCGTATGGCCAAAATGGGGACATTACAAGCTCCTTGGGAAGGGTAAGAAGAAGACCTTCATATCAAGTGAATTTTGATGACCTTGGTAACATCTATCAGGAACCTCCTAAGAAGAAAGCAAAGAAGCAAGTTCACTTTGATAGAAATCCTAATGGTGAGATGTAATGTCCCCTTCTCATCAGTGATCAACATAGCCATTCATCAGTCTATTCCGGAACCCGTAGACTGGAATGAGGTGAAAATTAGGGTTTCTTGGCTTGGAGTTTTGTGGCATTTCACATTATTTACTATTTATAGTAAATTCTTTTTATGGCAGTATGCAGTTGGTTGTCTTCAGTCATCACTTCAGTTGAGCATGTTATTTGTTGTTTCAATATTTTCCTCTCAAGCCTTAATTGATGAAATTTATTGATTAAAAGGCATAAGTGTTATATTTTTCAGTTGACCACCCCTTGGCCTAAGGATATAACTTGTAAGTTGTTTTAAAAAGGGGTCATGAAGGGTACGCCTTGTCATAAAGAGATATTAATATTTTATTTTTAGAACTTATGCTTGGAGGAAAGTGGACGCCACTTTTATGAAGAGTTATATTTTATGAAATTTCAAAAGTAAGAAGAATTCAAAAGAACCCTGAAAAAAAGATCCATGATCGACAGATCTCCGGACCGGATCGATTCGACAGTTTGAATCCTAGTTTGATGGATCTCTGATTTTTTGCTCATATCTTTTGGAGTGAATTTTATTTCGTTCTGGGTACTTGGGCCATCCATTTGTTGACTTAAGGCGCCACCTTCCTAAAAAAATCAGAATTTAATTTCAAGCTGCTGATTTTATCTTGTAAAATCGATTTACTAAGGAGGCCGTACCATTTGGTGATGCATTGGAATCCGTGCTAAATAATTGAGAGCCTTTGGTCGTGGTTTCTGGACTTTGTCTTGGGCGTCTATCCTCTAGAGAACATCTGCAATTGATTTCACATCATTCGGAGGTAAATTGATCAACTTATGAGCATTTCATGATTTCACAGTTTGCTGGTTAAATTTCCAGAATTCTGATTTTATATCAGATTGTTGCAATTTCCAGTTTTTTGGCATATACTTCAGTATTTGAGTGTTATATCATTGTAAAAGTTCATACTTATATCTAAGGTTCATTCCTTATCAATTGTACTTAGTAATTTGCAGAGTTTTATTTGTAAGGTTGAGATTAAGCATTACTAATCCATTCTTTCATTTCTGCAATTTACTTTCTGTTTTAACATTAAATTACCCTTGGATGGTTTACCGCCAGTGTGGACAATCTGTTTGTAACACTCCTATACCCACTTCATAGTGGTGAATCCCCACAGCTCTGTGGATGCCCGCCGCAGCGGATGAATTGTTCTTAATTGTAATTTTCCCCCCACTGTTTGGTGGTAGCGTGGAAATGTTTTCTATGGCTGGTTATCCGCCTATCAGTTTATAATTTCAATTTTTTCTAGACTTCGTCATATGTTAGCACCTCGCCCTCAGTGGGATCTTGAGTGCACATTCTTGACGTTGAGTAGTTTCCATTCCAATTCCAGATTTCAGTTTGATGTTAACGCTAACTCAGTTGATTAAGTGCTGGTTGTATTGTGTAAAACTTTCAAAAAAATTGGTTAGCATATTTCATGAGATAGTCATGGAGACTGCATTACCCCCAGAGGACAAGAACAAAGATGAAGTTGAGATGGACGACGTCGTGATGGTCAAGGCTAATCTTGGTAAAAATACTAGACATGCGGATGTCAGTTTGTTCAGAATTGTGTCTGAAAGTATTCAAGAAAGAGTGCTCAAGGATGGAGAAGACAAAGCAGCCCTCAAGGCTGAAATACGACAACTGAGGCTTTTCATTTCAAACCCTTTCCAGGGTACTTGACAAGCTACTCAGCTGGTTCCCCAGGTTTTAGAGACACCAGTTGATCATCATCAGTTGGGACAGCTGGTTATTTGTGGGAAGGAAACTTGTTGGCGTAAAAACTAACACCTTTGGAGTGCAGGTTTGTACGGACAACTATGCACACTACGTAATGAGTGCTCTTCAAATTAGGAGGGGAAGCTCCCTTGTAGTGCTGGAATGCATGGAAAAGAAAAGTAATCTAAGTCCTATCTTTTTGTTCTCAGCTAGAAGAGGCACAAGGTTAAGAAAACCAAGAACGTTGCAGCTAAGGATTTTCTGGTTTCGCAGATCATTAACTACAACAAAGCTAACTACTTTAAATCTATCCAGTTTCCTCAAGAAAACAGAGCATGAGGAAATGGAGCAAGGTTTGACTATCAGACGATAAACGAGTATAGATTCTCAACTTGAAGGCAAGGTGGCGCATCTATCAGCTCAATCTAGACAAGTTTATTGGTAACAACATCACACGATAAACTGAACACAGATTCTCTACTTGAAGGCAAGGTGGGGCATCTATTATCTCAATTCGAATTAGTTTATTGTTCACGACAACACACGATAAACAAGTGCAGATTCTCTACTTGAAGGCAAGGTGGCGCAACTATTATCTCAATCTGAACAAGTTTACTAGGCACAAAACAAATTTCTCTAAACTATGGAAGGAATTCACCACTACAATCGCATGAAACCCTATGTGGCATAACAATTGATCATAATGGTAAAGATGCACAAAACAGAAAGAATTCACCATTATAATTGCATGAAACCCTATGTGGCATAACAATTCATCATAATAGTAAAAACACATGAACAGATACAAAAAGAGCAATATTGAGGGCAAGGTAGGCGCAGCACATATTTCTTTCGTGCAAAAGTTATTTACAAATGAGCAAAAACTCTTATTTATATACATCAAGGTGTAGGTAACCCTAAAATCACCTTGAGTCATCTACAGTCTTGCAATACATGCAAGATTTACTACTAAGCCCTAATGAAGTAAACTATACAGTTAATTGGAAAACTACCATTAGTTAACCGAAACATCTAATCTAAAAATGGACAATTGTGCAAGCATGCACGTCCTTATTGAAAGCGAGTTAACTGGAAGACTACCATCAGTTAACGAAAACCCTAAATGAAACTCCAAGTAAATAAAGCTGATCTCAGAATAGATATGCATGTGATGAAACAACGAGTTAACTTGAAAGGGTAACGCCAAGTTAACTCCTGTGTATAAAGTCTCTTCTAAGAGGTGGGAACTGAAGTCTACTGGCTGTGATCTCGAGCAACCAATCCCTCCATAAGATTGTTAACTGCATCAACATCTGAATGTCAGCAACTTGAGCAATCTTTGCAATCTTTGCACACTCAAACTAGCATTTCACTGACTGGTAACTTTGGCGGCTCCGTAACTGAAGTGATAGCCAATATCTCTTCTACAGCTTGATACAAATCGGTCTCAGCTTTTCTAACGAGATCATGAATTAAGACCGATTTGGTCTTGAATTCAGTCTGCGTGTACTGTACTCTGAAAAACTCGCCTGTTGACTGTGAACTCAACTATGTTCTGACAAGATTTTTGGAAAGCTAAAAATAGCCTGCGAGAGTTAAAAATAGCCTTTCGAAGAGTTATTTTCGGTGAAAAATCTGATATATGGGTTTTGTCCAGAAAAAGATTCTAAGACAACCTAGAACATCAGAAATGCGAAAATCTAACCTCTACTCGACCGTACAAAGAATTTTCAGTTGAGAAAATTAGAAACTCAAGAACGAATGTTCTGAAGTTAAAAAATTCCTAAAAATTCAAACGCACGATTTTAACTCGAGGAAATTGTACGAAAATGATCCAGATGTTTGAACTTGTCGAATTGGCCAATTTCAGGAACATGCGAATTGAGATTTGAGAGAAAACTGAGAATCAAGGAGGAAAAGACGTTTTTATTATGCTCTTCTTTTGTGAAAATCGCCCTTGAATTCTTCAATTTGCTGAGAACTGTGAACTTTAACCTGCAAAAGAATGTGATTGGAGAAATCGCCTTTGCTTGCTAAAATTCGCCTTTACTTGAGAATTACGAATTTTCCTTGAAGATACGTCTTTGCTTTGAAGAAATATGAATTTTTCTTGAAAAATACGCCTTCGCCTTGAAGAAAAACGAATTTTGCTTGAAAATATGAATTTCTCTGGAAGCTTGGTGAATAATAAATGAAGGCGCCATGTTTAAACAAAAGAAAATTCGCACCAACTTGTGAACTGCAAGATTAAAACCCTGACTGAAATAGAAACCTTCCAATTGGTCGCCCTTCAGTTGAAGTGCCACTGACTCGGAGTTCAAAAATAAATAATAATAAAATATTCATTATCATGCAATTTGAAAACTTAGCATAAAGAGGGCGCCAATCTTAAGAAAATCGCCATTTAATGCTAAAATGCAATAATAAATATTAAATATTATTAAACTTCAGTTGACAAACTGAATGAAGCTTTGAGATTCACCGGCGAACTTTACTGATTCTGAAAAGTCATCGTTTGAGCTCATAGGCGTCCATTTGCTCAAGATATTGCACTTTTTATTAACTTCCTATTTTATAGCTGACGACAAAGTTATGACTGGCCAACTTCAACACTGATTTTTGAGTGACCGGGCGATGCTGGGATTGAACTGGAGAATTCATCGAATAGCATACTGAACAAGGAAGAAATGTCTGCTGGGAGACACTACTGCAAAATCCATCCTTTAACACCCTGAAAAATTAGGCGCCCCTGATTAAATTCATTTACGGGTTCCAGACTTAACCATTTTCCAAAACTGCCATCTGACACTTCAAACGGCTGCTGACGGCGAACGGTGAACCCTGCTGACAGGAAACGAAGCTCACTGCATGCCTGGAGATATTCTGTATCCAACGGATATATGCATGACATCTGGAAATTGGATTAAGGGCCTCAAAAGTAAAAGCGCCCCTGACCTTTAGTTGCACTGATGTCATTTTGACGAAAATTGAACTCTCAACCAGATGCCCTACTTTGACCTCTGATATCTGGAGCTGGGATAACCCGATTCGAGCCACGTTTGTTTTAACGGACAGCCAGAAGAGCCCACAAGAGAAGTCTTTAGAGGTGACGAAGCAAGAAAACTACTTCTAAGACCTCAAAAACGCCAGTGCGTATTTTATTTAAAATATCCGCTCCAGACTTGGCCATTTTCCGGATGTCTTCACTCTTTAGCATCTTGCCAAAGACCTCGCACGTACGAGCAACTGCCAAATCCCGAAGGCTGACGGCTGGGCTCGTTGAAAAGATAAAGTAACCACGCTCAAAAGTCGTGAAGACTTCGAATGTGAACGATCTCATCTGACAGGCCTAAAGGCTAGGCGCCTCTGGACTGTAGAAATACACTGAACATTTTATGCCAGTCTGCCCGCTTATTTACGTGCTTGGTAGAAACTCTGCCACGATCACATGGAATGTCGGATCGACAGGAAGAATGGTGCATCGCGAAGCTGAACTAGAGTAGTACTGACGTCAGGAAGACTTTGTCTGCAAATTCAGCCATCTCAAGGGTCCTTTTAACCAGTGCCCGTGAGCTATAGTTGCACTGGAAACGCAACGAAGATGCTTTGGAATGTGAAATCTCCATTATAAGCCCATCTTCAGACATCGGCTGCCGGAATTCTGGGATTTAGACGACTGCATTTGATAGCTTGTCGGACGAGCAGACTAGTCGTGAACAGATTAACTGTATCAGCCATCAGAAATACCAAAATTTACCCCCTCTTTAAGATGGGTGCCCTCAGGCTATAGTTGCACTTTTGCCTGAAAAAGACAAATTTCTCATATCTGGAACTTTGGGGATTTCAACTTTTGTCGCTGTTTGTCGGAGCTGCGGATCTCGGAAAGCTTCGCTGGATAGCTCATCGAATAGCCAGACCAATTCTGAAGAGATTGACTGTATGCTTGAGCACTTTCCACAAAATCTTGACCTTCAAAAAGAAGGGCGCCCTTGGGCTACAGTTGCGCTTTCTTGCTTTTCTCTGAGAAATCTTCATAATTTAACCATTGAAAACTCCGTCTCACTCACTGAAATGACCGTGTGCAACATGAAATGCTATCGTGAAACGCTCCTCCATCATGAAAAGCTCCATTCTGAGTCTCTGCTTCAGGGTCTGATCAATAAAACTGACTTTGACTGACAAAATATTGACAAAAACTCCATGCTTAATATTGCCCAAAACACTGTATTTTACATCATTTTAGCGAAGTTTAGACTCTTTATGCAAAATGCCTTGATGAAGCAAAAAATTTGGTTTGGGTACGACAAAACTCAAGAGTGGATCGAGAGTTTCATTGTCAGAGGAAAGGAGATCTTAACACAGATGTTTCATTTGAGAGACAACGCTCATGAGCTGTGCCAAGGTATTCAAGGGTTTGAATAGTCAATGGCAGAGGTAAAACCAAGGCATGAAATCATCATTGCTAATTTAGATATGGCCTATGGTTCAGTGGTCTCAAAAGAACACAAGAGGCAGATCCTTGCTTGGAGAGAGCGTCATGTCTTGAAGGTCAAAACCTACGAGAGGATATCCGAGGAGTTTATTGCCTACAGACAAAGGGTGATCGAAGCTTTTCTTTTCATCCAAGAGTTTGTCATTGAGATTCCTTCTCGATACAGTCTTGAAGATGTTTCCTATGTCGGACTCAATGAAGTGCAAAATTAGTTTCAAAATGTTGTTCGCGGCTATGATGGCAGCAATCCAATTGGCGGGAGAATGAGTCATATCTCGATGATGTCAGCAAAGTTTGAAAAGGCGGCCAATGAGGTTGAAGATTTCCTAAGATCAATTGCAGATGGAGAGGATATCTTAGAAAAGCGCAGCTTTGCTATTGATGGTATAGATGCACCGAATCGGGACACAATTTCCATCTTTCTAGCAGATGTGATTGAAATCTAAAACTGCTTTCTTTTAGAAGCTTTCTTCCAACTTTCTTTCTATTCTCGGAACAATTCTTATCCATTCTTTAAGAAGAGAAAGAACAAAAATTGTAATAGTTGGCATTTCTTGTTTTTCCTGCTTTCTTAGGTGTTAGATGTTATCTTCTTTCTAGATTTAGAAATAAAGCTTGCTTGTTGAGCAAGCCCTAGATTATAAAAGCAAGGAGATTTTAGGGTTCCCTACTCCTCTGCTTGCCTATAAATAAGAGCCTTTGCTCATTAGTTTTATTTAACCATGCTAGTGATAACAAAACGCTGAGCCTAAGTGCCTTCTATTTGTTATTCAGTGTTGTTCAATTTTGTTTTATGATAGCAAATTATTGAGTCTCTTTTAGCCAACAAGTAGTTATTGTAATTGTTGTTCCTATTGTGTAAGAACAAGTTTTGCAAGCCTCTTTAGCTGCAAGCTCTTGTTCCAGGCATGCGTTTAGTAGATTTTGTTCCAGAAGTTTGAGAAATAAAATCATGAGCCTCCTTTGCCTTGGTATAATGTCTCAGATTTCCGTTATATGTGTTATGCTTTTGTGATCTTAATTTCAGCTTGCATTGAAGTGTGTAGATGAATGTTGAGAAAGAGTTCTCTTAAGCCTTTGTTAGAGAATCAACCTTGTTCATTTCTAATTCTCTTGCTCTGCGTATTACTTGAGATATTAGAAATGTCATTAGCTTAAGTTAGTCGTAGTTGGAATTCTTAAATTAGAAAATCTCAGTTGCGGCATTTGTGTTTTATAAACCTTGTGCTCTAGCTGAACCAAAAAGATAGGCAAATTAGTTTTAATTTACTTTCTATCACACAATCAGCAAGAGGGAGCTTCCCCTCCTAATTTGAAGAGCAGTTTTACTATGCATAGCTGTCCGTTTCAAATTCACATTCCAGAGGTGTGAATTTAAACGCCAACAATTTTGGAGGCATATCGGCATATTTCCAGCTAGGGTTTTAAATAGGATTTCCAGATTTGAGCTGCTATAGATTTTTATTGAACAAGCTACCATAGGCGTACCATTCTAGGGTATATTTGGAGAGTTTTGCAAATGATTTCAGCATTTTTGGAGGCTTCTACAAAATTTGGGGAATTTTCAAAGAAGACGTCTAGGGTTTAAGGCTGCAAGTTGCATTTCTAGTTCTGATTAGATTTTGTCCATCTTTGGGTTTCATTGTGAGGTTGCAAGATTCATCTTTTAAAAGATTGATTTGGCCAAAAGTTTCAGTTTGTATCTTAGTCCTGGACGCCAACTTGAGGGAGCATTTGGAGACTTCATTGGAGGACGAAATTTTATCAGTTACAGCTGAAGGTGCTTGCAGCTCTTTGACAGTAATTTTTGATCAAGTTCATCATCTTTTATCAGCTTTCTTGGGCTCTTGACACGGGTATGTTTGTATGGCATTGTGGACTATATTATGCATTTGAATTTATAATATTTTGAGCAAAGTAAGGTCGGGAATTACATGACGGTCCTATGTCCATTATGACAGCCATTATCAGCTTGTAATGACAATATAGTTTGCTATATTTTCAATAGATTTCAGTTCTATTTCCTTGATGCATTGTTTCTTTATTTTATAACCATCATTTGGCATCAAATAATCACAAGCAAAACCACAAACAATTCAAAAACAAATCAGAAAACTCAGTACAGCAGTTGCATGCCATCTATTTGACGAAATGTCACACAAGGGGATTTGGAAAGTTTAAGTCAGATTTGAGTAGGGATATTTCAAAGGCAAAGTGGATGCCTAAGTAGTCAAGTGAATGAGTTTTTAATAAATATTATTTTATTCCTCATTTGGGTGTCCCATCTTGGAGGGAAAAGGAGATTTGAATTCTTGGTTTGAAAGCCTATAAATACAATGCCTCTCCCTCTCATTTGGTATCTATTTTCTATCATAAGTGCTGCCGAAATTGGTTCAGACTCTTGCTTCGAAGTTGAGACACCTCCTAGTTCTTCTCCAGTTTCAAGTTTGAAAGACAACTCCTAGCTAATCAGTAACTGCTTCTTCACTCAGAGGGTGCAGATTGAGCTTCAATGGTGATGGCTTCTTTTTTGTTTTCAGTTTTGTGTGGTTTTGATGGTTTCTAGAGACATTTTGGTGTGTTCCTTTGCTGTTTGGAGTTTTTGGAGTGCTCTTTCAGTCCACTGCTGACCCACGTTTATGCTCGTATCGTTCTAGAGTCTTGGTGAAATTTTGTGGGTATTGGCTTGTTTGGTTCCTTGCTTCTAGGCGCCCCCTTGCCTAGAATCTCAAATTTTAGGAGTGTTGTACCCAAACCAAATTTTTTGCTTCATCAAGGCATTTTGCATAAAATAGTCTAAACCTTGCTAAAACGATGTAAAATACAGTTTTTGGGCAATATCAAGCATGGAGGTTTTGTCAATATTTTGTCAGTCAAAGTCAGTTCTATTGATCAGAACTTGAATTAGAGACTCAGAATGAGGCATTTCATGATGGAGGGGCATTTCACGGCGACACTTATACTTTTTATGCTCATTTCAATGATCGAGATGATGATTTCAATGGTCAATTTTTGAAGATTTTTCAAGGAAAAGCAAAAAAGCGCACTTGTAGCCCAGGGGCGCCCAGTTTTTTGAAGACCTAAATTTTGTTGAAAATGCTCAAAAATATAGTCAAACTCTTTAGAATTGGTTTGGCTATCCGATGAGCTATCCAGCGAAGCTTTCCGAGACCCATAACTCCGGCAACTGGCGACAGAAGTTGAAATTTCCAAAGTTTCACATTGTAGAAACTTGTCATTTTTCAGCAAAAGCGCGCCTGTAGCTTGAGGGCGCCCTTCTTAAAGGGGGGGTGGATCTTGGTACTTCTAGTGGTTGATGCAGTCAATCTCTTCATGACTAGTCTGCTTATCCGACGAGCTATCAAACGCAGTCATCTGAGTCCCAGAGCTCTGGCAGCCAACGTCTGAAGATGAGCTTATAATGGAGATTTCACATCTTTGAGCTTCTTCGTTGCGTTTCCAGTGCAACTATAGCTCAGGGGCGCTTGTCAAAATGACCCCTGAGATGATCCAGTTTGCTGACGAGGTCTTCCTGACATCAATACTTCTCTAGTCCAGCTTCGCGTTGCACCAAGTCGCCTGTTAATCCGACATTTTGAAAGATCGTGGCAGAGATTCTCCCAAGCACGTAAATAAGTGGGCGGTGTTGTGACCTTTTCACACATCGCCCCATCGCCAATGGGGACCCCCAGTTGCCTGCTAGTTTTTAGGGTTTTGTCTCCTTGCAACGGTTACATAAGATCATTTTGCTAAGAGTTTCAAGTCAGTTTGCCGAGAGTTACCCGAGCCAAGTCAGTAATTCATGCTTGAATCAGTGCCTAAACGTCATGGAAGCGCCCAGAAGGCCCAGGAAACGAAGATCGCCTGTGAATTCGGCCAATTCTGAGACTTCCTACTTTTTAGGAAATCTTGCTTTTTCGCTTTTTCATTTTTGGCATTTTTGGACCAAACATGGTTCCCTATTTTTTAGGGTTTTCTTTTTCTATTTTTAGAAAGTTTCTATTTTTGGAAAGTTTCTATATTTAGGAGGTCCCGAATTCCAAAAATGCACTCAGAAGTCCAAAAAAATCGAAAAATCACTCAGAAAATCAAAGAGAAAAATTGAAAAATTATTGAAAAATCTGGAAAAACAAGTCAAAAAGCAAGAAAAATCAGACCCAAAAAAAACATCAAATTCTGGAAAATCAGTTCGAAACCAGTCAGATCTGAAGGTAAAATCACAGAAAATCAATTCAAAAAAGATGAAATTCATGAAATAAATGGCTAAGTCTGAAATTCACCATGAAAGAAGGATGAAGGAAGGTCTGAAAGCTCATGAAGTCCGCCATCCACTCAAGAAGCATGTCCAAAAGCTAGTAAAGTCCGCCCAGCATCAAAGGGGATGATGCCAAAATCTTTTGAAGTCCGCCTTGCATATCCTAAAGCTCTCCAAAGTCCGCCATGATTCAAAGGGGGAAGTGTCTAGACCCATCTAAAGTCCGCCATGTGCTTGAAGGAGAGTGCAAAGATCCTCTAAAGTCCGCCCATACATGCCAAAGGAGTCATAAAGTCCGCCATCCACAAGAACGGAAGTGCAAAAAAGTTCTAAAGTCCGCCCATGCATGTCCAAGCATCCTTGGAAGTCCGCCTTGACTTGAAAGGAAGTGGCAAGGGGGTTAGAAAGTCCGCCATGTGCTTTAAAAGAGATGCAAGAGGGTTCTAAAGTCCGCCTCCACTTGGAAGATGCCTTGGAAAGTCCGCCTAGGCATGTAGAAGAAGAAAAAAGCAAAAAATTTACTAAGTATTGATGCCCAGCAAAGAGAATTTTGAAATTTTGCTAAGTGTGAAGGCCTAAAAGGGTGGAGAATCATTTCCAAAGGGATAAAATGTTGAGACAAATGCAAAAATCTTTTGAAGTCCGCCCTAGAAAAGAGGGACATCCAAGATACTTGTCCAAGGTGCTAAGGAAGTCCGCCTAAGCACATGAAGGGATAAAATAATGATTTTTGCTAAGTGTTGGTGCCTACCTAGGAAAAATTCGAATATTTGCCTAGGTATAGAGGCTAAAAGGATGAAAAGTTGAAGTTTTTGGCTAAGTGTTATGACGTTTTCAAGAGGTTAAGAGCTAAGTTTGAAAGGACAAGTGCTAAAGAAGATTGGGATATGGCAAGAAATAAAATGAAGTGTGCCTAGCACAAAAGTGGAAGAAAAATTAATTTGCCTAAGTGTGGGTGTCTGGAGAAAATGTTAAAGAAATTGACAACTTTGGCCGAAGAAAAATGCACAAGGCAAGGAGAAAGGAGAGTTCGCCCTTGGCCAGAAGGAGGAAGAATTTGTCAAGCGTCAAAGAAATTCGCCCGATGAAGACATCCAGACAAGGATTTTTCCTAGAAAAATTCGACTGAGCAAGAGAAAATTCGACTTTGGCAGAACAAAATAGGCTCAGTGCAAGGGAAAAGTTGGCTATGGCAAAGAAAAATACGGATCTGGCATAAAGTTTGTCGACGGAATGGCTTAAGTTTTGACTTGGCTAGACGAAATTGAGAATAAAATTGGAAAATACACTTTTAGCCGAGAAAAATAAAAGGAAAATCGAAATAGCCATGGGTCCAAAATGAACGGGTTGGAATAAATTAAAATATTTTAATATTTTAATAATTTATTTCCAACTACTCGGAAATTTAAAATGCCTTGGACAAAATCGAATTTGCCAGACAAGAGTTGGAAGGAAATAAATTACGCCGGCCAGAGATAAAATCCAACAGGCAAAATTAAATTCGCCATGAATTTAATTAAATATTTAATGTTTTCTTTTAAAATTCGAAAAATCAAAGATAAACATTAAGCAAAAATCGAAATTTTGAAGATCAGTAAGATTTGTCCGAATAAGCTCGAGATTGATTCTTTTCGAAAAATAAAAGGAAACTTGCCTGTTTAAACAGAAGAAAACAAATTGAGATCGAGAGAGAAAATGGAAGTTGCTAAAACAAATCAAGCTCTTCAGCATTATAATGAGTTTCAGCAACTCATTTTTTCACACACAGCTGAAAAGAAATTTAATATCTCTCGGAATTCTCAGGTAGTTGATTGCTCAGTAGGCAAGATCGAATTTTCCAGAGGGTGAAGTAATGTTATGCTGAGGAAGAATTTTCGCGGGAAAGGAAAAGATTTATTTTTGAATTCTTCTATGCAAGAGGGGCGCACTTCATTAATTGATTTTTGGAATAAAAATCAGAATTTAAATCTGATTTGCAGCCAGCAGTTCTTCATTGAGGTTTGATGTTCAATCAAATAAATTCGCCATTCTTCTTCTATCTTTTCATATTGGCAAAAGTTCTGGCCAAAATCTTAACTTCGTCCAATTTACTTTCAGCTTGCTTTTTCGCAGCAATTTAATTATTTAACCAGCTGAAAGTAAATTTTCGAATCCAAAGCATGAGATTTAATTATTTGAAAAAGTCTTTGTATTAATGTTAATCTTTTGGACTGTAGGTTGACGACCACGGCAAGTGAACCATCAAAGAAGCTGAAAATGAAGTTTGCCAACAAAGGTGCTTAGCGAGAGACCAAAGTCATTTCAAAATGGAAGAATGTCGTGGACAACGACCTCGGACATGTCGACTTTGATGAGTTTAAGAAAAGAGCGTACGGGCAGAAGGGACTTCCCACACCGATAGCCAGACGGATAGTCAGAAACGGGATTTTTCAAGCAGCTGGATTCCCTCCGGCAATGGATTGTGCAGAACTGATGGTGGAGTGTGCTATCCACTATGATGCCCAGAAGAGGCAATCATCGCACCTGATGGAAGAGTCTTGGCACACTTGGGTGAAGTGGCAATCTAGGAAACTTTCGGCATCCCAGAACATTCACGGACGGTCTATAAGACCAAGGAAGAAGCCAAGAGGTTATATGACAGCAAACCAGATTTGTGCGCCACAACAGTTAACAAAGTATGGATGGACAAGCCTAAGCCATCAATCAAGAAGATGCCCAAGAGACCTCGCCGGACAGATTTCAAGGAAGATTTTGGAGACATCATCCTGATGCTAAACAGAATAGCTGGCAACCCCCAGGGTGCCTTTTTCGAGAGCTGGATGTACTATTTCATAGACGAGATCACTTCTAGTGTCAAAATGTTCAACTGGTCACGGATGATAAGTGACAACCTCCACGAGCAATTGATCAACCTCGAAGAGACTAAGTCTTTTCATATGAGTTCGTATGTTGTCTACCTGTTGGCCAGATCATACAAGTATCCAGGGCTAATTTGCAAGGGCAAAGTTGGCAATGGTGACAACGAACTCAGGCCTTACGACTGTTACCCACAACTCCAACTGAAGGAGAAGACTCACTTCAGGAGGGTGCATGATGCCTTCCTAATGCATATTACTAGAAAGCTTCAAGGAGGAGTGCATCAGAGGTTGAGCCATGAGGCGAAAAGTCTTATCAGTAAATACGGATCTTGGTTCATCCAGTTCCCGAAATTCACATATATCAGGATCCAGGGATTTACTAGAAATCCCTATAAATTGCCCATCTATCCGACAAATCGGATGATTTTGCTCGAGGTCCTGAGACAGTTAGAGGAGTATCAGAACATTCAGAGGCCAACCAAGAAGGCATCTGTTACATTCCCATTTTTCATCGGGAACATGTTGGAGTATTGTCCATCAGCACAGGCAGCTGAGAGTGCAAGGTTGGAGATCCAGTGGTATCCATTTACAGCCTACAAATCTAGGGTCAACTTTGACCCACATCATAATATTCGGACAGTAGAGGGGAGAAAGTACAAGCACAGAATGGAACTGGAAGATTTCTGGGCGAATGCTGCCGATGAGTATGAAGTCAAACGGAGAATGTGGTCCAGAATGTCACTGGACTTCATGAGGACAATTGAGTTCTGCCGGGTGCCTGATCAGTTACAGGATGATGTGAACCACATCCAGCCCCGCTTCGAGGAAAGCCGACCTCTTCCTCCAGTGAAATGGTCAGAACCTGAGCACGCAGACTTGGCAACCTTAATGAGACCGATGACTAAATACTCTCAGTGGTGGGTTGACTATCATGCCCAAGAATTGAGATAGAGAGGAATCATGCTCACATATGATCTACTGAGCGAGTTAGAATCATATTCTTCTAATGCCGGTGCATCCCATCAGGACTTGGTCGGGATCGGAGAGAAAAGGAAGGAAATAGTGCCAAGTGCTGAGCCTGCTCCCAAAAGACATAAAGGCGAACCTTCTCGTTCAGCAGCATCCCGGAACATTGACGAGTTGGTGGCTACTATAGACGAGTCCTTGGTAGAGATGCTTGAACCTCCTGCAGTTCAGGAAGAGAATGATGAACCTATTCAGCCAGATGATGAGGAGCCCTTGTCACCTACGGGCACGGAAATACTTGGTTCAGACAATGAAATGGAAGTCCGGAACAATAACTTCGAAGAGGGAATGATTTCCGCTCTTAGGGAGGTTGTGGATGTTCCGAATGAGGAAGAGATACAGGTAGAGGATGGAATTGAGCAGCCGACCATTCCAGAGTGGCTGATAGAAAGGATGAAAATTCAGGTACCTGCAGAAGCTCAAGAAGAGGAGGATGATACCGCCGATTTCTTGGCAAGGTTGGAGCAAGTCGCAATCAAGAAGCCTGCCAAAAAATTCTCCACCATTCAGAGGAACGAGACAGGCAACCGTTCCGTACACATTGCAGTACCCACGGTGGACAAGCCACGAGACGAGATCACTCCTCAGGAATATGCCATAACCATTGTTGATCTTGGCCCGACCTCAAAAGGTCAAGAAGTGGAGGAATTGGATAATTCCGTCTCGACCATCAAAGCGAGACTAGAAAAGGAAATGGCTAAGAAGAAAGAGTATAAGAAGGAGGTCGAGCGTCTTAAAGAATACATACAACATTTGACCCAGCCACTTGATCACGGTAATGCGATTGTTCCTCCTCTCCTCAATTCGTCGCAGGAGGTGACCAAGGATGTCGAGTACGGAATGGTAACGGCCAAGGAAGCTCAGGACTGGATGGCGAGCGAAGACACAGAAGCGGCATTGTTCATGGAGAAACTGGCACTTGCTTATGGGCAAACCTCATGCTTCCTTTCCAGACTTATGGATATGGCGGAAACATGGGAAGGTATTTCGGATATGCAGGAGAGGCTTATTCCATGCCTCAGGCTATTGAAGGCACTCCAAGAGAGGAGTTGGTCGACAGAAAGGTGATTGCTGTAGGAGCAGCATATGATTTCAATCACTGGTTTTGGGCAGTAACTATACATAGGGAAGTTTTGGAGAAGGCAAAAGTGGATGGACTTAGAATCAAGGAGCAGGTAAAGGACATTCGGGAGAAAATTCTGTAGAAACCCTAGTTTCCCCCTGTTGCTGAATCTGATGTTTTTTGTTTGTTTTTGCGTTTTTGAATGTTTTTTGGGTTTTTGTGCAATAAAAGAAAATTGCGATTTTTGCAAAGAATTGAAAATAAATTCAATAAAAATAAATCAACTCTGATAACAATAGTATTCGATGTAAATACTGATGCCAGTCTATTATTTAGCCTTTTGTAATGATTACAATGTAGATCTGATAGCATGCAATAAAGAAACAATATTATTTGAAAACCTGGTTTTTGCTGATTGCAGTCACCAGATGCTGAAGTAAAAAGGCACGGCTCCCAATGTACATGCTTTCTCCTCCTGACAGATGCTGGCAAAAGACTCCTGAAGTGCCTGCGCCCAATGCAATGATGTTTCAATGCCAAAAGAGAAGGCGTTTCTCTTGAAAGAAGAAGTACGGCTCTAGGAGATGGTACGGCCCTGGTGTACAAGTACGGCTGACAGCAGCAACAGCAATTAATGATAGTACGGCCCTCCTCTGTGTCTTCAGATCCCAAAGATATATGCGCCTAACTGAAAAATGCTCTCTGAATGAAACCCTGAATCAAAACTCTGACAATGAATGATCTGTGAAGTTCTATGATCTCTTCTGGATGAAGAAACCTCTGTGCTGGCAATAAATCAGATGTTATTTCACACCCTCTGAATCGCTCTCACTGGAGATGGCTCGTTCCCCAATGCATTCGAGACTGAAACCCTAAGTTTCTGTGCTCAGACCAAACTTGATCAATTTTCAATAACTCAATATCACATAATGGCTCGATTTCCAATGAAAAATGGCTTATACTCTCAAAAGTGCGAATTCCTAAAAGATAGGGATTCATTAAAGAATTCGACTTTCATTATTTTATTTCTCAATAGTCTTCAGCCAAATTTTTATAATAAAATATAATCAACAAATGGCCCCTTTCTGATGATGGGCGACCCCTTCACTGAAATCACTCAAGTTATAATAAAATATTATAACTTTATATTATAAACTCCAATTAATTAATATTTAATTAATTCAATTAAATATTAATATCTCTCTCATTATTCATCTGATGCACGAGCCGTCTGAAGCTGACGAACACAAGTGATTCGTAACGCTTATCAATCCATACGCTAAAAATAGCGTGGTCCCACTGAGTGCCGATACTTGCTAAAAATAGCAACTCAAAGCAGTCCCATCGAGCCCAAACGAAAGCCAACTGACCACTGCTTGCTGCAGAGCCAAGCCCATCAAGACCCTCTATCCAATCTATCACCTACGAGGGTCGCATAATAGGCTAATCCGTGCTCGGAGAGATGTCAACTAGAAGGGGACATGATCATTTCTCCGAATTGTTTGTCCCTCAAGCAACTTCAACTCCGGATGTCAGAATATCCTCGCCTCCCATGTAGCATCCTCACCAGCAACTCTCCATTTCACTAGATATTCCCGATAGTCCTCCCAATGCTGTCTCTCCTCAGACTGGTGATAGACTCGGTACTAGAATCAACTTTCCCTCATCATCTAAGGGAGGTAAAACTGCAGAAGGTACCACACGGTGTCCCAACGCCTTCTTGAGACGTGACACATGAAAAACATTGTGTACCTTGCTCTCCGCTGGAAGCTCTAAGCTCGTAAGCCACCTCTCCAACACGCCAGATCCCTGAAAGGACCGTAATAACGTGGCTTGAGCTTCTCTGACCCACTCTTCCTAAGAGTGGACTGACGGTAGGGCTGCAACATGAGGTAAACCATGTCACCCACCTCGAAATGCCTCTCCGTCCTCTTCTGATCTGCATACTGCTTTTGCTGATTCTGTGCCTTGGCGATATTCTCCTTGAGAGCCTTCATAGTATCCTGACTCTCCTGCAACAAGTCTCCAGCACTCGGCACTCTACTGTCGCTCAGTAGCAAATCTAGAAAACTCGGCGCCTCATACCCATACAACGCCATAAAAGGAGACATCTGAATAGTCATGTGGAATGTCGTGTTGTAGCAATACTCGCACAAATGAATCCACTTGACCCATGCCTTCTGCTGCCCGGCAATATAATTTCGGAGGTAACCTTCCACCCACTTATTTACTATCTCCGTCTGCCCATCAGTCTGCGGGTGGTAACTAGTGCTCGGAGTGAGCTCGGTCCCACAAAGTCTGAACACCTCTTGCCAGAAGTGACTCAAGAACCGACTATCCCTGTCACTCACAATACTCCGAGGCAATCCATGTAGTCTGAACACCTCACGAAAGAATACCTCTGCTACCTGTGTAGCTGTGTAGGTTGTGGTGATCGGAAAGAAGTGGGCATACTTTGTAAGCAGATCCACAACGACATATATGCAATCTCGCCCTTGGGCTTTAGGCAAGCCCGTAATGAAGTTCATCGACAGGCATTCCCACTTCCTGTCAGGAATCGGAAGTGGCTGCAATAAACCTGCCGGGTACGTGTTCTCCTGCTTGTTCTGCTGACAAACAGGGCACTCACGCACGTACTGAAGAACATCCGCCTTGAGTCCTTTCCATGTGAATCTCTCCCGTATCTATCTGTAGGTTTTGAAGTACCCGGGATGTCCTGCTGTAGGCATGTCATGAAAGGCCCGCATGATGATGTTCTTCACCTCTGAACCGGGGATCAAATATATCCTGTTCTTGTAAATGATCAAGTCATTTACAAGTGTGTACCTGGTATCAACCGTCGATCCCTCAACAATACTGGAGGCCCAAGTGTCCTTGGCATACTCTGCCACAATCATATGCCTCCAATCCTCCGTAATATGAACCATAGAGCTCAAATATGGCCTACGTGAAAGAGCATCAGCCACTACGTTCTGTGTACCTTTGATATACGAAATATCAAAGTCATAAGCCTGCAACTTACTGACCCACTTCTGCTGACGGTCATTGAGATCTCGCTGCCCTAAGAAGTGTCTCAAACTGTTATGGTCAGTTTTAATGCAAAATTTGCTGCCAACAAGATACTGCCTGAATTTTGCTAAGGCATGCATGATCGCGAGCATCTCCTTATCATATATGCTATAAAGTCTCTCTGGCCCTCTGAGCTTACGGCTCTCGTACACAATCGGGTGCTTGTCCTGTATAAGCACGCACCAATGCCCTCACCTGATGCATCGCACTGAAGCTCGAAAGGCTTCGTAAAATCAGGTAGTGCCAAAACAGGGCATGTAGTCATCAACTCCTTAAATTTCATAAAACACTCCTGTGCCTCAGGAGTCCAAATAAATGCACCCTTCTTCAGTAAATCTGTCATAGGGGCTGCATGTCGTGGAATAACCATTCACGAATCTACGTAGAATCCACACAAACCGAGAAACCCTCTCAACTGTGTCAAGTTTTGCCGGTGTAGGCCAGTCAATAATAGCGCGGATCTTTTCAGGATCCATCCGCACTCCTCCTGCACTGATGATATGACCTAAGTATAACAATTCGGTCATTCCCAAATCACATTTGGATTCCTTGGCGTACAAGGACTCCCTCTCCAAAATACTCAACACGGTCTCCAAGTGAGCCAGATGCTCCTGCCAAGTCCTGCTGTATATAAGAATATCATCGAAGAAGACCAACACGAATCTCCTCAGCTGTGAATGAAAAAACCTGTTCATCGTGGACTGAAAAGTAGCTGGCGCATTAGTGAGCCCAAATGGCATCACTACGAACTCAAAGTGCCCACAATGACATCGGAAGGCAGTCTTCTCTATGTCCTGCTCACGGACCCTGATCTGATGATACCCCGACCGTAAATCAATTTTGGTGAAGTAATAAGCTCCATGGAGCTCATCAATAAGCTCGTCAATACGCGGTATCGGATACCTGTTTTTGATCGTCCTCTTGTTCAGGACTCTATAATCGATACACATGCGTAATGTGCCATCCTTCTTCTTTACCAACACAACTGAAGAAGCGAATGGTGACTTGCTAGGCCGAATGTGACCCATAGCAAGTAACTCCTTTATTGTGTTTTCTATCTCATCCTTCAACCTCTTAGGATGCCTGTAAGGAGTTATCATAACGGGCTTAGCGCCCTCCTCGAGCTATATAATGTGCTCTATGCCCCTGTCTGGAGGTCTCCCTGGTGGAATATCACTGAATACCTTGTCATGCTTGACTCTCAACTGCTGTATGTCTGGATGATATTCAGTCTTCTGCTGTCCCTCCTGTATAGGTGCTAAAGTGCACTCGGCAGCCCACTCAACCATGTCGTGACGCATGAGCCTCTCCATCCAACGAAAAGAAATTGTTTTGATGTTGCTGTCCCGAATTGCTTTTAGTATGTGTGTCTTCCCGTCAACATCAAAACGGATCTCCATGTCCTTGAGACGAAGAGTGACTTCCTCCAATGAATGAAGCCACTTCATTCCCAAGACCAAATCAATATCTCCCATATTAACAACATAGTAATCAGCCTTGAACTCATAATTGTTCAAGCGTAAAGGGAGATCCTTTATCATGCGTTCACACCTCAAGGTGTATCCGTCGGCCACCGTAACCCTAATGCCCTCGAACTCCTCAGTGATGAGTCCGCGTTTCTCAACGAATCTAGCATCTATGAAGTTGTGTGTAGCTCCAGTATCAAGAAGGGTAATGACCCTTTGTCCTGCTAACACACCACGAATCCTGAATGAGCCCTCCTGCTGAATGCTAGATAAGCGGGCCTCCTGTATCTGAAGCTCTGGCCCTGTCTCTGCTCTAGGCTCTGAAGCCTCTGCCTCTGAATCCTCAGAACTCTCCTGCTGTTCAGAATTTTCTGATTCCGAATCCTCATAGTACGCCCACATCACTCGATTTGCCTTGCCCTTAGGTCTTAGAGGACAATCGTGATTGGCGTCATAGGGACCTTTGCAGTAGAAGCAAAGCTTCTTCCTGTGTAGATCATTACGGGCCTCTCAATCCAAAGGTGGAGCTGCTGATTTACCTTTTGAATCGTTTTTAAAATCTGATTTTTCTTTGTTAAAATCATATTTGTCCCTGTTTCTGTTAAAACCCTTATTGTCCCTGAAAGATGAAGAACCTCTGGAGTTGAATCTACTAGAAGGTGCTGCCAACTCCATACTCCGTGCTTTCTTCATCGCTTCCTGTAACGAAGGAGGATCAAAGGCTTTGATCCAACCTCTCAGTGGCTCTGTCAATCCCTCCATGAAGAGCACTACCAATCGCCTCTCAGAAATGTTCGGAACCATAACTGATAACTTCTGAAAGTCACCAATATACGACTCCAGGCTGCCACTCTGTCTCAACTGAGCCAAGTCTCTGAAGTAGGATTCTGGATCCTTCCTGTCAAACCGCTCAACCAACCTGTCAACGAACTCCTGGTATGATGTGATCCTGTCATGCTGCAGCGTCACCATACCATGGTGCCACCAGTCGTAAGCTATCCCCTCAAGATGCAGTGTCGCATATCTGATAGCATCTCTCTCAGCCATCGGGCGCAATGTGAGAAATGTGTCCAGCTTACTAATCCATGCCTGAGCTGTCACCTTACCACTACCATCGAACATCACTAGATTAAGCCTGTTGGTTGCATGTTTTAGGTCATTGTTCTGGTATCTAGGTCTCCAATCCTGTCGACCTCTGTGGTGCTCTCGCCTCTGAGTGACAAAACGATCAAAAGAGATCCTCTCTCTGACCTCTGGTGGTACTAACTCCCACTCCTCGTTCGCTGCCATAAGTGTGTCTGCGAACAACTCCTTATGCTCCTCCTTTGCAATAGCCTCCTCGGCCTCCTGTCTCACAAAAGTAGGCCTAGTGGGCCTATCTGCTGTCCGTGAGGCTGTCCTCGATGCTCTGCGAGATCCTGCTTCACTCCTCTCATCGTCACGATGTGGTGACGGTCTCCTCGGAGTACCTAATCTCTGAAGTGCCACTGTCAACTGCTGCAATACATCATTCGACTGCCGTTGACCTGCACGTAAATCTCTGAGTGCATGCAAAACCTCTGCATCATCCTGATCTCTAGGGTTTGGAGGAATCTCTGCCCTGAGATTATCTGTTCTGTCAGTCCTGTCATTCCTGTCAGCCATGTTTCTTGGCTGCCTGTGTAATGTCCCCTTTTCAAGCCTGACATTTTCAGTGACCGTTAGCCTTTCCTTGGGAACCCGGAGGCTAGTCGGAAGTTAAAATTAGGGTTTCCTAATTTTGAGGAGGTTATTGTTCGAAGATGATAGTTTTAATGGCGGATTCCTTCTGGGTTTTCAGAGGGCTTCGCAGTGGTATGATCATTCCGGTATTCTGAGTACTTTTTGGAATTTACTATTTTTAGTAAATTCTATTTTTGGCAGCCTTCCAGATGAGCTCAGGTTGGTTGACTCCCGGCTTCAGTTTGATCAGTTGACTTCATCAGTATGGGCTTCAGGGCATTTTCAGAGAAATGAGTTAAGTCATTTAAATTAAAAGTCACGTTAAAATGATATATTTTAATGTTGACCCTTGGCTTAGACTTAATGACTTAATGTTGTTTTAAAAAGGTGGGTCTTGAGGGTGGCGCCCTCATTAAGAGATGATTTTAATTATTTCCTAAGTCCAAAGCAAGATTATGATAGGCGCATATTTCAAAGTTCAATATTTAATTGAAATATCAAATCAAGAGCTTGAAGGCAAAAGTACGCCCATCATTGAGGAGAGGGGATTTTGACCTAAAATCAGATTCTAGGGTTTCGTGAAGTCAAGCGAAGATTATAAAAAGGAGTCTTGTGCATCATTTTGGGCATCTTGGAAAATACACCGTTATGCTGCCGGATTGATTCTGGATTGCTTCGAGGGATGAAGACCTCCTAGTTTGGGCATCTCTTCTCGTTTGTAAGACAACGACTAGTGATGATTATTAGTCTATTTGTGAGTGCATCTTAGCTATTTCATTTGTGATCAGTTTTGCATTGTAATCTGCATGTTAAGTCTTTAGATTGCAGTTTCAGCATTTTAGCCCATGTTCTAGCATTGCATGTTTACACAGCAGATCTATTGTTTTATTTACAAATCAAAAAAAGATAAGAATCTGATTGTGGGTAGTTTCTATTTGTCTTTAGCTAGCCTAGGCGCCCTTATTCCCAAGGTTGTAGATTTTTTGATAAAGGCTTTAATTTTTAAAAGACAAAATCGCCCCTAGCTGGGCCGTACCATTTGTAAAACATTGGAATTTGTGCATTCCTTAAAAGAAGCAATTTCAGTCTGTTTCATGATCTCATCTTGAGCGCCTATCTTCATTAAGGGTTTTGGAAGTGAGTCTAAGCAAATTGATTGAGAGGAGAGGGAGTACCAAGCATTTTTCAAGAATTCCATGCTGCTGGTTATATGTTTAAAGTTGCAGATCTGACAGAACAGTTCCAAGTAATCTGCAATTTCTTCTTGACTGCTGGTGCTAAGTTTTAAAAGAGCATTGTGAAGACTTCAATGGTATCTGGAGAATGAGGTTGGATCTTTTGTTGTCATTTCAATTGGTCTTTCATTCAGCAATTCCTTTCATGAATATTGTACAACTCTTTCTATAGGCTGATTTGTATTATAAGCAAGATTTCGTTTTAATATTGTAAGCTGGCAGTAGTACTGACAGTCGTTAAAGTTCTTGCTTATCAGTTGTAATAGTCTTCTTCTTTCAGCAGTTGTTATTGTTTTAATTTGACCTCCGCCCTATGGTAGCTACTGCCTACTCTGGGTAGCAAGCACATTCTGGGTGTCGAGTAGTTTCATTTCTCAGCATTTATCTTTCAGCATTTGTTTTGTATTCACTCCGTCATATGGTCGCCCCTCACTCCGCTTTGGATTGGGTAGCACATACTTGGCGTCGAGTTCCTTTTCCAGCATAAGCAGTTTATTTTAGATCCTCTGACCAATGCTCACCATCATCGATGCCATTCTGGTTAGAGTTGCTTTCTTGCACGTTTTTGGTTTTCTCATCTAACCTTAACGGGTGCACTTTTGTAATGTTGTTAATTGTAAATGAAAAAACGAAAAAATTGGCTCGGAATATTTCAGCTGCTCAAACTCTGTTGTCTGTCAATCAGAGCACGTGCTGCGTGTGTAATACCTGTGAGAGCCAATCTGTTCTGGCTGCATAAGACTGCTAAACCCTTAGGATGGCAGGATTTAGCTCTGATACCACTGTAGAAACCCTAGTTTCCCCCTGTTGCTGAATCTGATGTTTTTTGTTTGTTTTTGCGTTTTTGAATGTTTTTTAGGTTTTTGTGCAATAAAAGAAAATTGCGATTTTTGCAAAGAATTGAAAATAAATTCAATAAAAATAAATCAACTCTGATAACAATAGTATTCGATGTAAATACTGATGCCAGTCTATTATTTAGCCTTTTGTAATGATTACAATGTAGATCTGATAGCATGCAATAAAGAAACAATATTATTTGAAAACCTGGTTTTTGCTGATTGCAGTCACCAGATGCTGAAGTAAAAAGGCACAGCTCCCAATGTACATGCTTTCTCCTCCTAACAGATGCTGGCAAAAGACTCCTGAAGTGCTTGCGCCCAATGCAATGATGTTTCAATGCCAAAAGAGAAGGCATTTCTCTTGAAAGAAGTACGGCTCTAGGAGATGGTACGGCCCTGCTGTACAAGTACGGCTGACAACAGCAACAGCAATTAATGATAGTACGGCCCTCCTCTGTGTCTTCAGATCCCAAAGATATATGCGCCTAACTGAAAAATGCTCTCTGAATGAAACCCTGAATCAAAACTCTGACAATGAATGATCTGTGAAGTTCTATGATCTCTTCTGGATGAAGAAACCTCTGTGCTGGCAATAAATCAGATGTTATTTCACACCCTCTGAATCGCTCTCACTGGAGATGGCTCGTTCCCCAATGCATTCGAGACTGAAACCCTAAGTTTCTATGCTCAGACCAAACTTGATCAATTTTCAATAACTCAATATCACATAATGGCTCGATTTCCAATGAAAAATGGCTTATACTCTCAAAAGTGCGAATTCCTAAAAGATAGGGATTCATTAAAGAATTCGACTTTCATTATTTTATTTCTCAATAGTCTTCAGCCAAATTTTTATAATAAAATATAATCAACAAATGGCCCCTTTCTGATGATGGGCGACCCCTTCACTGAAATCACTCAAGTTATAATAAAATATTATAACTTTATATTATAAACTCCAATTAATTAATATTTAATTAATTCAATTAAATATTAATATCTCTCTCATTATTCATCTGATGCACGAGCCGTCTGAAGCTGACGAACACTGAAGTGATTCAGAACGCTATCAATCCATACTGCTAAAAATAGCAGGGGTCCCACACTGAGTGCCAGATACTGCTAAAAATAGCAACTCAGGCTAAAAGTGTCTGAATGAGCCCGAACGAAAGCCAACTGATCAAGTACTGCCAACTGAAGCTGAGTCAAGCTCCAACATGACCCTCTATCCAACCTATCAGCCTACGAGGGTCGCATAATAGGCTAATCTTGTGCTCTGAGAGATGTCAACTAGAAGGGGACATGACAAATTCACATGACAGCTGCAGAAATGTTTGATCAAGAGATTGTCCAAGAAAAGGATATGCAACTGGAGGACCTGAAACAAAAGGTTCATGAGGTTTTCTTCTCGACTACTGGACCACTTCTAAGAAAGGATTTTGCGTAAGTAGCAAGTCTTTCAGCCATCCGGAATGATTTCAGGAAGCAAGAAGCGGAATGGGAAAATACCTTTGCCAAATGTGCAGAGAACTTGGATGAGCTTGAATTCCGGATCAGCATGCTGCCACCTATCACAATGGAGGAAGTCGTTGCAGTAGTGTTCAGATTCGTCGAACGCAATGCTGCTCAGAAGGATAAGGGTGCCTCTCCTAGAATATAGCTTTAACTGCCTCTCTGCTGATAGTTTACTGATAGATGACTCTTGTTATTTTGGGAAACCCTAATTAGGGTTTGGTTGTAATAATCTTGGCCGTTGATCTTGTTTTAATCTCGGCCCTTCATTTCATTTTTGAAACTCTGTATAAACTGATGCTCTCTCACTTTCATTTGTGTGGAGACAGAGTATGAGATTGTTGCATTGAGACTATTTCGAATAATAAAAGCTCTTGAGCATGATTTGCCTTGAATAACTTTTGTTGTCAAATAGTAAGCGAGGTTGCATATCTTCTTCCGCCATAGATTAATTTTAGCATTAGATTAAGTAGAATTTGCTTTGAAAATTGGTTAATTGAATGAGAGATTGATCGTATTGATTCAATGGTGAAGTGTAACTCATACTTTCTTCGAATGGATGATTTGCATTCGATGCGTAAAGTTAGCCTGAGCTCTTAATTGTGGAAGCTTAACTTCAGCCTCATTCGAGGTTTGAAAATTATTATCACACACCCTTGAAGATTGCACCCACTTTGTGTATGTTGTCCCGCAGGAGGCGAAACAAAGTGTGGTTTATTCCCTTCACCGAGTCTTTACTGTCTCTTGAGTTCTTAGGCATAGACTAGATTCTCCTGAACCCTTATTCTTTTTGCCATTTTTTGAGATCCACATTGAAAGTCCCAATTGAAGAAAGCCTTCAATGATAAATTCCCTAAGTCCTAAACTTGTGAAGATTTCCTTAACGTAAGTCCCCTTGTTCATTACCAGCAAATCACAACGGCCATTGAGCTTATCCACACGTCGAGACCCGACAAAAGAAACCTTGGAATCGCCATATGATCTTCTCGCAATAGTAGCATACGCGGTGGTTTTTCAAGAGAGGATAGAGTGTCTTTGGACATTTTATTCTGTGTGTTCGGTGGATGATAAAACATACACCAACAGGCGGACTGGCATAAAATTTTCATTGTAATTCTATAGGCCAAAGGCGCCTAGCCTTTAGGCCTATCAGATGAGGTCATTGACGTTTGAAGTCTTCACGAGACTTGAGCGTAATCACTTTATCTATCCAACAAGCCCAGCCATTAGCCTCCGGGATTTGGCAGATGCTCGTACGTGCGAGGTCTTTGACGAAGTGTTGAAAAGTGAAGACATCCGGAAAATGGCCAAGTATGGAGCGTATATTTTAAATAAAAAACGCACTTGTATTTTTGAGGTCTTAGAAGCAGTTTTCTTGCTTCGATGCCTTAAGATATGTTTCTTCTCAATGCTTCTAGCTATGCAGAGAGACAGGCAGTGCTCGAATCGGGTCATCCCAGCTCCAGATATCAGAGGTCGAAGTAGGGCATCTGGTTGAGAGTTATGCTTTTGTCAAAATGGTGTCAGTGCAACTATAGCTCAGGGGTGCTTTTACTTTTGAGGCCCTTAATGCACTTTTCAGATGCCTCACATATATCCATTGGATGCAGAATGCCTCTAGTCACGCGGTGAGCTTGGTTGCCTATCAGCAGGGTTCACCGTTCATCGTCAGCAGCCGTTTGAAGTGTCAGATGGCAGTTTGGAGAAATGGTTTAAGTCTGGTACCTGTAAATGAATTTAATCAAGGGCGCCTAATTTTTCAGGGTGTTAAATGATGGATTTTGTAGTAATGACTCCCAGCAGACATTTCTTCCTTGTTCAACAGGCTTCATAATGAACTCACCAGTTCAGTGTCAGCATCACCCGGTCATTCAGAAATCAGTGTCGAAGTTGGCCAGTTGTAACTTTGTAGTCAGCTACAAAGTAGGAAGTTAATAAAAAGTGTAATAACTTGAGCAAATGGACGCCTATGAGGTCAAATGATGACTTTTCGAAATCGGTGAAGTTCGCCGGTGAATCTCAAAGCTTCATTTGGTTTGTCAACTGAAGTTTAATAATATTTAATATTTATTCTTGCATTTTTTAGCATTAAATGGCAATTTTCTAAAGTTGGCGCCCTCTTTGTGCTAAGATTTTGAATTGCATGATAATGAATATTTTATTATTATCTATTTTCGGACTCCGAGTCAGTGGCAGTGTAATTGAGGGGGGTCCAATCAGAAGCTTTCTATTTTCAGTTGAGGGTTTTTAGTCTTGCAGTCAACATTATGGTGCGAATTCTATTTATTTAAAGCATGGCGCCATCATTAATCATTCACACAGCTTGAGCAAATTCGCAATTCTTCAGAGCAAAGGCGAATTTCTTTCAGAGTTAGGTGAAATTCTTCATCAGTTATCAAAGGCGATTTCATCAAACATATCTTTTTGCACGTTAAAGTTCACATTTATCAGCAAATTTGAAGAACAAGGGCGATTTTCACAGAAGAAAGAGCTTATAAAAAAAAAAGTCTTTTTCCTCCTTGATTCTCAAATTTCTCTCAGATTTCAATTTGCATGTTTCTGAAATTGGCAGATTCGACAAGTCTCAGCATCTGGATCATTTCTATATAGCTTTTTCGAATTAAAATCGTGCGTTTGATTTTTCAGGAATTTTTAACTTCAGAACATTTGTTCTTGAGTTTCTAATTTTCTCAATTGAAAACTCTTTGCATGGTCGAGAAGAAATTAGATTTTCGCATTTCTGACGTTCTGGGTTGTCTTAGAATCTTTTTCTAGACAAAACCCATATCTCAGATTTTTCGCCGAAAATAACTCTTTAAAAGGCTATTTTTAGCCTCAGCAGGCTATTTTTAGTTTTCCAGAAATCTTGTCAGAACATAGTCGACTTCACAGTCAACAGGCGAGTTTTTCAAAGTGCAGTTCACGTAGGCTGAATTCAAGACCAAATCGGTCTTAATTCACGATTTCATCAAAAAAGTTGAGACCAATTTGTATCAAGTGCTTTCAGAGGGTTGACAAGCGTAGTTACTCAAATCCACATGATTGCATGCCTTGTATGGCCGATTGACTTCCAAAGCTGGTTTAGAGGGTTGATACCATTGGAATTTTGCATGTGCAGCAAGTTCGTTTGCATTTCTCATAACCAGGGTGTGCACAGTCAAACTTCGCAGTTTCGTCATGCAACACTCTTTCATTAAGGAAAAGCATCAGAGACATCAAGCTGCAGAAGAGATGATGGCCATCACTTTAGTTACGGAGCTGCCAAAGTTGCCAGTTAGTGAAATGCTAATTTGAGTGGGTAAAGGTTGCCAAGATTGTTCAAGTTGCTGAAAAGCAGTGAATTGTGACGACCCTCAGATGGTGATACAATCAACAATCTCGTTGAGGGATTGGTTGCTCGAGATCATGGCCAATAGACTCCAGTTCCTACTGCTCAGAATAGACATTACACACAGGAGTTAAACTTGGTGTTACTTTTTCAAGTTAACTCGCTGTCTCATCTCATGCATGTCTATTCTGGGATTATCTTTATTCACTTGGAGTTGTATTTAGGGTTTAACGTTAACTGATGGTAGTGTTCCAGTTAACTTGCTTTCAATAAGGACGTGCATGCTTGCACAATTGTCCATTTTTAGATTAGATGTTTCGGTTAACTGATGGTAGTTTTCCAGTTAACTGTATAGTTTGTTTTATTAGGGCTTAGGCAATAAATCTTGCATGCATTGCAAGATCAGAGTTGACTCAAGGTGATTTTAGGGTTCCCTACACCTTTTGATGTCTATAAATAAGAGCTTTTGCCATTTGTACATAACTTTTCGTTGATAGCATACATGCCGTCCCACCTTGCCCGTAGTATTGCTATTTTGTATCCGTTCACTAACTTTGCGAGAGAAATATATGCTGTGCCTACCTTGCCCTCAATATTGCTCATTCTGTATCTGTTCATGCGTTTTTACTATTATGATGAATTGTTATGCCACATAGGGTTTCATGCAATTATAATGGTGAATTCTTTCCTTAGTTAGATAAAATATGTTTTGTGTTCAATAAACTTGTTCAGATTGAGATGATAGTTGTGCCACCTTGCCTTCAAGTAGAGAATCTGCACTTGGTTATCGTGTGTTGTCGTAAACAATAAACTTGTTTGGATTGAGCTGATAGATGTGCCACCTTGCCTTCAAGTTGAGAATCCGTACTTAGTTTATCGTATATTGTTGTTACCAATAAACAGGTTTAGATTGAGCTGATAGATGTGCCACCTTGCCTTCAAGTTGAGAATCTACACTTGTTTATCGTCAGATAGTCATTCTTGCTCCATTTCCTCATGCTCTGTTTTCTTGAGGAAATTGGATAGATTTTAAGTAATTAAGCTTAGTTGTAGTTAGTAATATTGCGAAACCAGAAAATACTCAGCTGCAACATATATAGTTTTCGAGAAAGCCTTGTACCTCTACAGCTGAAACAAAAAGATAGGATTTAGTTTAGTTTACTTTCCTTTTCAAAGCACTTTTGTCAAGCACAACGAGGAAGCTTCCCCTCCTAATTTGAAGAGCACTCATTGCGTAGTGTGCATAGCTGTCCGTACCAACTCTTACTCCAGAGGTGCTAGTTGTTACGCCAACAAGGAGAACTTGATTTTTGCTGCTGGTTGCCCTCCTTAGGTTGCCATACTTACTTGGTTTTGGTGCATTGGGAAACATGCCTTTAGTTTGCAGACATGTTGGTGGTGTCTTGCTTCATGAACTTGGACGCCTAGTTAAAAGGGTTCATTTGCCACTGCTTTGAGGCCATTCGGGGTTTTGGTTGAGGAGATATGAGCATTTGAATGTTGCTGGTTGGAGTTTGTGCATGGTGTACTTTTAAATCAGACTGTTGCTCCTTCATATCAGACCTGGTAATTTTAGTATTGTATCATATTATCATGATGCCTAGTCATTGTAATATCATTGAGATGATTTCCTAACACTTGGGCTTCATTTTGGTTTGGTTCTCTCTTATTGTACTGAATCTAACACCATATTGTAACTCTGATTTAGTAGTACTAATCAGCCTTCTCTTTCAGTATTTTTTATTTCACTCCCACTGGATAAGTGATTGAGTTTTTATTTACTTTCTCTTGCCCACTGAAAAGTGGAAGTGGCTGGCTATGCTACCAAGTTCTTTGTTTTCATTTACTTTTTAGTAACCCATTGAAAAGTGGAAGAGGCTAGCTTGATGCCTAGTATTTACATTTTCTCTATTGGCTGGCTTGTTGGCTTGCCGCCAATAGTTCTTGTACTTCCAACAATTTCAATATTGTAATCAAATCCCCTTACATCGTATGCTCTCACCTTGCCCACTTCGGGATCTAGGTGATTAGAAAGTGAAGGGTTGCTTTCAGTTTGTTGATTATTACATTGGGCTAACGCTAATGGGTGAAGTTTATGTGGAAAAAATTTGGAAAAAACTAAGGGGGATATTTCAGTGGTATCAGTGCTGGTCATCCTGCTAGCCTGTGTTTTCAATGCGTTCAGTTGATTGAAAATCTCTATGAGTGATAGAGGAGTCAGATAGTTGAACAGAGAGTTGAAAAAACAGCAGTTTCAGACTCTGTTAGTTCTTGCTGAGGTAACATTTTTCAGAGGTTCTTAGAAATCGGGATGTAGTAGTTCAAAACATTGTAGATAAAGAGAAGGGACCAGCCCATGAGGAAAATGTAGATGTTAGAACTGAGAGGAAGTTTGATATCATGTAAGACATGATGTCTCAATGGCTTGCCAAGATGAACCAAAATGTAAATCCTGTGCAGCAAAACCAAGATACCGAAACTAGTGCCTCTAATGTGAATGCAAATGGGAGGCCTATTGGCCAACATGTTACGGTGACGAGGATCAGTCCCTAGATCTCTCCTAACTACCTTTACTCAAAGGGAGGAACCACCTACTGAATCTGAAGTACCAATGCCGGATGAAGTGAGAAACAATTACATGGAGTATGCTTCCCTTCCTGTAGAGATCCGTGAGATTCTATCCTTGGATCAATAGATGAACCAAAAGAAGAGGAGAGGAGGCGAAAGAGTAGAGAAATGCCAAAAATGGTAATCTAGCACCTTTGGTGTGAGAGAAATGCCAAAGATTTTTAAGGAGATTGCATTCCTAGTAGAGACTATATTAAACAAAATTGAGGTGGGGATTTGTGAACACCAGAATGTCAAGGTAAGAAGTAAAAAGAGATGGGACATTTTCAAAATGGGACAACAATATTAGAAAACCATGGCCCCTTCTATAGATTCCTACCCAACCTTGTACCATCAAGGACACTAAGAATCAATGAGCAGATGCAAAATGGACCAGCCATCCCCACTTGCTCTGCTCCCTTTCCCCCCACGCCCCCTCATGGTAGGCTAAAATTGAATTTCAATGGGATCTCAAGGGGGAATCTCAAGGCCTCAAGGGCTGGTTTTATTGTATGAAATGAGGATGGAGATCTATGTTGGGATAGCTCAATAAAATTTCCTAAAGGCACCAATACGGATGTGGAATTCTTAGCGTTGTGGCAAGCCTCAAGTTTTGCGCTAAAGAAAAATTGAGTCCAATTGATACTGAGGGAAATTCGCAAATTGTTATGTGTGGTTAGCTCCAAGAAAACTATTAGCTGGAAGATCATGAGCTGGATTGAACGAATACATTGGTTCTCAGAGTAGATAAGAGAGTACACACTAAAGCACATCTACCCGAAAGAGAACAAGGCAGCGGACTTCCTATCAAATGAGGGGATAGATCAATGCGAAGAGTTCAAAAATTTTAATGATGAGAAAGCTTGTAATGATTTACACGACATCATATGTCAAGAACGGCTCTTGCAAACCGATTTGAAGGACGATTGATGTGCAGGCCAAAGATATGATCTGGGATTGCCTTGAATCACATGACTGGTGTTGTCTAGAATGAAGATTAAAGAATATAAGAAAGCAAAAGAACACTAGGAGGGAACACTCAGAGTTTGCATTGGTCGAGTACTTAACTATTCTAAGTTGCATTTGCAAATGCGACTAAAAAACCCTAATAGAACAGCTAAGGAAGGTTTTCACTAGTCTGAGGTCGAAGAGACTGCAATCCAAACGATCATAGGAGAAAAGCATCTAGCTCATGCCCATGTTCACAATGCAATGCTAATGGAGAAGTTTTTATACAATATTGTCAGAACCTCCAAAGACTTTGAATGGTGTGCAAGAGCAATGAATAGATTTATCATTCCAACATACCAATCAGAGGCACTAAACGCCTTCTCGAATTTGAGCAGAGATCCAAAGGAAGGACTAGTTGGGGATGCCATATGTATTGCATTTACAAGGAAAAGTGAGGAATTAAAGCAAGCCATAACCTTGTTATGAGAGGGCCTGAAAAGGAACAACATGGAAAAATATGCCTTCTACATGGGCCATAATGAAAGGAAGTCATTGAGGGCCCGCGTACCCTCTATTTTGTTTATCCTGATGAAAGGAAATGTAAGGAACTATGTATCTTCATTTTTTATATAATATAGAGGGAGTGGCAGCAATTTGTCGAAAAAAAAAGAGGAAATCAAATTCTTTTAAAGCAAACTAATTCTAAAATCCTAATGGGAAACTAGAAACTTTTGCCCCTAGGTCATTTTTGAAAATCTAAAATTACTTAGACTTGTTGTCATGCCCCCTTCTCCGACATAGTTTGACAGAAGACCCTTAGCCTATCTTCAATTTTTCTATAGGTTATTGTGATGTTGCAAAGGGAAATATATTTAATAATTTAATTTAAATCATCCAAAAAGGCAACTTTATATTTTGTTTAAAAAGAAATGATTTAAATTTAAATTATTAAATTATTTTAAGTATTTGAAAAAGATACTTAAATTATTTTTATAGTGAAAAGGTAAAAAAAATATTAAAATCCCTCAAAAAGCTATAAAAGAGGGGTTTGGGGTATGAGGAAGGCATCCATTTTGAAAGTGAATTTCTTCTTCCAAGATTGAACAATGGTCATCTTTTCTCTTGAGGACAAAAACTCTCGAATCCTTTTATGGCAATTTCATATAGAGGTCATATTTGAGCTAAGTAATGTTGATTGGGTGTTTGCTTAATTTCTGCATCACTTTGGTTTGAAGTTTTTGTGAAGGACTTAGTATTGAAGTTGCTACGATTATGCTACAATATTTGGGTTCTATTGTGTGAGATTTCTATTGTTTATTGATGGGCGAATCAAGCCACTATAGGAGGGTAATTAATGGAGAATAGTAAAACTCTTTGCTACTAATCAAAATAGGGTTTATGACTGCCATAGAAGGAGATTAATTTGTTAATTATTTCCAGCTAGGTCCCTACCTCCATCATTGCCATATCACTCCATTGTTCAAAAGCATTTGTGAAGGTCTATTGAGCAGTTTGTGTGGCCTATTTGCCAACAGTTGGTTACTTTTTGTTCCACCCAAATTGGGCCGATTATCCTCCATTCAAACCTGGTAGACATACCTCAAGTCGCACCACTTTAATCTTTGGTTGTATATGCTATTGCTGTCCACACTTCTTCAAGTTATACAAATTTTTCAGTATTTGTGATAACTTCCATCCTTGGTTGGGACATGAGTTTTTAGTGGTGACTATTGTTGCATAGTTTTATAATTAGTTGGGATCAGGTTTGAAGTCTATATCAGCTGCTTCATCCCCATTTGGCCATGCTTCACATTTTGGATATTTCACATTTTATGTGTTATGTAGTTTACTTTTCCAACTATTTGTAATGTCCCCTTCCAAGGAGTAGTCGGAGGTGACTGCTTAGCCTATTTTATTCCCGTAGGCTAATGTTGGAATTTAAGGGAATAAATTAAATTAATTATTTAAAGTTGTCCAATAAAGTAACATTTGACAGATAGCTTTATTTTAATCAATTTAATAAAGTCACTTTATTATTGAGCTTTAATGAAATATTTAAAGCAGAAATCTAAAAAAAGGTTCGTCTGGGAAAATATAAAAGAGAATTTGGGAGCTCATTTGCTTATGCTTGTTTAATTATCTCTATTGTGGATTTGGAACCTCTTGTTGGAGCAAAACCCTAGGATGGAAACCCTCTGGGGAATTAGTTTTGTGGTGAGATATTTTCCCTGGTTGATTGCATGTGGAATCACACAGATTTCACGCTGGAGTATGAACGATTTAAGTTTTTATAAATTTTTCGAGGTTTGCAAGCAAATGGAAATTTATTGTCTCGGATTCGAATAGAGATTTACCTTTCGATTATGATCAGGCGATATTTTCAGAAATGGATTGAGGTGAAATATTGTAGAAGAAAATAATTTTAAAATCCAAGTATTTAATTTGCATTGGAAATTTTGCTCTGCTGTACCAGCCAAGGGTGTACCGTTATTATTTTTCATTGACGGACGAAATGTGTGTTAACTATCCTTGTCGATTGCACAACATAACAAAAGTCAAATAATATGTAATTTAACTATCTACAATTGAACTATCATGACATGTTTGAGAAAGGAGATATTCCATTTGACATATACAAAGTGGGGTTGAAGGGCTTCAGATGTGGCTTGGGTGCAACAATCAAAAGAATTGCATCAATGCGGGTTCATCGCATAGTGCGATGGTTAAGTGGTGGCATTGTTGTTGTGGCCACCAGGGTTCAAGTCTCTGTTGGGCTATTGTGATCATAGACACCGTGCCTTCATTGATCCAATGTGCTTTCACTGATCCAATGTGCTCGCAAGCTTGACCCGTAGTCCCATATTTGTGGTCTCTCTGGTTCATAGCTCCAGGATAAAAAAAAAAAGTGCTTATGAACCAAAAAAAAAGAATTGCTTCAATGAATTTGTTGGGGTAGTAGCATATGCAATACAAAAAGTTAAAAATTTGATTTTCATTATAGAATTTTTAAAAAATATTTTTTTCATGCTTTTTATTTCAGAATTATTTTATAACTTTGTTTTTTGCTACGTAATAAATAAAGAACTGAATTTCATTGGAGATTATTTTATAACTATTTTGATACTTAATGTAGTATTTGTAAATACGTTTTTTAATTATCTTTTTTATTTTTCTACCCACCCACTTACACTTTGATATCTTGTATTCTAGCACTCTTATTTGTTGAGTATTCAATACTTGATCAAAATGGATTTCAAGGTGATAAATGAATTTGTTTAGTTATGAACAAATAAGAAAAAAGTGAATTCACATACAGGAATAGTTGTAGAATAAAGATTTGATGAAACAAAGCAAGAAAAGTAGATTGAATGCGCAGTTGCATTATTGTCCTAAACAACAGCGTAGGTGCATTAGCATCCAGGATTGTGGAAGAGAAAACAAACATGGATGTCCCACTTTGTCTTATCTATTTTGTCACCTTTCTAAAGGAGAGGAATGTGCTATTTTGTCCTTTGCATCAAGGTGAGGTGAAAAGTCACACAAGGGAGGAGAAAAGATGAACTATGTTTCTTCCATTTCCAAAAGGAGATGAAAGGTCACGTGTCTTTTCATTTCTTAAGGCTTTGGAAATCTATATATATGGAATGTGATCTTGGGTTTAAGCAAGCCAAAGAGGACAATCATGTGTTATACATTCTCCAAGCAAGGGAGAACAATTATATGTTGTATCATCCATTTTATGAGTAATATACTGAGGTAGAAGAGCAATTGCCTCTACCAACTTGGATTTTCACCCCACATTGGGGTTTTCCGAGCTCAAGTATTGTGTTATGTAGTACAGCATAATAATTTATTCATTAATGGTTGTCATTTAATTGCTCTTAACTAGCACAATACAAATTCTTGGTTTTCTAATTTCTATAAGAACAGTTCTTGAGATTTTACAGATCACTATGATATAATCTCTAAAAAGTATCAAAGTATTTTTAGTTTCTTACTGTACCTGGATATTTCTGTTGGCTAACATAAACTGTGATATATCTTGGCACTATATAAATCCGGCCTAGTTATGTGAGATATTTTTACTTTTTTCACCTTTGTTGATGAACTGGAAACTCTTTGCATTTTTGTGTGGGTACAAACATGATATATCTTTTACTCAACAATGAAAATCTTCAGAGAATACCAGGAGATGATAGCAGATTAATAACTATTAGCATTTATCTAGTACACAATATGTATAAGTATGTTTGAAAATGTTTCTTGCATTTGAAAGAAATATTCAAATTGCTATAGATGGTTATAAAAATCCAACAGAACATAATATTTGAGCATTTTCTGAAATACATATAACAATTCCTTTCTGTAAGCAGAAAAAGAACATTTTTATACATGTAACTTTCAAGAATTATAACTTCTTGGTCTAATATCTTAAGCATACATAAAATTTAGAGTGGATGTAATAAGGATGTATCCATTCGTTGCTGTAGCATATTCAAAGGCTTCTAATTGTGTGTTAAAATTCAAACAGGGTATGACAGTTGTTAACATCTCTGCCACAACATTTCCTCAAACTTTGGACTGGTTACACAATCATCTTTTACAGGTATGCTAAATTTGCAAAAAAAAAATCAAACCTGGATTTTTATGAAAAAGGTGTTAAAAGAAGCACATGAATTTGGATATATAAATGTTTGTTTAATTAACATGGCAAGTATATGTGCTTCAATGTTTGTTCTTATATATTGAAGTCTGGCATTCCCACACCTTCAATCACAAGTCTTCAGCCAGAAAAAGTTATAACATCAGTGCATTTTATGGTTACTCCATTTGTATGAAAGCATGACAATACCATTCATTAATTCAATATAGTCAAACATGAAGCAATGCCTCTAGTGCCATGCTATATGGTCAGTAAAAACCTTTTGTAGGGTCCTTTCTCAAACAGTAATCAGGATGTGGGGGCAAGACTCATTGCCTGTGTCCTATCTGAACATGACAGATGTATTCAAAAAGCTGGCAAGAGAAGCATGCTAAGCCCAGAATTTTTATTTGTTTTAATGTATAAGCATTTTCTGAATTAGCCTGATAAGAATAAGCACACCAATGAAGGACTACCAAACCATGCAGTAAAGACTCAGAGTACACGGCAATATAGAAGACAAATTTCATTCATGGGATTTGAATCCCTTAAAAAACAACTTTTACAAATTACATGAAGTGACAATCAGTCATCTGCTCCACACCTCAATATTTCCCCTCTAATCACTAACTTGAATACTGGACTGACTCTCCTACCTGTGGACATACAGATAACTAAAGGCAATCCTCTGGGCTGTCATTGGATCCCATGCTACAAAGAGGATACTTCAGAGATCAGAAGACCGGAGGGGATGCCCAATCTAATGTACTCTCTTTTTATATTTCAATAAGAATCTAGACCACTGAACGGTTCCCATGCTCCAAAGGTGATGTTGGTATACCCTTAAAACTGAAATACTGCTTCTAATACTTGAAAATTTTGCAGATTGGGTCAGAATATCCATTCAAACACCCATTATGCCAGTACCCAGGAAGCACATGCTTGTAAGATAGATCATTACTAGGGTTCACACATATACAATTGAGTTGCCAAGCATTTGTCACTTTAAAAGATAAGTTTTTAAACCAGGTAAGACAATAAATGAAAATTGTGAGGAAACTAGGAAGGAGGAACACATACAAGACACACAAACAAGGAAAAATATACTGAACAAAATAGTAAACAAGATACACACACATGACAACGATAACAAAATGCTTATTTACAGGCTTGGGTAAAGGGAAACAAATGAAGCTACACACAACCATTTACAGGATGGAAGAAGTAGCAGCCCTTGCTTACAAGTTGAGCAGTCAACCATGATGACAGGTAAGCTTGGGAACCATGATTAAGATCAATTGTGAACCATGGCTCAGGAGAGCAGTGTGGTCTGTGCTGGGGAAACATAGACAGGAATCGAACATCAATTTAAACTCAAAATAAACAAAAAGATACTCAGAATATATAGGAGCCATGCATACTTCTGATTGAACCCTTTAGAAGAACAATTTTGCTATGTATTTACTCGAAAATATGAAACTTGCATATTCAGGCTCCCAATCAACAAACTAATATTCTTCATCTTTGTTGAGAAATATTCTAGCTTTGGTTTATTGAAACATGCACAATCCTCAAAATATACTTATTCTTTTACATGGATAGTTGGTTCCAACTCCAAGTTTGGATCCAAGTCAATCCCAAAGAAGAAAGCATTGTCAACACCTCAAGCTGAAGCCGTGCCTCCATCTCCTATTCTTCCACCGTTGCCGAGGGCTTCTCCTATTCATATAGATTCAAAAGGCGATTCACCAGTTTGCAACGTCTCAACACCCATTGATCCATCAGGAGTTGTTGGAGCTGGAACCGACCCTCCTAGAGAAGTTAGTAGAGACTCCTCCTCTTGGCTTGAGAACTTGTTGAGTAGGAAGAGGAGGAAGCCTTCTTATCAATTGAACTTTGCAGAGCTTAATAACCTCTATCAAGACACAACAGAGAAGAAACTTAAGAAGCAAGTTCATATGGAGAAGAATTCTAAAGGCGAGATCATCCTTGAGTTGGCCACACCTCCGGAGGACAAGAACATTGATGAGGTTGAAATTGATGACTTCAAAGTTGTCAAGGCCAATCTCAGAAGAAGCACCCGACATACTGATGTGAATCTCTTCGAGGTTACAGCAGATAACCTGAAGGAACAAGTGCTCAAGGATGGAGAAGATAAGGCAGCTCTCAAGGCTGAGATTCAACAACTACGGTAGTATGTTTCCAACCTCCTTCATGGTACTTCAGATGTATAGTTGGAAAGACAATACATTGTTCTGAAGAGTATCAATGTTCCTGATGAAGAGGCAATTAACGGCTTTTTGGAGGATATGATATCCCAAGTTGTCAATGAGTGAACTACCAGTTGGAGCATGCAAAGATTTCTAGAGATAGAACTCAAGTAAAGGCAGCAGTTAACTTGATGCCATTTCCAAGTTTAACTAGCTGTTCTCATTCATGCTTATTTATTCTTTGGAAATATCAGATGTATAGTTGGAGTTTATCTTGTAGTTAAATCAGTTAACTGATGTTTGTAGTCCAGTTAATTGTTAGTTATCTTTTGTTTAGACTAAGAAATAAATCTTGCATGTGAGCAAGACTAGTTGTTAAAAACAAGGAGATTTTAGGGTTCCCTACTCCTTGTTTGTGTATAAATAAGGGCAGCCTTGCCCATTTATTTTTAACCGTTGTGATAACAAATTGCTGAGCCTATTTTGCCTGCAACTTTGCTATTCAGTGTTTGTTCAGCTTTTGTCTTTGTAATCTGGTTTGATCGCATATCGTAAGCCTACTTTGCTACAATCTGCTGTCCCAAAAGTGTTATTACTATTAGAATTTGAGGAAATAAATCTCATGCCTACTTTGCTTTGATCTACGGTCTCAATATCTATTAGTGTTTTGTTTATATGTTTGGCTTCCATAATCGTTATTTCAGCATACATTTCGAAAGTGCAATGAGTCTTCAAGCGTGTTCTGGAAGCGAGCTTATTTAAGTTTTTGTGTTATCAATCATTCCTTGTTTACTTCTAACTCTCAAGCCCTGAATTTCCCTGAGTTATTAGAAGCGTCATTAGTTTAGGCCTAGTTGTAGTTGAAATTTTACGAAACCAGAGAAAACCTTAGCTATGATGCAAAGAGTTTTATAACCTTGTGCTCTAAGTTGAGATAAAAAGATTGGCAATTAGTTTAGTATTTCTTTTTAAGCATAATCAATGAAGAGGGAGCTACCCCTCCTAATTTGAAGAGCGGTCTAACTGTGCATAGCTGTCCGTTTTCAATCTACATTCTAGAGGTGCAAATTGAAACGCCAACACGTAATTATGTGTTAGGACAACAGAAGGCATGGGTTCGATGGAAACATTTGGGTGAACATTGTTACAACTCCACATACCATATGTCAATAGGTATGACACCCTTCAGAGCTCTATATGGATACGATGCTACTTCTTATGTGGATTTGGCTTCTGATGATAGCAAAGTACCCAAAGCAAAGGAGTTAGTGCAAGACAGTCAAGATATCCTTAGGGCACTTAAGGAAAATTTACATCGAGTGCAGAATTAGCAAAAACTTTATGCAGATAAACACAAGATTGAGAGAGTTTTTGAGGTTGCAGATAAACCCTTAGAAAACTTTGATTTTCAATCATGTTTATAATCAAAGACCAAGTCATTCTTGTCTCATCAATGTCAACAAGCACAAATTTTCGCAATTGCCTATTAAACACATGGTTCATGCAGAACTAGAATGTAGCAGGAGCATTGGTCAATCCAAAGGGCATGACCAAAAATTCATAATGCCCATAATGGCACCTAAAGGTTGTCTTGTGTATGTCCTCCCTTACTCTGATCTGGCAATATTTGAACCAAAGATCAATCTTAGAAAAGTAGACTACCCCATGAAGTTCATCAATGAGCTTGTCGATCTTGGGAATTGGATATTGGTTCTTAATTGTTTTCTTATTGAGTGCCTAATAGTCTATTCACATCCTTCTTGTCCCATCCTTCTTCTTGATCAACACTACCAAAGTGTGATGTCTCCACTCCTTTAAGGCCAAAAAGAAATCGGATTAATTAATTAAATATTTAAATGGTCTTTATTTTCCTTTTCAAGACCTTTTAATTATTTAATTAATTATAACATGAATTTATAAAATTAATAATAAAATCCATAGTTTTTGTAAAGTCGTTGCACAAAAATAAATCAGTTTGGCCAACTGAAAGGTGGCGGAGATAAAAGGAATTTTGGTGGACATCTTGATCATCACGGGAAGATTGAATGGTGTTGGATCTTTTGCAACAAAGAATTTGAGAACGAAACCTCTCAGAGTCTGAGGACCATGTCTGGACGAAAACCAAATCGTGGTCATTTTGAATAAATCTCATCTTGCATAATCAATTCGATTCATAACCAAGGCGGATTGGTCATAGTATGTACGGAAAACATAATGGTTGGTTGTTATGTCACCGATTTGAAAAGTCTATTTGTCAATGGTGTGAATCTTCGATAAGTACTGTGTGTTCCAGTTACATGCGGGAATCAGCAAGACTCCTTGTTATTGAGACTAGTGTTGGTGTTCTAGAATTACTAAAGGAAGGCGATCAAGACTTCTCTAATAATGTTACGATATCCAAAAATACTTAACAGCATCATCCCTGCGGATATGCAGTGATCCTGAAATATCCCGAACCATTTTTTTCAAATTTTGCCACGTACACAACAATGCAGAGAGCACCCGTTAGGGTTAGTTCAATCAAACCAGCAGTTACAATTAACTCGTTGCCAAGAATGCGCACTCAATCTCAACAAGAGAGAGGCTGTCATATGGCAAGAGGATCGTCAGTACATTAAATCAACTGCAACTGAAAGTAACTCAACACCAAGTATGTGCTACCCAATCCAAAATGAAAATGAGGCGACCATATGGCGGAGATATAAGAAATACAAATGCAACTTTAGAATGTAAAGTAGGCGGCAAGCCAACCTCTTCCACTTATCCAGTGGGAAATACAGTAAATGAAAGTGCAGAAGTTAGAATACTGACAGTACTACTGTTCAGCTTACAATGAGATAGAGTGCCAGCCAAGAACACAAGATTGGAAGCTTAATAATGCTGCAACAATGTTTAATAACTCTCCCATGCACAATAAAACTATCTAGACTCAAACCCACTCAAAAACCCAACTTTTCTTAATCTGATTTTTGACAGACCTGCACTGAAATTGCATAACCAGCAGCACAGTTCTCACTAATAAGCTCACAACTCTCACAAGATTCACCCAAAATGCATAGAACTTAATGCATAAGACTCTTAGAATGTTGGCGCCCCTACACCAATGATAAAACACCCAACAAGCAGCCTTTTCTTTTAAGTGCACAAATCCCAATGCTCCCTTTGATGGTACGGCCCTAAGAAGGGCGATTTTCCTTAGATAAAATTCAGCTCTTCACCAAAAAATCTGCAAATCATCACAAAGGGTTGCCCCTATCTAGGAAACACAAATATGCAATACCCATAATGATAATAAATTTATTTTCAAAGATATGAGTGAAACTACAGATTCAGCTTGACTTCATCAACTCCAGAAAAATGATAAGAAATGCAATATACTGAACTTCTAATGACAAAACAACACTACAATGCAAACTTCACTACATAAATTTACTCAAGACAAGCAAACCTCTCCACTAGGTGCTATCTCTCAAGCACGAAGTCGAGCCAAGGCTAGGAGGCATTCATTCCTTGAAGCAGTCCAGCACCATTTTGGCAGCATAACAATATTCAAGACATAAGATGCCAAAATGAAGACCCAAAGCTTCCTTTTATAATTTTGAGAAGACCCTCCAGAAGCTTCTAGAAGAGAAACCCTAATTTTCAAATTTGAATTCAATCTTTTCCCTCCAAGAGATGGCGTCCCATTTTCCAAGCAATATTTGACTTTTAATTTTAAATTAATTCCCTCCTCAAAGAAGGCGTCCAACTCAAGCATGAAATAGACCTTTGAATAATAATAAATTTCCTTCAATGAAGCGCCCACCCTTGAAGAACACCTTTTAAGAACTTGTAGTGATGTAGCTAGGCCAAGGGGGAAGTCAACATTAAAATATAACATTAACATAACATTATTTAAATAAAATGAACTTATCTCTCCAAAATGCATCCCAAGGCCAAAATTGATCGAACCAACTGAGCTGACCGAAGATGAGAGCCATTCGTGTTGAAACCAACAGGACCACTGCCAGAAATAGAATTTACTAAAAATAGTAAATTTCAGAAAGTTGCCTGGATCAAAGTGCATGCGATACCATTGCGAAGCTTTCTGAAAACCCAGAAAGAATCCGCAATCCAAAATCCCAAACTCCAGGATGTAGCCGTCATAACTTACTAAAAATAGTAAGTCCGAAGAGGTTGCCCGACACAGTTGCAAGTCATACCCCTGCGAAGCTCTCTGAAAACCCAGAAGGAATCCAGAATCCAAACAACCAAACTCCAACAAGCAAAACCCTGAATCATCAAGAGAACCCACCAAGCAATCGAAAACCCTAATTCTGCTTCTAACTGGTCGACAACACACCAAAGATAGGACATCAATCACTGAAAAGTGTAGTGCTAAAAACGGGGACATTACAGATCCCTTGCATCGTTCTAACTCCCAGCGGCTATACCTAATGACGGAGTGCTATTCTCATGTGGGAGTATTCTCAATATCCCGATATCGGGTTAGGCTGTATATTCATACCTCTGGCAATAGTGACTTTTGATGCCATTTCTATGTGTTTGTTGATCGAAGAACTTGTGTTACGGGCGACTAGTGGAGGGACAGAACTGTCATTGGCGCTGGAGCAACCATGATGTCTCGATGTCAGGTATAATTATATTGCCGATCCTATTTATTTCCTGTCAATGCTATTATGTTGGTCGGATGACTTCTGATTATGGGTATGTTTAATTTCGTAATCAAATGTGTAAAAGAATTTTATATGATTTCCTACATTTTCCTGTAACATCTAGATTGATTCTTGCAATTTCCTGTACAACTGGCTTGATATAATAATGCCATGAACTGTTCTGTTATTCAAACATTTAAATGGCTATTTCCTTCAATATCTGTAATTATGTTATGAACTATTCTCCTATTCAATCATTTTATGAAATTCTCCAATCATTCGTGCCAAACTATCAAGTTAATACTCCAAACAAATACAAACCAAAACTATAAAGCCAACCTGTAAACGTTGGGAAATCACGGGAGTTAAGGTTAATGACTTATACCCAAGTAGGGGTCATCACAAAAAGAAGCAAAGGGACTTGAACTAGGCCTAATGTGCCCCATATCAAGAAGCTCTTGAATGGCCTTTTCTATCTCCTCTTTTCTGTCTTTTTGGGTGGCTGTAAGGAGTAGTAATTACTGACTTAGTTCCTTCCTCTAGCTTGAACACATGCTCAAATCCTCTCTGTAGCGGTGTACCTAGAAGAATATCACTAAAAACCACACTACGTCCAGAATAGACTGAATATCTACATGATGTCTTATTTTTATTAGAAGGTTCCTTAGAAGAAATGAAGCATTGGGCTGCCCAAGCAACATCACCATGATGCAAGATACTTCATTCTCTCCGCCGTAATGATTTTGGGTGCACCATTTTGACATGCCATGAAGAACAACTTTATTCTCATCTACTCTAAATTTCAGCTCCATGGTCTGAAAGTTCAATGAATACTTTCCCAATGAATGCAACCATGGAACCCCCAAAACAACATTAGTCTCTCCAATGCCTACCACATAAAAATCATCCCTCACTGTATAATTACTCAAGGTAATGCTCAACTAGGAAATCCTCTTGGTACAAGTCATGGTAAATCCATCTACCACCATCATGCTAAAACCCTCAAATTCCTCTGCCTGTAATCCTCTCTTGGCTATCAAAGCCTCATCTATGAAATTGTGGGTTGGCCCATAGCCAATCAAGATTGTATTTCGCTGCCCATGTAGGACTCCTCTAACCCTAAAAGAGTTATACTTGGGAGTACCTAAAAGTGTAGCAATAGTACCTCCTTTAACTCTATAACATCCCCTTTTTAGCCCAATGCTTTTTAGTGGCCGATAGCCTATTTCCGGAGTCTCATAGGCTACTCAAAGGCGTTTTTAGGGTTTCCAAGATTCTTGGAGGTTTTTTTAGTTTTCTAGGAGTTTGTTGTAGAAGTTTGCTAGAAGGGTTTTGGGCCTTTCTGGGTTTTCTTAGAACCTTGGTGGGCAGTCATTGCTATTTTTAGCAGTGTTTATTTTTAGTAGTACTTATTTTTAGTAAGTCACGGCTGCTTCTCAGAATGTGCTTATTTTGAGATTGGAGTCGCTATTTTTAGTAAGTGTTATTTTTCGCAGTGGTCTTGGCAACAATTCAACACGAGGTTACTATTTCTGGTAGTGGTGGCAGTTGTAGTGTTTGGCATCTTGTTATTTTTAGCAGTTGGCTTCTCCACTGTCCTTGGAGTTTGAAAATGGAAAGGTTGGCAACTTAAGTTCATTTTATAATGTTAAGTTGCTTTTTGACACCCACACCTAGGATGATCAACCGAAGTAGTTTTAAAAGGGGGAACATGCGTTTGGATGCCAAGTTGAGGACTTAATGCTTTCTAAAGTTAATTTTATGCATTTTCAAGATCGACGCCAAAAGTGAAGGGTTAAGTGATTTTAATTAAATATTATATTTATGAAGTGTGGTCTAATGTCCCCTTCTCAGCAGTAGTCTCTTCTAATGACCGTAAGCCTATCCCGGAGGCCCATAGGCTAGTCGGAAGTGGAAATTAGGGTTTCCTGTTTCGAGGAGGTTTCTTTTGTGCTTTCAGGGGCTTGCATGCAATCGTTTTGCAGAGAGGTTTTGTAACGCTTGCGGAGATAAGAAAAAGCATTTTAAATTGTTCAATCCGTTTCAAAAGTTTACTTTAAGAACTATGCCATTAATAAGAGTTTCCAAAGTAGACTCAATGTAAAAGAATTAAAACAAGTTGCATTTCCTGTATATAAAATATAACATTTGCATTTCATCATGATTATGCACATGGACAAGTATATCAATGCATTTTCACATATATTCACCCATACTCAAAAGAGATCAATAAACCAATAAATATTCATTTTTGTGTGAGACCAATAACTTCAATAAATACATTTGCACCAATGTTACATCAAAATCTTAATAACACATCTATTTCAATGTTGCAATAACAAATGCCAAATACAATTACATTTACAATGGGCTTCACAAGCCATTCCAATAGGATACTCAAGTGCATAAATAGTAAAATAAAAACGCTGATCCTCCAACCGCCGTGACACCATCGGTCTTCTTGCGAGTTGGGGCCAAGAGTGTGATTCAGGCGCCTTTTCCGCCCAACCACGAAGTACATGACTTCCCCGGGTTCCTTCCTAACTCGAAGAAATCCCCGACCCTGCATAAGGAGCCTAGCAACCTGACACAGTAAAACAGGAGGGAACTCTCGATGCATGCCTAATGCCTATATGCATTTCTATCATGAGAAAACATATTTCTTGCAACAGGAGGTGGCAGAGACTCAAATACATATATTTCTAGGCTTTTAAAACAAATCCATCTATTTCAATGGTACGAGTGCTTGGCCAAGCATAAATAAAAACAAGTGGTAGTTTCAGAAAAAGGTAAAACCACCGTCTCTGTGGATCCACTTTCGGTATCCTGTCCCGGAAGTTACTCAAATACAATATAAAGAGCAAAAACAGAAAATTATGCATTTTCCTTATATGCTTCATGCATTTCATTAATTCTGAAAAGAATTTCCTTCATTTATCCATATCCATAAAATGTTTATCAAACTGATTTCCATTCATACAAGGGTTTCAAAAGAGAGTTTCAAAACATCTTTTGAGTTCCATTTTAACATGTTGAACAAAAGAATAGGTTGTAAAGTTTCAGTATTAAAATAAAATCTGCTCTTTTCTCAGCATATTTTCTTCTGTTTAGTAAAGAAATCTGCTCTCACTCCAAGCTACTCTCTTAAATGTTCTTGTTCAAGTTTGGTTTTCAAATTTAAAAATGTATGTACATCATGGTATTTTCAGTGTATTAACACAAACATAAATAATAATTTTCTGTATAAAACAGTGTTCTCAGATTTATGTATATTTCTATATCTTCAAGATTCAAGCTGATTTGAAAGTGAAATTTCCAATTTGCTACAAGTTTCTGGTTAAAATAAATAGCATAATTCTTTCAGAAATAAAACAGAGGTTTGCATATTTGCATATGTGTTTTCTATTGTATGCTAATATTCAGAAATCTACATCTGTATGCAAACATAAGACTATGTGACTAAAAGAAAATCACCAATTTGCATGATTCCAAGAGCTACATTTTCAAATTTCCAGCTTCAGGAATACTGAGATGTTTATATATATTTGTCTGAAATATGTCCTGTAGATGGTTATATCTGTGTAAGTCCACACTTTAATATATATATATATATTTGCACAGCTTAGTATGTATATATATATGTATATATATATACATCAAAATACAGATTTAATAGTTGTTTTATCCTCGCGTTTTTACTGTCGCGCACACGGAAACGAACTGTTTTTCAGGGTTCAAATTAGATGATGAGCACCCCAAAGGGTGCTGGGAGGCCTTGCCTCTACCTTAGGAAGGGCGCAGGCTGTGAGGAGGCCGCGCCCCCTCCACAGGCCGCGGCCTGTGGAGGGCGCGGGGCTCCCCACAGCGCCGTCCCTTCCTTTGGGATGGGGCTGGGGTTAATCCCCTCCCCCAAACAAAAACTTAGCCATAAAAAAAATGAAAAAGAATATAAATGCCATAGCAGTGTACAGATTTAATGAAGAAAAATTTCGAATTCATAACAAAATTGTTAGTAATATATATATAATTACATATGTATAAATATATATATATATATATATAATTACTCTCTGGTTTTCTGTACAGAGATGTATCAATGAAATGCCACAATCACGAACCCAGATTTCAAAAGAATAATTACTCTTTGGTTTTCTATATAGAGATGTATCAAAGAAATGCCACAATCACAAACCCAGTTTTCAAAAGAATAATTACTCTTTGGTTTTCTGTACAGAGATGTATCAAAGAAATGCCACAATCACAAACCCAGATTTCAAAAGAATAATTACTCTTTGGTTTTCTGTACAGAGATGTATCAAAGAAATGCCACAATCACAAACCCAGATTTCAAAAGAATAAACTCCATTTTGAAAGGAAAGAATTGGGAATTTCACTCACAGTGTAAACTCAAATTTGCAGACAAAATCACAATTTTTGCATACAAGCTCTCCCACTGTTGCCAAAATTTGAAACTAGACTAAAAGAAGGAACAGAAAAACCTGAATAAAAGCTTCCAGTTGAAGATGCCCAATTTTCCTTCAATCTGCTTCTCCTGAGCGGGTTCTTTCTGAATAAGCTTCTATTCTCCTATTTTCTGTCTTCTCTCCACCTTTAATCTTTATCCCGTCTACCGAGAGTCATGCAAACCCTTCCCAATTGACAGATGGAAATTTTTTTTGGCGGATATTTACATGCAAAAATAAAAGAGATAGCCACTTGCCGAGAATATTGTTTGTTTTAAGAAAAATTTTCAGAACCCAATTTTTCTCGGGAATGTCTTGTTCTATTTAATATTAGTTTCCTCTCTCCTAATCTTGGACTTTGAAATTAAGACATATGCAAATAAAATATTTCACATTTATTTCAATTTCATAAATAAATAAAATATAATAAAAGATTTTCAATTATTTGCATAAAAAGTTGGATAGATAATTCAAAAATACTTACTCCATAAACTCATATTCATTTGGCTTGTTAATTAAGATAGATTTAAAAATCATAAACCTTTTAAAACTACAATTAATAATTAATTTATATTTATGTTATTATTTTTATTATTTATTTATTCAAACCATTTATTACTTATTTTGTAAGTATCTCAAAACAATCAAATTAAAACAGACATTGCCTAAATGCAACTATATGATTTTTAGGTGTTGTGTGTGTGACCGAGAGTTCTTCCTCTTTTACCCTATCGGGAAGCTAGCCTTCTTTCCTCAATCACACTCTTGGTCTTCGACCACCTGCAACTCAAGTGCACTCAGGCATGCAACAACGAAATTGTATTAGTAACCGATATAAAAATATAAATCAATACTTCTATTTTGTTTTATCTTGCATATTTTCAAAATAAAATGCGTTCACAATTTCAAAAGTAAATATTTTTTTCACATTTCCACACACCAAAGCATTGTATTATATCATATTACTCTAACACACACCATCATTCATATAATAAATCCACACAAAGCCATGGACAAAACAGCATCAAAGTCTGAGACGTGACAGGTTTCTAGGTCTTTCTAGGTTTTCAGAGAGCTTCAGAATGGTGTAACATGCATCTACATCAGATGTCTTTTTCGGACTTACTATTTTTAGTAAGTTGCGACGACTGCCTGGTTTGTGTTTAAAATGAGTTTGGAATCGCTTACTATTTTTAGCAGTATGCTATTTTTAGTAAGTGCTATTTCTGGTAGTGCTATTCTTGGTAGCAATTCCACAGTTTAGTGCAGTTTCTATTTCTGGCAGAGCTTTATTGGCAGTTTGGTCTTTAGCACGTCTAGGGCCCGTTTTGACAAGTTTAATGATTTAATTTCAGTTTCGTGCTTGAGAGATAGCACCTACTACTTCCTCATCCAGAGGTTGCAGATTGAGCTTCACAATGAATTGTTTATTGATATTTCGGATTTTGGAGTTGTTGGTTCATGCTTGGCTGAAGCATGTTTTTGGTTGTATCTCATTGGGAAAATTTTCTATCATTCTGGGTATCGGCTCTATGGATTCTCCTTGCGAGGGCGCCCCTTTGCTCTTTGTTTCGTGATTTTTGAAGGTGTCCTTGAATTTCTAGACAAGGTCACCCTTTCCTAAGGGGGTTGTACCTTCTTTGTGGCTGCATTGGGAAGCATGCATTAATAAATCAGTGCCGATTGGTGGAGTTTCTCAACTTGTACTCGGTTGCCCAGCTTCTAGCTCTCATTTGCATTCAGTTTCACTTCAAACGGAGAAGTTTGGAGCAAGTTATGAGCATTTAGGTGAATTTTGTGCTTGCTGGTCTGATTTTTTGTTCGTTGCTATTTTATATCAGACCTGATATATTTCATCTAATCTTCATATTTATGGTTGATTATTATGTATTTGGTATTGGAGATGGTTGCCTAACATGTTGATGATCTATTGCTATGTATATCTCCTTTCTATTGCAGCTGAAGCTATATTTTGTAACGCTGATTTTCAGTAGTATTGATCAGCTTATTTATTTCCACACTTTAATATTTTGTCCTATCACTCCCGTTGAATAAGTGGTCGAGTTTCTTTACTTTATATTTGTTTTTTACTCCCGTTGAACAAGTGGTTGAATTGTTTACATTTCTATTGTATTTCCGCTCTCGTTGAAAAGTGGTCGAGCTCTTATGGTCGGTTATTCCCCTACGCATTAACATTTCCAATATTTACTTTCCAGAATGGTCGTCTAGCTGCCTGCAGCTTTGTACTTTCATTTCCAATTTTCAACAAACGACCCCCCTCCAACTAGTTGCTCTCACTCCGCCCACATTGGGATCTTGGTGATCAAAAAGTGAAGTGTTCCTTTCAAGTTGGTTATGTTTATTGGGCTAACCTTAATGGGTGGAGTGTTGTGTGTTAAAATTCAAAAAAAACTAAGGGGGATATTTCATGTGGCGTCCCATTTTGAGAGGGAAAAGCAAATTCAAACTTCTAGGTCTCAAGGCTATCTAACGCCCTCTCCTGCTCTCATTTGATATGCTATTTTAATGTAACGAAGTGTTGCCAGATTGCAAAGTGAACTCTTGGGCTTTGAGGACGAAATCTCTCCAACCTAACTTCAATTTTGAGATTGAAAGATTCTCCTAGTTGAGCAGTGTTGCAGCTTCAGTTATTGTTGGTTTTGATGTTTTCTAGTATATTTTGGTGTGGGTGTGTGTTAGTTTGTAGTTTTGAAGGCTTTTTGGAGTGTGTTATCAATTTTCTGATATTGTTGGTTTATGCCAAGCTGACCCACGTTTATGCTCACGTTGCTCGGAGTGGAAACCTTTTTGTGGGTGTTGGCTCTATATTTTCTTCTCTTGGGCAACCCTTTGCCTAGATTATGACAATTTGTGGAGGTGAATTTGACTTTTGATAGCTTTTTGACCTCCTTGGGGGCCGTACTACTTGGTTGCTAATGCTTTGGGAAAAATTGCCAGTGTTTTCCAGACTTGCTGGTGGCAGCTTGATACTTGGTCTTGGACACCTAGGCTTGTTGCTTCCTTTGCAAGTGATTTGAGATCATTCTGTTGAGTTTTGAGGGAGTTATGACCATTTCATGAAGGCTGGTTTCTGTTTTGTGCTCGCTGTCTGTGCATATCAGACTGCTGCACCAGTCATATGAGACCTGATATACTCTTGTCCTTTCATGTTTTATGATGCCTAATCATTCTTATGTTGCAAGGTTTTCTTACTATCTGTCATGTCCCCGGAATCTCAACATTAAGATAATAATTAAATAAGATAAAAACATAATAAAAGTATAAACATTAGTAATTATAATTATCACAAAGATAATATTATAATTAAATTATCAAAGATAATATCTTAAATATTAAAATATGAATTCTAATAATTTAAATATTATTATAATATAAAAATATAATAATATATATTGAAAGAAATAAATGGAGCAAGCAAAGAGATAAGGGATTAAAACAAGATAATTATGGAATTGTGAATAATGGCAATTTAAATAATAAAATAAATACTAAAAATGTATCAAATTAATATAACACAATAAAATCAATTAATATAAATATTATCATAATTATCAAATAATTATTAAGAGATAATATTATAAATATTAAAATATACATATTTAAATAATAAATATAAATAATACTATAAATAAGTATAAATAATATTACAAATAAATTAAATAGTAAAATATAATACACATCAAAACAAAATAATAAAATAAATATAATTTAAGATATCATTAAGGAATGTTTAACTAAAAGTCATGTCCATTTGTGGGTTATCTCTATTCAAAGAGATGCCTCCCTTCATGGAGGTATAAAGATATAAAATAAGTTTGTGGGAAGGTACATGGAATACACATCACATTTGAAGAAGAAGAAGATAGAAGAGTAAAGGAATGAAGATATAAAAAGAAGATCTATCAATAATGTGTAGAGAACAATAAAAATAGAAACTAGAAAGAAAGATATATCTTCTCATTTGAATGTGAAAGATATAAAAGAGAAAGAATGAGATAAGCATTTTATGAATTTAAATAATAAGTTAGATAAATGTTTGTACATTTAAATGTTAATAAATACATCATGGATTTAAATAACAGTCTAATTAATACATGATGCTATTTATTTAATGTTATCTATTTTTTATTGATTGCATGGGGAATAATAAATCATGCATGCTACTGGTTATCTTATAACATTGTTGATATGTTATGCTCCATTGACATAATTGTATGTAATTACATATATAAATATAATACGATTATACAATAAAGATACTTGTAGCAATTATTGAGCCTTATAAGTAATTGTGATTATTTGATAGAAAAAATGAATAAATTTATGAATGTCTTTATCCTATGATTGATCAGGAAAAGGAGAAAAAAGAATGCAATATGAACTCTAAGCCATCATAAAAGGATATCTTAAAGAAATCAAGGCAGATTTAGGGTAATCCCAAAATGGGGACATTACACTGTCTCATTGGGCAATCATATTGACTTGTTATTTCTCGTGATTTATTGTACCGGACTCTCATTGTAATGATGATTTGGTAGTACCAATCAGCTCTTTCCTTTCAAGTTATTTCGGATACTTTTCCCATTGAATAAGTGGTTGCTCTCAATGGAAAGTGGTTGAGCCTTTTGCTTTATGTACTTCTCACTCCTGCTAAATAAGTGGTCGATTTTCTATGTTCCCTTTCTTGTTTCCCAATTGCATTTCGTTTCTTGTAATTCCCACTGAACATGTGGATGTTTACTTTCCAACACTTGTTTATTATTACTCACCCCACTGAAGAAGTGGTAGCATAGCAAAGTTCATTATTGTAAGCCAACCACCGTATGGTCACACCTTGCCCATACTGGGATCTGGGTGATCAAAAAGTGGAAGGTGTTATTTCAGTTAGCTTTGTTACTTTCAGTATTTGCAAAGATCCCCTTACACCATATGCTCTCATCTTGCCCACTCTGGGATCTGGGTGATTAGAAAGTGGAGGGTTGTTATTCAATTGCTTATCTTTGCTTTCATCTAATGCTAACAAGTGAAAAAATTGTGAAAACATTGGGGGTGGTTATTACAAACTCCCTTTGAAATGTGCTCCTTTGAATCAATTTGTTCCTCCTCTAAGTCACTTTGTTCATTGCTTGACCCAATTCCAACTGCCTTTTCCTCACTATCTGAGACCACATCTATATAATGTACTTTGCCTTTTCCTAGGCACTTGTGTCCTAGTTCCCATGGTTTCTTACAATAAAACCATAGATTCTTCCTCCTTAACTCATTCTTGGCCTCATATGACAAACTTGGCTTTTTAGGCCACTCCTTTTGGAAAGGTCTTTTGTCTTTCTTTGATGGAGGGAACTTGGATTGGTTTGCTTTTGGAGTAGAAATGCCATGTTTATGGCCCTCTTAATGGCATCGTAAAGAGTGGGAGGATCAAAGGCCTTAACCCAACCACGAAGAGGTTTTGATAACCCTTCAAGAAAGAGCACTATCAATCTCCTCTTTGAAACATCCAGAACCATAACAACTAGTCTCTCTCTACTCTGAAATGTATGTTTCAATAGTGCCGCTCTGCTTAAGTTGTGGCAACTTCCAAAATGCAACTCTAGGTATTTCTTATCAAATCTATCTATAAGGCTCTAACTGAACTCAGCATGGGAAGTCACCAATAGTGGCATGGTGCGATGGTTGAGGTGCTGTGTTGTTATTCTTGCCATCAAGGTTCAAACCCCATTGTGGTGGAATTGTTGTGAATTTATATTGGGGATGAGGTCCCCCGTTTGTGACCTCACGGGTTCATAGCTCCGGATCAAAAAGCGTTTACCCCTCTTTAAAAAAAAAAAACTCGGCATAGGAAGTGATAAGGTTTTGCCACTGTGTCAACAACCCATGGTACCACCATCATGAGTCTCACCATCCAAGCATAAAGTGGCATACTCAATAGCTTCATTCTTGAACATAGGGTTTAATGAAAAGTAAGTCTCAAGTTTCTGAATTTGCTAGAAGTGGAACCATAAGTGGGAATAGAGAGCTTACCCAACCTCTTTTGTAAATCTTGAATGTTAGGGTATATCTCTCCTGGGTCTATTCCTTAGCTTGAGTTGACAGAAATCTTCTAGAGACGTGGCAATGTGAAACTCGTCGCCTAATGCATACTCACGTAACCAATCCACGAAACCCTCTTTTGTATTATGTTGGTTTCCTCTAGCTACAACTTCATTTTATAAAAGTGTAAGCATTAGAGGTCTAGATGTAGCTCCACTAGTTGCCTAGGAATGGTTGTTAACAAGTATGTTGGTGTTACTAGCTTCAACATTGTTTCCTTGAGTGCCATTATTACCTCCATTATTTTGGTTTGTGTTCATATTTTGCATCATTTGTGTCATTAGTTGCACTAACTACTATTTTCCCGTAGCAAGATCATTTAAAATCTATATTGAACTACCCTTATTTTGAACTCTTTTGTCGCCCATGTTTTTTGTAGCTCCTTCAACAAAAAAATCTGCAATAGGAGCTTCCTCTTCAATCTTCGGTTGCTCCAGTGGATCATTTGCTCTTCTTCTAAAATAATGTCTATGAGAATCCCTTGGCAGCATAAAAGAATTCTGCTAACTAAAAAGCTATTGGAGATTCAGTTTCTTCATTTAACTTTTGTGTCAGAATGGCAGACAGAGTATGCTTTGATGCATAACAATAAAGAATAAATTCCTTTTCAAAATCAGGACGGACTAGCACCGGAGCTCGACTAATGGCTTCTTTTATTGCTGCAAACGCCTTCTTGCCATCTTCCGTCCACTTGAAAATTGTCTTCTTCTTCATCATAGCAGATATATCTTTAGTCAACTCAGAAAAATCTAGTACAAATCTTCGTATGAAATTTACCTTACCGAAGAAAGAATGTACCCCTGTTCTGCTTGTTGGAAGAGACAAACTTCTAATAGCTTCAACCCGGCTCGTGTCAATTCGAGTTCCCTCCTTGGAGACGATGTGGCCAAGCAACTTGCCTTCCGTCACCGCAAAGATAGACTTTTTGGGATTCAAGGATATTTTATGGTATCTGCATCTCTCGAAGACCTTTCCTAGATGTGAAAAATGATCTTCTCGTACCTTCGAGAAAACAGTGAGGTCGTCTAGATAGACAACAATTACTTTATTCTTCAAGTCTCCAAATGCCAAATCCATGGCTCTCTGAAATGTGGCACCGACGTTGATGAGCCCGAAGGGCATTCTCGCATAGGCAAATGTGCCCCATGGGGTTGTGAATGTCGTCTTGAATTGATCTTCCCCAGCTACTGCTATTTGATTATAACCAAAAAAACCATCCAATAAGGACAGCATCTCTGAACCGGTAATCGTCTATAAGGTGTGCTCCATGATCGGCAAAGGATAATTATCCTTGAGCGATGATTGATTTAAATTCCTGAAATCCACGCAAATTCTGATTTCTCCATTCTTCTTGCGTACAGGAACTATATTCGACACCCAGGTGGAATGATGGATCGGAAAAATGATCTTTGCATTCACCATCTTCTAGATTTCCGCGTAGATGGTATCTTGAATCCGCAGATTGTAGTGTCTTTGCTTTTGCCTGAAGGGCTTTGCTTCAGGTTGAAGAGGAATTGTGTGAGACAACTCTCTTGGTGTAAAAACTTTCAAATCTTCATACGACCAGGCGAAGACATCTCGGTATTGCTTGAACAATGAGAGGAACTTCTCGCTTTCCTCTGCAGTACAACATGTACCCAAATTAACAAGTCTAGGCTTGTCAACTGTTCCAATATTGATTTGTTGATATTCAGCAGAGGTTCTTTCACTTGAATTTCTCTGATCTTGTATGTATCTGTCGTGTCTGTCAAAAATATTCTCCAAGGAAACCAAACCCTTGGGAATTTTATTTCCTTTCAACTGGATTATGCTAGTATCTGGCTCTTCTGGATCTTCTTTGTCTTTAGTAATCTTTGGCGCATCGGAGGCTTCTGTTACTGCTTCTCTATGAGTGAATGAACTGCCCTCAAAGAACAATTCTATGAAATTATCTCCCATAACAAGAAACTCCTTGGTGTGATCATCGTCGTTAAAGACTTGCCAATTATCACAGTTGTCAGGTACAGCTGCCCTGTATATTAACTCAATGGCAAATGCATTCTAACGGAAGTCAGAATGTGGCATGAAAAGTGAAGCCGACACCGCGAGGGCATCTGCTCTGCTATTTTCTAGACGTGGAATGTACTTGATATCAAACGCTTCGAACCAATCTATTGCGTTCCACACCCTATTTCTATAGTGTCGAAGACGATCTGCTTTCACTCTGAATTGATCTCTGACTTGCTTCACAACAAGCTCTGCATCCCCTTCAACCCTAAGATGTTTGATACCCATGTCCTTCGCATTTCTGAGACCTAGTAAGAGCGCCTAATATTCCGCCGTGTTGTTTGTACATTCAAATTGTAAGCGGTATGCAAAAGGATACAACTGTCCTTCAGGAGAACTTATCACAACTCCTGCTCCCAAACTAGCAGTGGAACAACTACCATCGAACTGCAAAGTCCACAGCTTAGGATCATCTGCTGATTTGTCTACGGTGCACGCGATCTCTTGAATTTCTTCAGGAATCTCTGATAGCATGGCGTAAGTACCAAGACCCGTTTCTTGATATAGAATTTGAGCTTGAGGATCTTGAGACTTCATGACCGCAAATCGGGATTTGGGCTCTGGTTCCAGCTTGAAAGTTCCATTCTTTAATGGAATGTTCGCAAAAGACCAATCCATTTGAATCTCTCCACCGAGGTCCTTGCAAAAGCTTCTGCTTAGTAGCATCCCGTAACTTGCTGGAATGTTAGCTACGAGGATGGTCATCATGATTTTCTTTTCAGGACAAGCCGCCAACCTTACTTGAGCATCCTTTAATTGTCCGACTAACGGCACTGACTTGGACTCCAGTGAGTAACATTTGTCCCTTGTCTTGGTGCACGAAAGTCCTAGAGCGTTCATCACTTGCAGAGGCATGACGTTGTCTGAAGCTCCAGAATCAATGATACAATTGCTCAATTTGTAACCTCCTATATACAAAGAAATATAGAAGGGCTTAGGCTTGTCTTCCGCCGAAATGGATGATTCGAGCAATGTGGGCTGCTTGGTAGGTCCTTTCTTCACAAATTTGAGAAGTCGATCCACTTGCTCTGGGTGATCTTGGAGATACTCTAACTGAGAAATCTGCACTTTGTTCTTCATTAAAGAATCTACAATATCAAAATTTGTTGAAGACGAGTCTTCAACAATTGCTTTCATGGTCTCTTGAGAAGACTTAACATTTGAAGTAGAAGCTACTTCTTTTCCTTTTTCTTTGTCTTTTGGTACTCTCAGTCTCTCTTCTTCCTCTTCTTTGTGCGCCCTCAGATGTTGAGCTCTAGTGAACACAGGAGTCGTATGATTCTCAGGATTTACTGCAAGAGAGTACTGACGAACATCTTCTTCTTGATCTTCAAAATCGGGTTCACTTTCAAAGTAGCCCGTTGCGGAGTCGCCATCGAAGTTGTCCGATTGAGGTGAGACAACATTCGAACTTGGAGTTGGCACGAAACTTGGTGCAAGTGCAGCTTCGGCATATCCCATTATCTCGTTCATTCTGACATTTTCGGGGCAAGTGGAGCCAGTATGTTTAGTAGAATCATGAAAAGAGCAAAACACAGCATTTTGTGCATTGTCAGCCGCTTGCCTTGGTGGAGGTGTGTGATGTCCCCATCCTAGTCAGCGCAGCTGGTGACGAGGTTAGCCTATTATTTTGATCCTCGTAGGCTGACAGGTGTGTGCAGAGGATCATCTGAGGCAATTACTCAGTGTTTTGTAGCTTCAGTATTGCAGTTGTTTCAGGTTGGGCCTTCGCAGAATCTTCTAGAGTGGAGTTTTAGAAACTTTCTATTTTTAGAAAGTTAGGTCAGGCGGAAGCTGCTATTTTGGGCAGGGCACCTGGTTCAGCTGATGAGCTCGGAGTCGACCCAGTTCTTCAGTTTGACAGTCAGACGGAGAAATATTGGAGCATTTAATGATTTAACGAATAATTAATACTTTTGACTTTATATTAAAGTCACTTTATTAATTATTTAAATATTTAATTAAATTGGCCTATTATAAAGTATTTCTTATACTTTATAATAAAGAGTTAATATTTGATAAAGTGAATAATTATTATTCATTTAATGAGATGCCATTTAATTATTTATTATTTCTCCTAAGTCTAAAAAGGCGAATTTAATCATTTCATTAAATGATTATTAAAAGAGCTGTTGGGTCGAATTTCTCAAGGAAGTATATATTGACAGGAAAGACAAAATCGAACCATTATGATATGTTATTCAACTTTTGTCTTATTTTGCTCTGAGCATTGGAGTTTGCAAACCCTAGGGTTTCAGCAGGCGATTCATTTCTGGAGAACGATACCTCTTCAGAGATTGGCATACTGAGACTGTGCAATACCAATTGAAGATTGCATCTTGGTGACTTCATTCAGAAGTTGCAGTTGGGCACATCGAGTTGATTTCAGGAAAGATATTCAGAGAACTTTATCAGTTGACAGGGGCGACCTATCAGAGGTTGATTACTACAGAGATCTGGCATATTTCACTTGGGCCGTACTATATTCTTTGTTGCTGCTGTACAGGCCGTACCTCTCTCTTTCAGGAAGAAACGCATTTATTATTCATTCTTTGGTAGAGGTTTTCAGAGCGCCTTGGATATCTGGAGGCTTTGCAACGATTTCTGAGACCAGAGATTCTTTATTTTATTCAGCCGTACTACCTCACCATTTCTTCTGGCACCTGTAAGGAGAAAATCAGGTTCTTTTGTAATAAATTCGTATTTCATTCATATCTACTTGTCTGCTATTGTAAATGCTCTGGTAATGAAATAAATTGATGCGCCTAGCTTCTCTGGACATTTCCAAAGCTTATTTAGGGGGTTTTAATTTGTTTTGAATTTATTAGCAATTCTTTTAGAAAATCGCAGCTTTATTGTCATTTTGCAAAAACCTTCAAAAACACAAAAAAATACAAAACACAGAAAATCACCATATTCAGTCAGGGGTTTGGGTTGAGAACCACCAGGGTTCTTACAAGGTGGCCCTCGAGGCCTGTAATTATTGTAAGGCTGAAAATTATTTCTCCTTGGCTGATACGGCTGCTGAGGTTGATAAGGCTGCTGTGGTGCTTGATACGATTGTGGTGCAGGCAAAGTAGGTGGTGGTGCGACTTGAGCAAGAGGCGTAGGTTGGAGTGGCAATTGCTTCTTGAGAATAGTCACTTCATTAGCAACCCTTTGAAGTAACGGATCAGCAGAACTCTGAACCAAAGGCCTAATAGCATCTCCTCTGATCTTTCCTGAAGTGATCATGTTGTCTTCAATTTCTATGGCACCTTGTTGTGCGTCTCCCAGTTCTGTCTCATTGGCTGATCTCAGGATAAAGGCTATCTCTGATGGAAGTGCATTGACAAAACTGCTCAACAGGATCTTAGGCAATGGATTGAGGGTATATGAAAGACGAGTGACTAGGTGGTTAAACCTTGCCACGAACTCCCTCATTGGTTCATTGTCCTCCTTTGAATTTGAGAGCTGAGCAAATAACTGGTGGCTATCTTCAGCTGGCTTGAACCTCGCAAGGAACTTTTCAGTCATAGTATTCTAGTTGTTTATACAACCCGGCTCCAAGTGATTGAACCATTCGGCAGTAGCTCCCGCGAGAGTCTCAACAAAGAGACATACAGCAATATCTTCATGAGCTACATGCAAAACAACACAAGCCGTTGAAAAGGCTGAAAGATGATCGTCAAGATGTTGACTACCATCACCTTGGAACCGTGGAAAGTGCTTCCTTGACCCCTTAGGCAGTTCATGATTTGCTCCTAAGGCCAAAGGTCCGATATGATCACCCCAAGGCAGTGGGGGACCTCTTCTCCGATTGCGATTGCGATTGCGGTTGTTGTGGTCATCGTTGTTGTTGTTGTCACCCATTGCTTCGGTTTCTTCTTCCTCGAACACAGGTACGGTATTGAACTCAGGAACTGTGTTGGATGACTCTCCAACTTGTGTAGGATGTGTCTGCGTAAGGAAATGATCAACTTCTTCTTGGAAGAGTGGATTTTTTCTTGTTCTCCTCCTTGTAAAGACTATGTATGCCAGGATTGTCTAGTCCCACACGGGTGGTGGCAAGACAGGTCTTCCGGCTGCAATATCGGCTTTCTCTTCCTCTTTGTCTAGAATAACAGCAGCGTTTTTCCACTGAGCAGGGCTCTCCTTCTCAAAGATGAAACTCCTCAGGCTGCTGATAATGTCCACTTTCTCTCCTTCAATTATCTGGAAACTCGGTTGGATAACTGGAGGTCAGGCTGTGCGACTGGAGCAGTAGGACGCTAGATAGTCATACCCGTGACATAAAGCCTAAGCTTTCTTTGTTGTTCAATGCCTTCGTGCCCCACGGTGGGCGCCAGAAAACTATTGGCGTTTAAATTCGCACCTCTGGTATGTGTATTTGAAACGGACAGCTATGCACAGATAAACTGCTCTTCAAATTAGGAGGGGAAGCTCCCTCTTGCTGATGGTGTTTGAAAGAAAGTAAACTAGAACTAAGTTGCCTATCTTTTTGATCAGCTTAGAGCACAAGGTTTATTAAACACAAACGCCGCAGCTGAGATTTTCTGATTTTGAGAACTTCAACCACGACTAACTTAAACTAGAGACGTTCCTAACCTCTCAAGTAATAGGCAGAGCGAGAGAAGCTAGAAATTAACAAGGTAGATTGCTGACAAAATACTTCAATAAACTATCTCCCAACAAACATCTACACACTTCAATGCAAGTTGAAATCAAGATCATAGAAGTAGAACATAAATAACGGAAATCTGAGATTTTGGACCAAGGCAAAGGAGGCTCATGATTTTATTTCTCAAATCTCTAGAACAAAACCCACTTCTAACATGCCTGGAACAAGAAATTGCAACTAAAGAGGCTTGCAATCTTGCTCTTCACACAATAGAAACAGCAATCACATTAACTCCTTGTTGGCTAAAGAGGCTCAACAATTTGCTTATCACAACACAATTGAACAATACTTGAGTAACAAATAGAAGGCACAATAGGCTCAGCGTTTTGTTCTCACTAGCATGGTTCAAGAAAATAATGAGCAAAGGCTCTTATTTATAGAGAAGCAGAGGAGTAGGGAACCCTAAAATCTCCTTGCTTTCACAATCTAGGGCTTGCTCAACAAGCAAGCTTTATTACTAAATCTAGAAAGAAGATAACATCTAAAACCCTAGAAAGTAGAAAAAGCGGGAAACGCCAACTATTACATTCTATCTTCTTTCTCTTCTCAAAGAATGGATAAGAATTATTCCAAGAATAGAAAGAAAGCGGGAAAGAAAGCTTCTAGAAGAAAGCTGCTTTAAAGCTCAATCACATCCGCTAGAAAATTAGATACCATGTCCCGGTTTGGTGCATCTATGCCATCAATAGCAAAACACCGCTTTTCTAGAATATCTTTAGCATCTGCAATAGATCTCAGGAAATCTTCGACCTCATTGGCCGCTTTCTTGAACTTTGCTGACATCATCGAAATATGACCTATCCTTCCGCCAACTGGATTGCAACTGCGAACAACACTCTGGAATTGATCCTGCACTTCATCAAGCCTGACGTAGGAACCATCTTCAAGACTGTACTGAGAAGGAATCTCTGTGATGAACTCACTGATGAAAAGAAGAGCTTCAACCACCTTTTGTCTGTAGACGATGAACTCTTCGGATATCCTCTCATAAGTTTTAACTTTGAAAACATGACGCTCTCTCCAAGCAAGGATTTGTCTCTTGTGTTCTTTTGAAACTGCTGAACCATAGGCTGTGTCTAAATCAGCAATGATGATCTCATGCCTTGGTCTAACTTCAGCCAGTGTTTGTTCAAACCCTTGAATACCTTGACGTAGCTCGTGAGCGTTTTCTCTTAACTAGAACATGCGTGCCAAGATCTCCCTTCCTCTGACAATGAAACTCTCGATCCATTCTTGAGTTTCTTTCCCACATATGACCAGCTGTCTCAACTGATGATGATGGCTGAAAAATGGAAAGCTTTGGCCTTCTCCTTGAAAAATTCGATCTTTTGGATGACAAAGCTTGAAAAAGCAAGGGTTTATGCTTGCTGATCTGAAAAATCTGATGAAAAACCAGCAAAGATGAATTCTTGGATCATGAAAATTCTTCAAACTTGCTGCTCCGACTTTCTCCTCTGAATGCTACCTGCAAAAATAATAAAAATAACATTGAAAAGAGGTGTTAAATAGACTTAGGGTTTTGTTTTTACTTTGCTTTCTTTTGCTTTTATTTCCAAAACCCTAAAATCTCAGCTTCATTGAACTTGGACGCCATCCTTCACTTGTAATTTGGAAACTTTTTTGAAAATCTTGAAAAAATTTCTAAGGCATGAGAAGTTGGGCGTCCTTCACCAGGGGCGCCCACTTCATCCAGTGTTAGTCAAATTTTTGGCATTTCCAACTTTTCTTCATTTTGACCCCTTACTTCGCCTTTGATTTCCCGTTTGCAGATTGATCTGATAGGCGAGCTGAAAGATCCATCGCGGAGCCAGACTGATTCTGAGAAGGATGTTCTGGAGGTGCCTCTGGCGAAAAACTTCGTTTGGACCTTCGAATTCATGGGAGCCTTTTCCTTCCAGGGGCGCCCATTTTACCCAGAGTTAGCCATTTTTATGATCTTCAAATTTCTTCATTGACACCTCTTCTACGGATGATCTCTTTGAATCTGGAGCTTCGGGTGTCGGATCGACTGCCTATTATGCTCATCGCAAAGCTGGCGAGATATTGAGAGGGGTCTTCTGGGACGATCTTCGCTAAAAAGTGAATTTTAAGCCCTCAAAAGTTTGGGCGCCCATCTTGGCTGGGGGCGCCCATGTTCACCAGACTTAGTTTATTTTTTACCTTTTTCACCTCGCTTCTGAACCTTGGTTCTGAGCCCTCGTCAGATCCTCTGTTCGATGCTTCATATCTGGCGACTGTGACCTCCGATTGACATGCTCGATATCTCGTAGGAGAGCTGGATCAACTGTGGAGAGATCATATTAGAGACACTTAAGCAAAAACCTCTGTTTGAACTCCTGAAAACTTGGGCGCAAAACTGATTATTTTGAGATTTTGACTGCACCAGCCTGATATAGACGTATTTTGAGCCAATCAAAATCAGTTTGGACCCTAACAGACCGACTTTCTATTTTTAGAAAGTTTTGCCAGTATCCATTTCCAAAGAAACCCAGAAAAAGCTACTAATTTTAGAAAATTTCTAAAAATAGCAGTTTTCCTAAAATTTAGGGATGAAAAACTGAGATCTGGGTTTTGTAGGTTAAGTTGCTCTGAGCAGACCCAGATCATCATAATTTGAAAATTTTGTGTTTTAAACCCTCATGCAAGACATGCATACCCAAATTTTGACCTTTTTGACTGATTTAACAAGACTTTTACTCATTTCTTCAAAATGTCTAAGTGTAACAAAAATTTTAATTTTGGGGTACAACACCTCTCACACCGTATGGTCTCACCCCACCCACACTGGGATCTTGGTGATCAAAAAATGAAGGGTTCCTTTCAAGCGGGTTATGTTTATTGGGCTAACCTTAACAAGTGCAATGTTGTGTGTTAAAATTAGAAAAAAAACTAAGGGGGATATTTCATGTGGCTTCCCATTTTGAGAGGGAAAAGCAAATTCAAACTTCTGGGTCTCAAGGCTATATAACGTCCTCTCCTGTTCTCATTTGATATGCTATTTTGATGTAACGAAGTGCTACCAGATTGTAGAGTGAACCCTTGGGCTTTGAGGATAAAATCCCTCCAAGCTAACTTCAATTTTGAGATTGAAAGATTCTCCTAGCTTAACAGTGTTGTAGCTTCATCTCAGGGGTTGCAGTTGAGCTTTCTATGGTGATGGCTTAATAATGTTTTCAATTATTGTTGGTTTTGAGGTTTTCTAGTATATTTTGGTGTGGGTGTGTGTTAGTTTATAGTTTTGAAGGCTTTTTGGAGTGTGTTATCAGTTTTCTGATGTTGCTGGTTTATGCCAAGCTGACCCACGTTTTGCTCACGCTGCTCAGAGTGGAAACCTTTTTGTGGGTGTTGGCTCTATATTTTCTTCTCTTGGGCGACCCTTTGCCTAGATTATGACAATTTTTGGAGGTGAATCTGATTCTTGGTAGCTTTTCAACCTCCTTGGGGGCCATACTACTTGGCTGTTAGTGCTTTGGGAAACATGCCAGTGTTTTCCAGACTTGTTGGTGGCATCTTGATACTTGGTCTTGGACTCCTAGGCTTGCTACTTCCTTTGCAAGTGATTTGAGATCATTCCGTCGAGTTTTGAGGGAGTTATGACCATTTCATGAAGGCTGGTTTGTGTTCTGTGCTTGCTGACCATGCATATCAGACTGCTGCACCAGTCATATGAGACCTGATATACTCTTGTCCTTTCATGTTTTATGATGCCTAATCATTCTTATGTTGCAAGGTTTGCTTACTGTCTCATTGGGCAATCATATTGACTTGTTATTCTCATGATTTATTGTACTAGACTCTCATTGTAATGCTGATTTGGTAGTACCAATCAGCTCTTTCCTTTTAAGTTATTTTGGATACTTACCCCACTGAATAAGTGGTTGCTCCCAGTGGAAAGTGGTTTGAGCCTTTTGCTTTATGTACTTCTCACTCCTGCTAAATAAGTTGTTGATTTTCTATATTTCCTTTTTTGTTGCCCAAGTGCATTTAATTTCTTGTAATTCTCGCTAAACAAGTGGATGTTTACTCTCCGGCACTTGTTTATTATTACTCACGCTACTGAAAAAGTGGTAGCATAGCAAAGTTCATTATTGTAAGCCAACCACTGTATGCCCTCACCTTGCCTATATTGGGATCTGGATGATCAGAAAGTGGAAGGTGTTATTTCAGTTAGCTTTGTTACTTTCAATATTTGCAAAGATCCCCTAACACCATATTCTCTCACCTTGCCCATTCTGGGATTTGGGTGATTAGAAATTGGAGGATTGTTATTCAGTTGCTTATCTTTGCTTTCATCTAATGCTAATAGGTGAAAAATTTGTGAAAACATTGGTGGTGGTTATTACAAACTCCCCCTGAAATGTGCTCCTTTGAATCAATTTGGTCCTCCTCTAAGTCACTCTGTTCATTCCTTGACCCAATTCCAACTGCCTCTTCCTCACTATCTAAGACCACCTCTATATAATGTACTTTGCCTTTTCCTAGGCACTTGTGTCCTAGTTCCCATAGTTTCTTACAATGAAACCATAGCTTCTTCCTTCTTAACTCATTCTTGGCCTCATTTGACAAACTTGACTTTTTAGGCCACTCCTTTTGGAAAGTTCTTTTGTCTTTCTTTGATGGAGGGAACTTGGATTGTTTTTCTTTTGGAGTAGAAAACTCCATGTTTATGGCCCTCTTAATGGCATCGTAAAGAGTGGGAGGATCAAAGGCCTTAACCCAACCACGAAGAGGTTTTGATAACCCTTCAAGAAAGAGCACTATCAATCTCCTCTTTGAAACATCCAGAACCATAACAACTAGTCTCTCTCTACTCTGAAATGTATGTTTCAATAGTGCCGCTCTACTTAAGTTGTGGCAACTTCCTAAAATGCAACTCTAGGGATTTCTTATCAAATCTATCTATAAGGCTCTAACTGAACTCAGCATAGGAAGTGATAAGGTTGTGCTTCTGTGTCAACAACCCGTGGTACCACCATCATGAGTCTCACCATCCAAGCATAAAGTGGCATACTTGATAGCCTCATTCTTGAACATAGGGTTTAATGAAAAGTAAGTCTCAAGTTTCTGAATTTGTTGGAACCATAAGTAGGAATAGAGAGCTTACCCAACCTCTTTTGTATTATGTTGGTTTCCTCTAGATACAACTTCATTTTGTAAAAATGTAAGCATTAGAGGTCTAGAAGTAGCTCCACTAGTTGCCTAGGAATGGTTGTTAACAAATATGTTTGCATTACTGGCTTCAACATTGTTTCCTTGCTTGTCATTATTCCCTCCACTATTCTGGTTTGTGTTCATATTTTGCATCATTTGTGTCATTAGTTGCACTAACTACTACTATGCCCTAGCAAGATCATTTAAAATCTATATTGTACTACCCTTATTTTGAACTCTTTTGTCACCCATGTTTTTTGTAGCTCCTTCAACAAAAAAATCTGCAATAGAAGCTTCCTCTTCAATCTCGGGTTTTGCTCTTCTTCTAAAATAATGTCTGTGAGAACCCCCTAGCAGCATAAAAGAATTCTGCTAGCAAAAACTTGCTCAAATCCCCACAGGCTGGTAGGATACATTGCTTTGATACTAGTATAATAACCTTCCTAGAAATTTTTAACTAAAATATGCAATTTTCCACAATTTTTGTTATGAAGACATTTTGTCAAACAATTTACATTTGGTGTTGTTTGGGTATAGTTTCATAAATAGTCACCATAGAAGTTTATTTTCACAATTTCCAAATTGCATTAAAAATATTTTACTAATTTCGAAAATATATATGTACAACAATTATTTAGCAAATATGCAAACTACTATTATAGTCTTCTTCATATTCAGAAATACATTTATTACTAAAAAGTAAAAACTTGAATCGAAGTACCAATAATTATAAATTCTTTTGCTAACCTCAATTGGTTTATATACATGGACCAATTAGCACCTCTTTACATTTTAAATCCTATTTTGCTGTCGTACGGTACTATGTAGAATAGTATGGCTCTCTTAGTGGTATTATGATAGCCTATGAAGAGTTGTGATTCCTTTTGTATAAGGCTGTGCTGACTTTGTTAATTCCCCAATATGGTGTTCTAAGTATTAGTGAGGCTAAGAGGCCATATCATTAGCATCAATTCAACCAATTTGAGGTGTACGGCTCCTTTGAGGCTTGGGCATGGTATGGCTAGGTACCAACTTGGCTTGAAATATAATTTTTACTCTTGCACACACAGCACTGTAAATTTTGATGAACTTCTTTCTCGCACGCACAACACTGCAAATTTATTATTTTGGTAATTGAGCTTCATAGTGAATTGTTTGTTGATATTTTGGATTTTGGAGTTGCTGGTTCATGCTTGGCTGAAGCACGTTTTTGGTTGTATCTCATTGGGCGAATTTTCTATCATTTTGGGTATCAGCTTTATGGATTCTCCTTGCTAGGGTGCCCCTTTGCTCTTGGTTTCATGATTTTTGAAGGTGTCCTTGAATTTCTAGACAAGTTTGCCCTTTCCTGGGGGGTTGTACCTACTTTGTGGCTGCATTGGGAAGCGTGCGTTAATAAATTAGTGCCGATTGGTGGAGTTTCTCAGCTTGTTCTTGGCCGCCTAGCTTCTAGCTCTCATTTGCATTCAGTTTCACATCAAACGGAGAAGTTTGGAGCAAGTTATGAGCATTTAGGTAAATTTTGTGCTTGCGGGTCTGATTTTTTGTTCGCTGCTATTTTATATCAGACCTGATATATTTCATCTAATCTTCATATTTATGGTTGATTATTATGTATTGGTATTGGAGATGGTTGCCTAACATGTTGATGATCTATTGCTATGTATATCTCCTTTCTGTTGTAGTTGAAGCTATGTTTTGTAATGCTGATTTTCAGTAGTACTGATCAGCTTATTTATTTCTGCACTTTAATAATTTGTACTATCACTCCCGCTAAACAAGTGGTCGAGTTGCTTTACTTTCAGTTTGTTTGTCACTCCCACTGAATAAGTGGTTGAATTGTTTACATTTCTATTATATTTCCACTCCCGCTGGAAAGTTGTCGAGCTCTTATGGTCGGTTATCCGCATACGCATTTAAATTTCCAGTATTTACTTTCCAGAATGGTCGGCTAGCTGCCTGCAGCATTGCACTTTCATTTCCAGTTTTCAACTAACAATCCCCTCGCACCGTATGCTCTTACCTCGCCCACATTGGGATCTTGGTGATCAGAAAGTGAAGGGTTCCTTTCAAGCTAGTTATGTTTATTGGACTAAGCTTAACGGGTGCAATGTTGTGTGTTAAAATTAAAAAAAAAAATAAGGGGGATATTTCATGTGGTGTCCCATTTTGAGAGGGAAAAGCAAATTCAAACTTATGGGTCTCAAGGCTATTTAATGCCCTCTCCTGCTTGTTGGCATTTCAATTCGCACCTCTGGTGTGCGGATTGGAAATAGACGGCTATGAACAGTTAGATTGCCCTTCAAATTAGGAGGGGAAGCTTCCTCTTTTGTTGATTATGCGTAAAAAGAAAAAGTAAACTAAATTCCTATCTTTTTATCTCAGCTAAGAGCACAAGGTTATAAAACTCTTTGTGTTGCAGTTGAGGTTTTCTTTGGTTTCGTAACTTCAACTTCAACTAGGCCTAAACTAATGATGCTTCTATCTCCTGGAGTAAATTCAGAGCAAGAGGATTTAGAAGTAAATACGCAATGATTTTGGTTAGCACAAAGCTTTAAACAAACTTATTTCAAGAACACACGCGAAGACTCATTGTACTTTCGGATGAAAGCTGAAATAAAGATTTATAAAAGCAAAACATGAAATGATAATCTCGCTTTCAAAATTCCCTCATAGACTCATTGTACTTTTGAGGTGTAGACTGAAATAAAGATTATAAAAACAATATCATTGAAAGATCTTGAGACTTTGGATCAAAGCACTATTGGCATAAGTTTTATTTCCTCAAACTCCAACAATAATTACATGTTTGGGACAGCAGATTGTATCAAGAGTACAAACATACAATAAACGATCAACTAAATTACATTGAACAAAGTGAACAAATATTCACTAGCAAAGCTTGAAGGCACTAAGGCTCAACAATTTTGTTATAGTAATAACGGTTAAGAGAATAATGAGCAAGGTTGCTCTTATTTATAGACAAACACAAGAGTAGGGAACCCTAAAATCTCATTGTGTTAACAATCAGTCTTGCCATTCACCAAGATTTATTCCTATGTCTAAAAAAGATAACTAATAGTTAACTGGAGAGACTACCTCAGTTAACTGATCTAAAACTAAAGAAAGACTCCAACTGTATAAGAAATATCTCCAAGGATAGATAGGCATGAAAAGAGGGCAGTCAGTTAACTTGGAAAAGGCATCAAGTTACTGCTGATCTAAAATTCTATCCTTGGAGAATATCATACGCCTCAATTGGCAGTTCACTGGTCATCAACTCAAGCAATCATGTCCTCCAAGAAGCTGGTAACTGCCTCATCATTTGGAACATTGATACTCTTCTAAACGATGTGATGTCTTCGCAACATCTCCTCGCCATCCGCAATCTAATTTTGAAAATCCCTTCTCCTTTCAACTGCTTTATCAAACTTCACTAACATGGCTGCAACTTGACTCAACTTGCAGTCAACAAGGTTATTATTGAAACTACTACGGATGAGGTCCTGAAATTCCTTCTGCACTTCACTGAGCTCAATATACTCACCATCCTCATGTTGATACTAGCAAGGGACTTGTGACACAAATGTTCTCACGAACTTGAGAGCACTTGCCACCTTCTGTATGAATTCAATCATTTCTACAAAGATTGCTTCATATGTTTTTACCTTGAAGATTTGTTTTTCTCTCCAAGTAAAAAGCTTCTCCTTGTCTTTTTTTGTAGTGACTAAATCAGATGCCATCCTCAAGTGAGAAAGGATGATCTCATCCTTGGGTTTCCTTTCCACCATGCTTTGCTCTGACTCCAGAATTTCTGAGTGAAGATCGTGAGCATTGTACCTCAACTGGTACATCTCTGTAAGTATGAATCGGCCCCTTGTGATAAAATCTTCTACCTAGTCTCTCAGGTGTTTCCCATAAATAACCAACTGACTTAGTTGATTTTGTTTTGCAGGTAATTCCAGCATCTGTGGGAGCAAGGCGGTGACGTGTGAAGTACTGTGAAGCAAGTTGGAGATGTACTGCCGCAACTGCTGATTTTCAGCCTTGAGGGCTGCCTTGTCTTCACCATCTTTGACCACTCTTTCCTTCAAGTTAACTGCTGCAACCTTAGAGAGATTTACATCAGCTTGTCGTGTGCTTTTACCAAGGTTGGCTTTGACCAATGTGAAATGTAATGTCCCCGTTTTAGCTGACATTGTTTGTCGAGGAGTGAGCCTATCATTCTGATCCTCGTAGGCTGACAGATGGGTGCAGAGGATCAATTGAGGCAGTTATCCAGTGTTTTGTAGCTTCAGTATTGCAGTTGTTTCAGGTTGGGCCTTCGCAGAATCTTTCAGAGTGGTTTTTCAGAGACTTTCTATTTTTAGAAAGTAGGGCAGGCAGAAGCTGCTATTTTTGGCAGGGCACCTGGTTCAGCTGGTCTGCTCAGATTCGACCCAGTGCATCAGTTTGTTGGTCAGATGGAAGGATAACGGAGTATTTAATGATTTATTAAATATTTAATATTTTGACTTTATATTATAAAGTCACTTTATTAATATATTTAAATATTATAATTAAGGCGTATTATAAAGTATTTTTAATACTTTATAATAAAGTGGCATAATTAATTTAATGAATGAATATTTATTCATTAATGATGAGGGGCGCCAATTATTAAATATTCTTCCTAAGTCCAAACAAGCAAATTAAATCATTTTATTAAAATGATTATTAAAAGAAGGGTTGGTCGAATGTTTGAAGAAGCATATATATTCACAGGAAAGACAAATCGAACCATTATGATATGTTATTCAAATTTGTCTTATTTTGCTCTGAGCATTGGAGTTTGCAAAACCTAGGGTTTCAACAGACGAATCGATTCTGGAGAACGATACCTCTTCAGAGTTTGGCATACTGAGACTGTGCAATACCAGTTGAAGATTGCATCTTGGTGACTTCACACAGAGGTTACAGATTGAGCTTACTGGATTGATTTCAGACAGAGTTTACAGAGTTCATTCATCAGTTGATTGGGGCGACTTTATCAGAGGACATTTATCAGAGATCTGGCACATCTTTCAACAAGCCGTACCATATTTGAAGCTGCTGCTGGGCCGTACAGTTCTGTACTTGCAGGGCCGTACTTTTCATTTTCTAGAGGAGACGCCTTCTTCTTCAGTTTCTGGCAGAGGGTTCCAGTGCGCCATGGTAATCTGGAGATTTTCTTTGCCTGTGCTCGGAGATCTATGTTGATACACCATTTTTCTTCATACTTTCTATGCTGCTGCAGCCGCCATCAGGTTCCTTCATAATAATGTCATATTTCATTCATTGTTCAGATTTTGTTATTGTTAAAGCTCTGAAAAATTAATAAATTGGTGCGCCTATATGTTCTGGTCAATTTCCAAGCAATTTTATTGCCTTAGTATTTATTTTGGATTTTTAAAGCAATTTAGGAAAATCGCAGCCTTCTATTTATTTGCAAAAATCTATCAAAAACACAAAAAAAACACAAAACTTGCAAAAACAAGATTCACAGTTAGGGTTTCGGGGTTGAGAACCACCAGGGTTCTTACATGAAATCATCGGCCTCAACCTCGTTGGCATCCTTTCCAACTGGTGGTGTAGCAATTTCAATGACCACCTCATTGTCAACGTTCTTCTCCACGCGGACTTGCTTCTTGAGTTTCTTGTCAGATGTATCCTGGTAGACATTATCAATCTCTGCAAAGTCCAATTGGTCAGAAGGCGTTCTCTTCTTCCTACCCAAGATGTTCTCGAGCCAAGACAAAGAGTCTCAATTAACTTCGCTGGAAGGATTAGTTCTAGTCTCATCAACTCCTGATGAGTGAGTTGGTGTGGAGATGTCATGAACTAGTGAATCAGGCTCCAAGTCAATGTGAATTGGAGATGGTTGTGGTGGTGACGGAAGAATGGGAGGTTGCTCCTCAACTTCTAGCATTGTTTCAATTGTATCTGTGGCTGTATCCATTTGTTGTTCTTGCTGATTTGCATCAGCAACCTTCATCTTTTCCTTCGAATGCCCTAACATTTTGTTGTTCTTTCAACCCTCTAGAGGATGAAGCATCGCTTTCACTTTGGGTTTCCATCTAGAAGTGGAAGGTAGTGTGGTGGTAACCAGTGGCGGCTCTGTAATTGGAGTGACTACCTTTCGCGTCTTCTTGCCATCCAAGAATAGCTTGTTGTTCTTCACAACCTAATTTGTCCTTTCCTCAATGGAGGTGCTCTTTGGCGTACCAATCAATGGATCGAAGTGGCTGTGAGTCAATGTGATCTCTGAAATATGTGGGAAGTATGACTTCACCATCATCATCTAATAAACCTTCCACATCCTCTGATAAGAAATCAGCGATTTGTGGAAGAGTGAATCTACTGTAATTGCGCCTGAGCACTTCGAACTCATCTTCACAACTAAAACAAAAATCCTCCATGGTAGGTTTATGTGAAGAATTGTTGCCAAGGCGAGCTGCCAAAAGACCCCAAGGGTCATATGAGTCTCTTTCTATGAGAAACTTAAGATTAAGCTTTGTCATTTCATTGCTCATTGAATTGGCGTCAGTTGCTGATTTGCACCTGTATATACCCATCTTAAAAGGAAAGCTAGTAGCAGACTTGCATTTATTACGCAAAAAAGTGTGTACCTCATGTAATTGCCTTAGGAAGTCCATGAATACCACCTTATCTGATGGATAACGGGGTAGCATGGCTGGATTGCCTGAGGAACCATATATGCGAATGTAGGAAAATGTGGGGAATTGGATGAATCAATCAGCCTAATCTGCCATTGCCAATCTGGCTTCTAGTGAAAAGTGTATATGTAACTCGTGGTCAAGATCCCTCACTGTGTGCATCAGGAAAATGTCATTTACCCACTTGAAGTGTCGTTCCAACTGTGAAAATTCCAGCTGTGAGAAATGCTCATGAACTCGTTGCAAACCTAAAGTTCCAATGGTATTCAACCCTCTAAACTGGCCTTGAAAGGCTATCAGATATATGAGGTATGAAACCATATGGAATTCGTGGGCTTTGAAGAATCCTGTCATCTGGCTGTGAAGAGTGTCATTGATCAAAGTAGGCCAGTCGTAGTGTTCTTTGTTGTTGACAAGTTGAGACATGATGTAAAACATCCATGGCTGAAACTTGTGTGCTTTTGCTTGACCCGTGACACGGTTGAGTAATCATGATTGCATACTCATCCTTGAATTCACCACGTCCAACATTCCTTGGCAAATTGTTTTGCTTTTCTTTGAGCCACCCTTTGTTGGCACTGTTCCTTTTGCGTGTTAAACACCTTTTCACATTCTTCCATTAACACCATCAAGTTGTTTGCACATGGCGGAATAGCAAAGCACCTCTCAATATTTGCTGGCTTGATGCTGCAAATTGTTCACCCATCTACTGACTGGATTTCCCGTGAAGTAGGGTTGTAATGCTTGACACAAGCAATTACAAACTCGATGTCTTGTGCCGAGATGGGAAAAGAGGTTGCCTCGAGTAACCCAGATTGTTCAAAATTTTGAAGTGTGATGCAGTCTACACCATTCAAGGTGTTCAGATCAACTATGGGTTTTACTCGATGCAAGTCTGTGTCGAGTGTCTTCACAAAATCGTGAATCAAGACCGATTTGGTCTTGAATTCGATTTGAGAGAACTGCATACTAAAAAACTGGAAGAATGACTATTCACACGGCTATGCTTGAACAACTTTTTCACAGAGGCTAAAAATAGCTTCATTGAGAGGCAGTTTTTCCGAAAAATTCTGAGACATGGGTTTTGTTGAGAATGTCTTTCTGAATGAACCTAGAATGTCAAATTTTCGAAAAAATAACTTTTTCATGAACATGCAAGAAACCCTCAGAGGCAGAGGCAGCAAGGCAATTTTTTTCTAGAAAAATTCTGAGACATGGGTTTTGTAGGCGCCTATGTGTTGAGTAGACCTAGTTTGTCTGTTTTTTGAAAAGGATGATTTTTTCATAAACCCTAAAAAATGGAGGCAACGAGGCAATTTTTTTGGAAAAATCTAGCACATGGGTTTTATGGCCAATCTTGTGTTGAATGAACCTAGAAGGTCAGATCTATGAAAAGATTGATTTTGCTTGAACATGCAAGAAACCCTAGGCGTGGAAGCTGCAGAAGTTGAGGAAAAATTTTTCCAATCTTGGAGAAGATTGAAAAAAAAGAGAACTCAGATCGCTAAAATCTTGTGTTACACCGGGACGCGTCCCCTACCCCAAAATTCCTTGTACCCGTCCCCATCCGTCCCGGGGACAGGGGGACGCATCGGGGACAATCCCCGGCCATCCCCGAATTAAGAAAATTCTCAGGAAATGGTAGGAAACGTTTCCGCCCGGTTGGGAACAGTCCCCCGTCCTCAGTACGGATGGGGGACGTTGGAAACATCCCCCTTTCGTACCAAGGACAGCTAACCGTCCCCCGCGTGCATAAAGCCTCCAGACATTAAAAATACATAAAATTTTGTTTTTTTTAATATTTTTTCCTGTTGCTAAACGTTGTGCGGGGCCCACGTTGATTGGCGACCTAAATTTTTCTCCAAAAACTAAAGAGTAAAATGTAAATGAAACTTAATAAAGTTTCATGACTATCAAATTGGGCTCTCACGGCAAGCGATGGCTCTAAGGAAATATGACGACAACTCTCAGGAAATATTTTTGTCTCAGACTCTCACGCCAAACACCCAGAACTCACTACAGGGGCCAAATCGATTTTTGCTCATGTGTTTGTGCATTTAGAAGAGTCGATTTTGCATTTAGAAGAGGCATTTTTCTGAGTTCTTCAAATTTTTATTTCACGCCTAGGGTAAAGTCGTGACTGGGGTGTATTTGCTTGCGTTTTTCCCTGACTCGAGCTGCATTTGGACGTGTTTGGGACGCTTTGAAGAGCTTTGAAGGATTTTTCTTCATTGTTTGAATTTCTCACGCAAAGGTCAAGTTCGTGGGTTTTTTCTTGAGTCGAGCTGCAGCCTGCAATTTCATTTGCTTTGTGTTTGGGCCTTGGGGACGCCTACAGGAGCTACAAATTTACAATTTCTCAGTGATTAAATACTTCCAGGTTTGTGATTTCAGATTTTTTAATTAAATAATTTTGTTTTGCTTCTGCAGAGCTAGATTGCATTTTTAAATTTTTTATTTTTTATTTTCATTTTTTGTACTTTTCATTGATTTGGTATCATGTTTATAAATTTTCAGACTTTCAAGTTTCAACCATACAAACTTTCAGTCTTTCATAAAAATAAAAAAAGCCTCACAAAATGAGCAGCAGTGGCAGTGGCAGTGACAGTCATGAGAGTGAGGGTAGTGACAGTGAAAATGAAGTTCAAAGAATGTCAATAGACCCTTGTTCTACCTCTGAAAATCCAACCCATGCTTCTTCAGACCATTTTGCATGCCCTATACCCACTCTTCAAAGGTTTGCAAAAGGCCCTTTCAACCGCAACAAACCATTGCGTCAGTTTGCCACAGATGTGACTGTCAACAAGAAGAAAAATTCAGGGGGCAGCAGGAAATGGCTTTGTCATGTTTGTGAATCTAATTACCATGGGAGCTATACTAGGATTAGAGTCCATCTAGTGGGTGACACTAAAAAGGGTGTTAGAATTTGTGAGAAAATAACATTGGAGCAGCAACTTCAATTTGCAAAGTTGGTTGGATGTAGTGATGACCAAATCATTACCATTCAAAATAAAAAACGACCATTAGCTGATTTGCAAGCCTCTTCCAATGTATCAGTTTCAAAGAGTTGTGATAGAGGGAAGAAGAAAGCAAGTGAGAAAACTTCAATCATGGGGTTGATGAATGTGCAAAAACGTGAGCAAGTTGATGATGCAGTGGCCAAATTCTTTTATGCACATGCTCTTCCATTTCATTTGGCAAGGTCACCTTATTTCAAAACTATGGTGAAAGAAATATTGTTAGTTGGACCCTCTTATGCCCCCCCTGGAGAACATAGATTGCGTACCTCCCTCCTTGACAAACAATATTCAAAAGCTACCTTGTTGATGGAGGAGATGAGGCAAACATGGCTTGGGACTGGTTGTTCCATTGTCATGGATGGGTGGACTGATATTCGACATAGGCCACTCGTTAATGTTATTGTTACATGCCCTACTGGTTCGTACTTTCTTCGAGTTGTTGATTGTTTTGGGAAGCATAAGGATGCTGATTTTCAGTTTGGCATTTTGAGGGAGGCCGTAGAGGAGGTTGGGCCTTCTAATGTTGTGCAAGTTGTGACAGATTCAGCTCATGTTTGTAAGCTAGCTGGTTTGATGATTGAGAATGCTTACAAACATATTTTTTGGACTCCATGTTGTGTACATGCTTTGAATAATGCTTTGAAAGACATTGGAAAAATAGATTGGGAGAGGGCAGCAGTTGTAGAGGCTAGAGGCATACAAATGTTTGTATGCAACTATCACACTTCACACGCACTATTCCAGTCTTATTCAAAGAAAGAATTCCTCAAACCAGTTGAGACTAGATATGCTAGCTACTATATTTTGTTGGAGAGGATGTTGGAGGTCCAAGATGCTCTACAAGCCATGGTTGTTTGTGCAGATTGGAAAAGGTGGACTCTATCGAAGACAAATGAAGGCAAGGAAGTGAGATAGAGTACTTAATGAAACTTGGTGGGCCACTATCAAGTAAGAAATCTGAAAATTTAAATTGTTTTTGAAATTTTGAATTTGTTACACTTTGTTTTACTTTGTAGTTTGTATTTTAAAAGTTCTAATATTTAATTTATTGCTTGTAGGTATATTTGCTCTTTCATATTACCAGCTATGAGGGTAATCCGGTATGCAGATACAGACTCTCCTAGCTTGGGAGAGATATATGAGACTTTTGATAGCATTCTTGACCAAATGAAGCAAGCTATTCGTCAAAAGGAACCTGAGTTGAGTTTTTATGAGGACCATATTAGGCCTATTGTGACAAAAAGGTGGAACACAATGAATACCCCTCTTCATATGCTTGCCTATGCTCTTAATTCGAAGTGGTATGTACCTAGACCTGGCTGAATGCTTCCTTCTGAGGATGATGAGGTGATAGAGGGGCTTACAGCAGCCCTTCGTAAAATGTATACCAATGAGCTGGCAACCATTATTAGAGAGCAATGGCTTATGTTTGCTAATCTTCAGGTTCATTCAGCAAACCAGAGGCTAGGACAGATAGGGCCACCATTGCACAAAACAACCCCATTGGATGGTGGAAATTTCATGGGAAGGACACACCGGATTTGAAACAACTTGCCATTTGTTTGCTCTCACAGATTGCTAGTTCCTCTGCTGCAGAGAGGAATTGGTCCAACTATGGCTTCATCCACTCCATTAAGAGGAACAGGCTTACTTCAAAACGAGTTGAGAAATTAGTTGTAGTTCATAGTGCCTTAAGACTTCAGGACCGACAGACTATTGAGTATCGACAGACTCCAGCAACACGATTGGATGTTGATCCTGAGGACGTTAGGCAAATTGATGAGGAGGAGGTGCAACCAGGATTGGTCGGGCTACCATTGGATGATCCACTCTTGCTAGAGGATGATAGTGACTTAGATAGTTTTGAGTCTTTTGATATTCATAGCCCGAATGAGGCTTAATTTCATAGACTATTGGACAATGTGTTTAGTATTTTGATTTTCATGTTTGAACTTTGAGACTTTTGGATGCATGTTTGAAACATTTGGATATTGATAGACCATGGTTTTATTGATGTTTGATATTGCTATGATAAATTTTATAATGCTTTAATGACATTTATTATGTTGTTATACTACTACTCTCACGATTTATTTATATATTGATATTGTTGTTATCAATTATTAATTTATTGACATATACCTCTCTCTTTCCCTCTCTTTGTCTATAATATAATAAATTTTGAAAAAATCATATATATATGTATGTATGTATGTATTTTGTATGTCATCGTCCCCTACCGTCCCCTAAAAATGGCTCCCTAGGAAACGTCCCGGAAACGCATACCCAACCATCCCCCTGTCTGTAATGTTCCCTTTTTCGGCATGATCGTTTTTGATGGTGGTTAGCCTATTACTCAGGCTCTCGTAGGCTAACAGGTTGGGTTAGAGGGTCAATGGCATTATTTGATGGGTTTTGTCGTTCTCATCCTTTGACTTCAGTGATTAGCTCATAGCAGGCCTTGGCAGTTCAGTGATTGACAGCTTCTGATGGCACGTCAATACGACAGGTTATGAGCGAGATATTAATATTCTCGTGAAATTGAAGTGTTTTAACTTTATTTAATGGAATATTATAAAGTTGATTTGACTTTATAATAAAGAATTCACTTAAATTTATTTAAGTGAAAATTAAAACACTTTATCAAAAGGGGCGCCCATTTATTTATTCATTGACTATTGAAATGTTTAAAATACGTTTTAAATGTATTTTAAAGTGAAATTGGCATCACTTTTTGGAGATGCGTACCTTTTTGTGCATATAAGGCAGCCAAAGGGAAATTACAAACTCTATTATTGACTATTTGACATTTCTTCTTTGGCTTGGCTTGAGCTTGGTTTTCTCTGAGACAAGGGTTTCAGGATAGTTTATCTCTGGAGAACAAAAACTCTTCACAGATCTGTGATTGTGAGACTGTGAAAGATCAGTTGAATGATTGCAATAGTGGGGGCTTCAATTCAAAAGTTTCTACAGTGCTTAATCAGGGATTTTTGTGCATATTCAGTAGAGTTCTTCAATAAAAATACAAAAGGGTTTGTGAGACAGGCGCCTATCTTCATCTAGTGATCATTTCCTGTTATGGCCGTTTTTTCCTTACAGATGGTGTGGTTTCTTCTTGAAGGGCGTGGCTCTTAGATAAAGGGCATTTGGAGTTTTCTGGGAGAAACGCCTTCTTTATTGAGGGTTTCTCATCTCCTTCATTGGCGTCTAGCTTGTACCTTTCATTTGCTTCAGTTTTCAGGCTGGAGATTGCATTCAGTTGGATTCTATGCTTGAAATTGTCAGTTTTCATCATTCTTGGCTAGCAAACTAGACTATTTTCTTAATTAAATAATCTGGAGCATTTCGGGTATGTCTGAAACATGCAATCTCATTGTTATGGTTATTTAATACCTTCTGTCCATTTTGTCAATTCTAGTTCAAATTTGAGTTCTATGAGCAATTATATGTTGCGCCCCTTCTATTTCTCTCTATAAACTTTCTTAAAAAACTCAAAAGAACACAAAAAGATAATTAAAACAACAGGGGTTTGAAGAGGAGCCAGTTGGGCTCATCACACTGTCCCCGTCCCCAAAAGGCCATGGAACACAGCTAAAAGTTGAAGATGATGTATTTCTGCTTCTGAAAACTAATGCCCTGGAGATATGGATTCTGGAAAGACATCCTTTTGTGCAACTTGAATTCAAAACTATGAAGAAATTTGGAAAAAGCCTTCGTTTGGTCCTTCAAATGCCGTAGAGAATAAAATTTTGTGTTAGGCGTTTGGAGTCAACCTGCAGAAATAATGAAAAAGGACGCCTAAATGCTTGATAAATAGACTTTGGCAATGGAAGCATCAATTAACTGGCAAAAACCCTAATTTGAGGAGTCATCTAGTGTGGATATCAATTAAATCGGAGAAACCCCAAAATTTTGGGTGGCCAAGGCATGAGAAAAGTCTTCCAAAAACTTGTAACTCAAGTTGACTTGGGCGCCACCTTGAGATAAGGTGTCCAAGTTTGCCAGAGTTAGTAAATTTTTTAAGATTTTCATCTTTTTTGGTGATAAAATGCCTCTGTTTCACCCTCAATCCTGAGCATCTGATTGATCTTGAGGTTTGGCTGACAGGTTCACTGCGAAGGATGATCAAATTTGAGAAGATGTTCTTGGAAGCTGCAAATCCTAAAAACTAGTTTTGGTGGCTTTAATTCTTGGATGCCTTCTTGAGATAAGGTGCTTTTGTTTGCTAGTGTTAACCAATTTTTTAGTGATTTTCGACTCCTTCAATTTGCCTCCCGTGCTTCGATCTGCAATCACCAGTGACTGATGGATCCCATGCTCACGCTGAGATTTTCAATGGAAAGACTGAAGAATTCTGAAAAGGATGACTAGTCTTGCAATTCCTGAAAGCTAATTCTAAGGGCTCAAATTTCTAGGCGCCCCAGGCCTGTAGGGGTGCTCTTGTGCTTCTGAGAGATATTTTCACTTTGCAACTCTTGACTAAATGCTCCAGTTTGGTCTTCGTTGTTGGACATTTGACTGCTCTAATGAATCTGCTGACGGACTCGTCGTGAAGCCTGATTGTAACTGAGGACTTCTTGGGAGTTGCAAAACTTGAAAGCTGCATCTGATGCTTCAAAAAGTTGGGCACCTTCTTGAGATAAGGTGCTTTTGGCTCCAGAATTAGTCAATTTTTTATGGTTTTCAACTTTTCCTTCGTTTTGGGTGTCCGTTCGATCTTTACTTGCCTAAGTTCGATAGGTCTTCTGAGCTAGTAGATGGATTCATTGCGCAACTGGATTGAATATGAGGAGGGCTTGTTGGAGATCGTGAAAGCTAAAAATTGAAACTGGTGCTTCAAAATCATGGGTGCCCCTGGCTTGCAGGGGCGCTTTTCTTCTCTAGACTTCATCAGTTTTGAGTTTCTTGGCTTTCAACATTTCCCGCTTGATGCTCGTTTGTGAGTGTTTGATCGATCCAATGAACTGGATGCTAGATTCATCGTGAAGTTGTAAGAATTTTGAAGAGGACCCCCAAAGCTGCAAGTTCTAACAATTGCATTTGAGCCTTTGAATTCATGGGTGCCCCTGGCGTACAGGGTCACTTTTTTGAAAATTTGGCCAAGGCATTGACTGCCAAGCATCTCCCTTGAAACAAGGCATCCAAGCTTTTCCAGACTTAGTTTATTTTTTGCATTTTCAACTTTTCAAATCTCCCTCCGCCGTTCACCATTTTTCGAGCATCTTTTGCAATAGGTTCTTTTGTGAAGCATTTGAAACTTAGATTCCGACACCTGGTACTGGCCACCCTCCATTGATGACCTCAAAGGTCCTAACTTTTCTCTTGAAAAATTGAAATAGACCCACCAGAGCTAAACTGACTTTTTGACGATTCTAACTGGACCAGTGTATTGTGACGAAAGATTAACCAATCAAAATCATTTTGAGCCATTTCTAGGAAGATCCTATTTTTAGGGTTTTTTCTAAAAATAGGGGCTTGAAACCTTAATTTCAAAGTTTTCAAAATTTTCCAAGTATTCTCTTGGACAATAAACTCAAAAAAACTCCATGATCCGTTTGTCATTTAGAGATTTCTAAGAATAGCAATTTGCCATTTTCAAAGACTTTGACCTTTGTTGACTTTTGACGACAATTTCACAAGATTTTGACCATTTTTATCAAAATGCCTTAATGAAGCAAAAAATTTATTTTGGGTACAACACTGCTCTCATTTGATATGCTATTTTGATGTAACGAAGTGTTGCCCGATTGCAAAGTGAACTCTTAGGCTTTAAGGTTGAAATCCCCCCAAGCTAACTTTTATTTTGAGATTGAAAGATTCTCCTAGCTAAATAGTGTTGCAGCTTCATCTCAGGGGTTGCAGTTGAGCTTTTTATGGCGATGGCTTTCATAATGCTTTCAGTTATTGTTGGTTTTGATGTTTTCTAGTATATTTTGGTGTGGGTGTGTGTTAGTTTGCAATTTTGAAGGCTTTTTGGAGTGTGTTATCTGTTTTCTGATGTTGTTGGTTTATGCCAATCTGACCCACATTTATGCTCACGCTGCTTGGAGTGGAAACCTTTTTGTGGGTGTTGGCTCTATATTTTCACCCAATTTGAGGTGTACGACTCCTTTGAGGCTTGGGCATGGTATGGCTAGGTACCAACTTAGCTTGAAATATAATATTTACGCTTGCACACACATCACTGTAAATTTTGATGAACTTCTTTCTCGCACACACAACACTTGCAAATTTATTATTTTGCAAATCTCCATAAATTTGTACCTGAAATTCTTGAAACCTACAACTGGCAACAATATCACTGTTTCTCCGATTAAGCACAACTGTGAATCCTGTGTGAGTCGACCATAAATTTGACTAGGAAGAAATCTTTCATCTCCAAAGCCAAATACTTGTAGGGTTTTCATCCTAGGGTTTGAAGTTGAACTTGTAGTCCAAACTTTGCAAATGAGAGAAAATAAAAATGTCCAAGATGTGTAAATGAGCTCCTTCATTCCTCTTTTATAACTTCTGAGGGAACTTTCAAGAAGTTATAGTTTAAATTCACCTTTATTAAAATAATAATCTTTTTGGCCCACATAAAATGACTATGTTATTTCTGATTTTTTATTTAAGTCACTTTATAAAAATTAATTAAATACAAGTCATCCACAACCTTAATTTAAGGCAACTTAATTTAATTAATTAAATTATTCCCTTTTTAATACTCTGAATTAAGCTACGAGAATAAAATAGGCTAATGAAACTCCCCCGAACACCAAAGGAGACATTACCACATGGTATAAGCTCATATATGACATTTTTGAGTTTTTCATTTGAAAGGAAAAGAGTTGGAGCTCAAATATCTAAGTTTTGCCATCTTCTGTAATGTTGATGCATGTTTTGTGACACACCAAACATTAGAATAAAATGCCCAAAGACACCCTATCCTCTCTTGAAAAACCACCGCATATGCTAAGATTGCGAGAAGATCATATGTTGGTTCCAAGGTTCCTTATGTCAGGTCTTGACGTGTGGATAAGCTCAATGGTCGTTGTGATATGCTGGTAACACAAAGGGACTTATGCTAGGTTCGTTCAATTCACAATGAAGGTCTAGACAATGAAGCTCTATTGTCTGGGTCCTTCAAACAAACTAAAAAAGGAGGTAAGGGTTTAGAATTTCTAATCTACTTCCTAAGAATTCAAGAGACGGTATTAACTTGGTGAAACCAATAACCACGCTTTGTTTCGCCACGCTCAACGACAACTACTCAAAGTGGGTGCAATCTTCAAGGGAGTGTGCTTATGATTTTCACGTCATGAATAACTACCATCAAATAGAACAACATTTATCCAAACAGAAGTTAAGCATCCACAAAGTAAGCTCAGGCTAACTTTACGCATTGAACGAAAATCATCCATTCAAAGAAAGTATGAGCAAAAGTTTCACCATAAATCAATAATTATCAGATCTTGCATTCATCTAACATACATGAAATGAAATCTAAACTATGATGAGGGATAAGAACCATGCCAACTCCAAAATAAGATAAGTAATCACCATCAGAACAATGCATGCATTACTTATTACTTTGGCAGTCATATGCAACAATTTACTTATCTCAACATGTTTTGCAACATGCTCCCTTGCTTTACAAATGAGGGGTGAGCTCAATTTATAGGCTCCCCAATTACAATTCAATGGCCAAGATTGATTTAGGATCAACGGCTGAGATTACAAAATAAAACCCTAATTAAGGTTTGTTACAACTAACTACCCCTCGACCAATGAGAAAATTACATTCAGGGACACTTGTCCTTTTTACTAAATATGAACCAACAAATAAAATAGGAAGTTTTTGCATGTTGATTTGGAACAATTTGATTGGTTGGAAGATGACGAGGCGCCACCTCAACGTGTTGGATGTCCTCCTTGGTCACTTTGTTTGTTTTGCCTTAGAATATTTTCCTTGCCGATGACTCTACCCTTTGTGCTTGTTTCCTCCTAGCTGGATTCCTTTTCAGACTTTGGCTTCTTCTTCTCACCTGTATTGGAAGTCTCGCCTTGGAGCACATGTTTAGACTTAAAGTTATTAAGTCTTTCTTTCCGAATTGCTTTGAAATTTCTTCAAGTGCTTTGAATTTGGAGAGGAACTCCCTTGTGCTTTCACCATAATGGAGGAAATTGGAACTTTCTCCATGAATAATTTCCCATACTTAGCCAAATTTTGGCTATTCAATTTCATTTTGTAATACCTTCGTGTGGACTATTCAACATTTTGGCCAAGGTTCCGGATGAACTTTGCCTGTGGATTTGTCTTCAATTCTGAGTCTGGCTTGTGCTGTGTAAGACAAATTCCATCCTTGGACAAGGATTTTATCCACTTCCTTTTTACTTTTCTCTTCATTTCTCCTGTCTTCCTTCCAACACTTAGTCAATTTTCTGATCCTCTCCTTGGGTGGACTTTACATATGCTTGGACATTTTTCTTCAATCAAAGTCGGACTTTACTTTGCCTTGGACATGCCATACTTGACCAAGGTCAGACTTTGCGAGGTTTGTGCCGTTCATCAATAGAGCAAGGTCAGACTTTCACTTGTCTTTGCCATTTTCCCTTGGTGTCTAAGTCGGACTTTGCTTGTTTTGTGCTATCCTTATGGTGGACTTCAAGAATTTCTCTCAATGTTGCTCATCTTCTTATGGCGGACTTGGCACATTTTTTGACACTTCAACCTTAGGCGGACTTGGCTACAGTTTAGACATTTCTATTTCCCTCCAAGCAGACTTGGCTATTGGTTGGACAAGTCAGATTTTAACCTCCTCATGCCAAGGCGGACTTTGAACCTTTTTTTCCATCTTGACCAAGTGCTGGGCGGACTTCATAAGATTTTTGACATATTCTCTCCTTTGACACTTAACCATTTTCTGAAATTTTATTCCCGAAAGTGCCAATACTTAGCTAAATTTTCTAATTTTCTTTCCTCCTTTTGGCTGGGTGGACTTCATCTACTTCATGCCATGCCTTCCTTGAGGTGGGCGGACTTTCTTATAGCTGAGACACTTCCTATCCAAGTGTTGGCAGACTTTGGAGACTTTCTTCCATTTCTCCTCCTTTCCATGGCGAACATCAAAAGTTTTTTTTTTTTTTTGCCATTGCTGGGCGGACTTTCCACTACTTTGTGCCATGTCAAACTTCTCTTCATAGTGGACTTCCCAAGGTGTTATGCCATATTTTCTTGAGTGGGCGGGCTTGGCTTAGAGTCAAGCCATTACTCATTCTACATGGGCGGACTTGGCAAGGTATTGAGCTATCTCTTAGAGGGGCGGACTTTACCTAATGTCATGCCATTAATCTTCTACTTGGGGCGGACTTGACTTATGTCCATGCCATCTCTCTCTTGCTTGGAGCGGACTTTACTTAAGTTCATGCCACTCTACATAGGGCGGACTTTGCATTGGGTTGTGCCATTCATTCTCCATGGTGGGCGGACTTAGCTTTGGATCAAGCCATTCCCAGGGCGGACTTCATCAATGTCTATGCCATGTCTTGATCTCCCTATGGCGGACTTCTCCATTGCTTGTGCCATGACCAACACTTGGGCGATTTTTCATGCCTTCATCTGGTTTTTTCAAAGTTTCTCACTTACTTCCATTTTGGGGTCTTCTAAAGTTGATGTTGCTGAAACCACGACCTGGGCACTTTCCAAAGATGGAAACCTTGCCAAAAATAGCAACTTTCCAAAAATATACCCCTAAAAATAGGAAGTCCAAAATAGGCCAAAAGTGCCAAAAATAAAGTCCCTAAAAAATAGGGGGTCTAGAGTGAAAATCCCCAAAAAGTAGGAGGTGTCAGAATTGACTCAAACGACAGTCGATCTTCGTCCTTCAGGCCCTCTAAGCATTGTAATGACGTTTTTGCACTGATTCGGGCTCAAATTCTTCACTTGGCTCAAGTGACCCTTCAAAACTTTAACTCCAAATTGTAAAAGAAACATGGAGATTAGCAGTTGTGATGCCAAGGCAAAAACCCAAAAAGCAAAAACAAAGGATCCCCATTTGCAATTGGGCGATGTTGTGAAAGGTCACAACATGTAATAATAATAGTAAACAAATACCCTCTTGGTCTAGAATAGATTTTGATGCCACCTTAGTTCTCTAGTTTTAACCTTCCAATCTTGGAGAGCTTTGTCGCAAGATTAAAGCCAAATAATATTTCACAAAAAAACCTCTTAGAAGTTTGTCTAAATCCTTTGTGAGTTTCTCATCTGAAAGGAAGACAATTATATTCCCATCTGAAGCTTGAATACGGCCCTTTCCCTTCAACAAAATAAGGAAGAGGATCATACCTTATTCAAATTTGTTAGGTTTCCAAGATTCTGAGAGGAGATCATCAAGGCCTTGGTTGTTGAAGAACCATTGACCAATTAGATTTATATTGTACCCCATGATGGCACTTGGCCATCTTTGTTGCTTCAAAGTCTGGGTGAAATAAGGCTGGAAGAGAGAAAGATTGTCCTCCATTTCTGTCATTCAGTTCTATTTTTTTTCCTTTACCCTAATATTAAATACAAAAAAAAATCAATTAAATGCATCTTAATGAGTTTACCTTCCTTCAGACATGATTCTGAATTTGATTATAATCAATGCATAGCATCAAACTAGATATGGAAGACAGTCATGAATCCAAGAAAATAGAATACAACAGATCTAAATTGGATTGGTCCATTTGCAATAAAGAGCATTGTAATTTTAGCTTATGAGTACCTCTTTAATCCAGTTTTACAATCCTTTTCTCTGATGCCTCCTCTGAAGATAAAATTTCTTATAGGGCTTCAAATTTTTTCTTCCCATTCTACTTTGTGTCCCTGCTCATCTTCCTATTATTTATCAGCTTTATTCCTTGTGAAATAATTTGATATAATAAGGTTTAATTGATTTCAGTAATGCTTGAAAGTTCTTAATCATAGTTGAATCTCAATAATCAACCCTTAATATAGCTTGCAATTCAATGGCAGTCATGCATCTAGATGCCTTTAGTTTGCATACATAGTTCCTTAATGTCCAAAACATCTTTCTAGAGGATTTTTCCCTGATTTGATCCCTTTGGTTAGGATCGATCCACTAAAGTTTGAAGATTAAATGGGCTACTTGGGGCATCTATTAGCTTGTTTTTGTTGTTGTTTATTTTCCTGTGACAGAACTTTGTAACACCAGAGCTTCAAAATGCAAATGATATCATAGACCATAAGGAAGCTATTCTTTTGTTTTTATATTGTATATAGTTATACCTTCTATGAATGGTTTATGGAACTTAATATGATTAAACTTGTTGTGCCTCTTACATTGTCATGTATGGCAGTGTATTGAACGAGGTTGTTCCTCTACAAATACAGAAGCTGGCTCTTGATAAATTATATAAGCGGATTGCAACATATTTCTAGCATTGGTGAATAATTAGTGAAATGTCCAGTGGGTATAAATCCTCACTTCTTGTAGAACAAATAATTCAATTGATATCTCTATGATGCATGATTGATGAGTTGTAGTGAAAGTATATTTTCATTTTTGTAAAAAAATTGATTCAATGATTCTGGGATCAGATGTGTCTCAATGTTGTAACATCAAAGACAAGTTAAATGTGAACCTTTTGGAATGGTGATCCCAATGCTTTTAGGTGAGTTATCACTCAATTTGATATTAACAACTTGAAAATACTCAGCTTTAAAGTAGGTGAGATTGCGGTTCTACTAAATCTGTGTTTTATTGGTATAGTTTGGAAAAATACAGCACCTTGGTGTTTGAAGAGAGAAAGCTGTTTGTAGGATTTATGCTAGAATCTGTTCTTAGACTCAGCATGATTGTACTAAAAATATCCCCTCTCAGTATATGATATGAGTAATTGGGTAGTATTGGTATTGTGGCATTAGAAAAGCTCCTTGTCCTTAAATCATTTTGCATGATATTTGAAATTCTTCTACTCCGAAGTTACCACAAAACTTTTCTTCTATCTCTAAAGACATATCCCAGTTTCTATACACATAGCAGTCCTATTTGTATAGTAATGAGTATTCTTTTCAAAAATAATTTTGACAAGGGACAATTTATATAGTTATTGAGTAGAGATATATTATTTTAGGTGATGTGTGGAACTAAACAGAAATTGTTTAAACTTATTCAACATAGTTACTTGAAGTTGGGTTAAGGAATGCAATTCAATTTTTGAATGGTATGTTTATGACTAATCCATGGTACAAGAGCGGTCACTGAGGGCATTATTTGAGTGGTTAGAGTATAGTTTTCAAAAATTGAATCTAGATTTTTTCTCCTTACCAACCTTTTAAATAATGTAACACAAATTAACAGCTACTTCATCTTCTCGATTGGAACCCACAAATTACCAAATGATGTATTTTTCGTATCATTTTCTTTCCCCTACTTTGACGTCACTTTTACCTTTAGTGTAGTTTTGACATTTCTATTTAATGTTTTATTACTGGTTGAAATTTTAATATAAAAAGAAAAACTTAGAACTTAGTTTATATTTAGGACCATTGGCATTTTACATCATGGATGAACTCAATGTAATTCAAGGCAAGCCCATTATGATTAGTGACCTATTTGTGTGGTTTTTTAATGGGAACAATAAAGAAAAATAAAGCTCTGTTAATGCATAAGCTATTTTCGATTACTCTCTGAACCCAGATATAAATAATGTTATATTACCAACCAAGGAGGTAATAAGGCGGGTGTTGCTTTGAGGCCAACTATGTGTATAATATCCCCTATTCAATATTTTTGAATTTTTACAAATATTTGATGAAATGCATAACCCACACACTTTCTGATCACCAAGATCTGGATGTGAGCAAGGTGAGAGTATATGATTATTGAGACACCAATTGGTGGCAAAGCACACAATTTAAATGAATGCAATAATTGGAAATTAAATTTTACAATTATTTTCTTGCCAGCATAGCTATCCAAACTTACATTACAGATAACATTTAATAATTAATATCACTCTAGCGGTAAACTGCACAGAAGATTTATAAATAAAATGTTATTTTAGTAATGCTGAAAAATTCACAAATAAACCCTTTAGACTTAACTTGATATCCAAGAGTAATATAACTTTCAGAAAATGTTAGTAGCAGCAGCAAAAATCTTCCAGATATATAAGAGCAGAAATATTATACTGAAATTTGAAATGGTAGTTAAGAGTCAAATTAAACCTCAGAATGGTGAATATATTGCAGCTGGTAATTATTGATTTCCTCTAAAGCTGAATAGCGACCTCAAATAATAATGAAGTACAGACCTGAACACTTATTTCAGCAGTCACAAACTTTAATATATTATTGTAGTAATGGTGCGTTTGGTACATAGCATGGTATGGTTTCCACAACATGGAATGCATCAAACAAAGATAATCGCCTAACCATCAAAATGTAGTTTGAGACTTAAATAGCAGTCCCATTGAACAATACAGCCTAATATTGAAATTGGTTCAGTTTCGTTTACATGGCGTGACCCTAACAAAGATTCCCACAATGCAGATTGATAGTCTTAATTGTTGCTACAAATATTTCTTCAAATTGGAGCTTCAACTGTACAACATTGAAGAGTTACAACAGATTTAGATGTAGAAAATATTCGTGAATAAACCCCTTAATCTTGTGCCTAGTATGACAGGCCAACAATACACTCAAGAAACTAGTACAACCAATACCGAAGATGATATGATAGTAAGAAGAACACAATTTCAGTGAAATAGATACTTGTATGCTGCAGAAATTATGTAACATTGTAACCAGCTATTCAAATGTTAAACCCAATAAATTGATGATGATGGAAAACCAGCGGTGCCACAATACAAAATTGATTTGAAGCCCAACACTAAAAACTCCACAAAATCTTCAAACCAAATTGAAATACATTCACACCAAATTGGAAATAAACCTAGTTTTCTAGTACGGCAATGTAGCAGTATGGATTATTGTACTAGTTGCAAGGATTATTTTAGCAACAATATGGATCACTATAGCAGCCATATGGATTACGGTAGCAGTTGTACAAATTATTGTAGCAGTCAATACAGATTATTGTAACGAATTTTGCAATCTAAAAACTTGAATAATACTCATAAAACTTGAACTCCTTCAAACTTTTAAACACTGGTGATACTTAAATGAAATCACTCGAATGGATAGAAGGGTTTTCGTCCTTAAATCCAGAAAAAAAATTTAAAGGGTTTTCATCCTCAGGCAAAAAGATCAGCACGAGGGTTCAATTTCAAAAACAAGGCTTTGATTACAAAACAATGGATAATTTTTCTCTAACCCAGCATCTTTTATAATCATTCGTTTGTTATTTTAAGCCTCCTCAAGAAGTTTTTTGAATTTTTTTTTCTTTTTTATTTAATATTTCAATTTGTCCCCTTCTATCACACTTTTGATGCATCTCAAGCCCTCTTGTAGGAAACCTATACAAAATCACTTTTAGGTATTTATTAATTTAATAATAAAACATAAGTGATCTTTTTATAAAATTAAAGTTATTTTTTGAACAACCTAAATTAAATTATTAAATTATTTCCTTAGATTGAAAAATGGGACATCACAATTGTGTACTTTTTGCTTGCTCCATCTCTCTCATTTAGCATACATTGAAAAAAAAGCTTCAACAGTCAGTTGGCAAGACTTTCTCACACACAAGAAATTGAGAACGCTTTGTAGAATTTGTAAGAAAAATTGATGGTTGATGAACAAGCTCTCTTAGTGGGTTTTGATGTTGTTTCTTTATTTACCAAAGCATATTTAATGGATATTGTCATGCTCATTAAGAATTTGGCTAACGAAAGCACTTCAATATTTGTTGAAATTTGTCTTCAATCCACTTCCAACCCTTTTCAATACTATAGATTTGAACAAATAGAAAGGGTGGTTGTGGGTTCCCGCCTCCTTTGTAGTTGTCAAAGTTAGGTGAGATCTCCTTAAATCGCTCACCCAACTTTCCTTGATTTCCTCAAATTAGATTCCTAATTTTGCTCATCCCTCTTTCTATATAATGTGAGGGATTTCTATCACAGGGATCTTTTAGTATTTTGCAACGAAGTGCTGCCCTTTTGGAAACAAATTGTGAAACTTTGTCTTCATACTTTGCGAACGAAATTTGATCAATAAAGAAGAAGATTGCAAGCCAGACTTTGTGTTGGATTCGATAATCTTGTGAATTGATCTCTATTGGTGGTAATTAGTAAGTGATATCTAAAAGACTAAGCAATTCATGTAAACTTTGTGTTACATCTTTTACTTAGATTTACATTTGTGTTTTGGTTAACTATGGTTGGATGATCTACAAGACTTTGCGCTTGTAATTGTTCATGTTGTTCGAGGAATTGCTGCATCTAAGAAGACTTTGTGCTTCTAATGCGACAAACAACACATATATCACAAATCCACCATTGATAAAGCTACGAAACGACTTTGTGCCTTCATGAGCTTTCCCTTTTACTTTACTTGTTTATTGTTAATTACTTCTGGTATCTCTACGCTTTGCTTTGATAAGATAGAGGTATTAGTATTACTACTAGTTGATCGTTTAAAGTTATTAAGAATTGAGAACTTCCAACAGTGAAGCATTGTAAACATCTCTGAAAAAATAGAGAAGGATGAATGTGACACACCCCCCCCCACTTCGTAAGTATTGTGTACATTGTGTAATTATTTTATTTGTTTTATCATCGCTTATGTCAGCAGTAAGAAGGGTGCCTCCCCTTTCTGAGAGGAGAGATTCATATCTCACATAGTTGTGGCTGAAGTCCTAGTTGTGTAATATATCAAAAATTTGATTACATAATTTTCACCCAACAGGGTTCCCACATAATTTTCAACATAGATTCAAGAAATTCTTGACACAAAGTCTCCTTATTCAAAGTTAACGCAAAAGAAAGACTCACATCCTAGAACCACAAAATGACTATATAAAATTCACAATAGCAAACGGCTAGTGAAGGATAAGAGTGGCAATATCATGACGAGATCTTGACTCAATCAGACCTAACATAATCAATCATTTACCAACTCAACCACAATAATCACTAAACGACACGGTATTCAATTAACCCAATCCATGCATCACAACATAATTACTCCAAGATTAAACACTACTTCAATTTTGCACCATTACAAACTCACCCAAACTCCACTAATCCAACACATCAATCCAACAACAACCAATTCGACAATACAACCAATCATCTTTAAGAATGACCTAATCATTCATGCCGGATACTCGTATAATCCTTACTATAGAATACTGATGCATTAAATAACATTCTTACTTTCACATTAACATATCTTAGCTATTAACTCTAATCTATTCGAATGCAACTCACAACAACTATAGTAACCAACACTTTAAAAGATTACCAACTTCATGCAAAATCGACCACAATAACCAATAGCAAAGTTAATCAACAGTACATCCAAGGGAGATATGACCGCACATCAAACAAGCAATAACATTTTAGCCATGATCTCAACCTAAAGATTGCAAATGAGATTGACATTAAAATAGATTATTTACTTGATCAAATTAAAAGATTTATATTCATATTTCAAGATAACTCTATCATCCATGAAGCAATCAAAATTCCAAAACTCTAGTACTAAAGTTTCACTTTACAATCATGCTATTAGGGTTATACAAAAGTAAGTTTCACAAGGATAATTTATGGTGTACCCTACACTACATTTAGTAACACTCTAATTACTTGCAATGATCACTAATTCAACTAACTATTAATAAGTTATAAAAACCAATAGATAAATATTTAGCTATTAAAGACAATGATATTTCTAGCTCAAACTCTATCTTAAACGCAAATTTCCTTTGTGAAATAAAACACAACTAAAGAAACAAAGTATTTAATTAACACAATTTCAGTTTCCATTATTCCACTAACTCCCTTATAATATCATTTACCTTAAGCTATCTAATTTGAACTATTTTATTAAATGATGCTCTACCCTTTTCTAGAATATTTCTTTTTATATAAGAATAATTGTCTTCACATGATTAAGTAACTTAAATAATAATAATAAAACATATAGAATATTTCTACTTAGTCTAATCTCCTTCTAATTAAACTAATCCTTCAACTGCCTAATTGGTCTAGTTTCTTGAAACAATGTGAACCATGAAGCATATTATCTCAATAGTTATCACTAGTTATAATTCAACTTACACAACCTCTAAACACAATCAATCATATTATTATTTTATTAAGTGAAAATCACTAATTGCTTTACTCGATCCATTTCATTTGATTTTACAAAACTACATGATATAAAATAGAATAAAAGTAAATAAACTCTAATGTTTCTCTACATTATTCTAGATGTATTCAATATAATTCAACTATTAAAGAATCAACTTCATCCGTTTTAACTAATTTTCCCATAGTTATCTAAATGCTTACTTATTTACATTCCAACTAGGTGCATAAATCAACTTTCCTATTTTGATTTCTAAATCCATTATTCTAATGTAACCAATTAATTTGCATAAGCAAGAATATATATTTTGGGAAATCCTTAGATTTTTCAAAATCTGACGATCTGGGTCTCTTCAAAGCAAAATTGTCTACAAAACCTAGACCTTAGTTTTTTGGCCCTACCTTTTAGGAAATCTTGCATGATCTTGCTTTTTTGGGAAAAACTTAGATTTTTCAGAATCTGACGATCTGGGTCACTTTAGAATAGGATTGCCTACAAAACTGAGACCTTGGTTTTTTTCTAAAATCTATCTTTTCTTGAAGAAAAGTCAGCTATCTATTTTTAGCTCTTGTGCAGAAATTTTTCGAACATAGGTGTGTTTACAATCAAAAGTCAGGTTTTTCGACATGCAGTACTCTCCAACAAAAATCAGGACCAAATCAGTGTTGCTCCACGATTTCCTGAGAACATTCAAAACCGACTTGCATCATGTGCTTCTAGTGTTTTATTTGCATGCTTTGCAAGGCGTAGGAAACATTGCAGTCAAGAATCTTGATCATTCCAAGTTGCTCACAGTAGCTTCTATCCCCATCTCAGTGTAGAGCCTTGAATTTGTAATTGTTTGTGTCAAGCATTACAATCCAACTTCACAAGAAATCATATCAGCAAATGGGCATATTATTTGCAGCCTCAGGCCAAAATATAGTGAGAAATGTTTCACCATACCATCATGAATGGAAAACTTCATCGTATTGTTGAAGAATGTGAAAAGGTGTGGTATGTGCAAAAGGACAAGTGTCGGAAAAGAATGGCTCAAAAGTGGTTGAAAGAGATGTAGAATACTTTGTCAAGGAATATTGGGAGTGGTGAGTTCAAGGATGAATTTGCAGTCATGATTACTTTGCTCAACCGAGTCATAGGTCAAGCAGAGGCCAATAAATTTCAGCCTTGGATGTTTTACATCATTTCCCATATTGTTGAAAAAACAAAACACTATGACTGGCCAACATTAATCAGTGATTGTCTCCACCATCAAATGACAGAGTTCTTCAAGGCCCATGAATTCCACATAATATCCTACCTCGTATATTTAATGGCCTTTCAAGGCAAGTTTAGAGGTTTGAATGTCGCTAGAACTCAGGGTGTTCAATATGTGTATGATCATTACCCATAGTTAGAGTTTTCAAAATATGAAGCGGCGTTACAAGTGGGTGAATGATCTGTTCTTGATGCATATGGTGCGAGATCTTGATAATGAGTTGCATATATAGATTTCAGCAGATTGCATGTTAGCAATGACAGAGTGGGTTGATTGGTTTATCCAATTTCCCACATTCTCCTACATAAGAGTATATAGATTTTCAGGTGATATAGCCATGCTACCTAGATATCTAATGGATGAGGTCATGTTCATGGAATTTCTAAGGCAAGTACATGAAGTGCACACATTTTTGTGTAAGAGATACAAGTCTGCATTGAGTTTCTCGTTTGAGATAAGCATATATAGATGCAAATTAGCAGCTGATGCTAAGTTGATGACTAATAAAATGTCAAGGTTTGGTCTCAAGGTTTTCAAGGAGAGACATTCATATGATCCTTGTGGTGTCTTTACAGTCCTTCTTGGTCAGAATCACGTACATGCCTATAGTTGAAGATTTCTAGACTAATTGTGGAGATGAGTTTGGAGTGCGCAAACGCAATTACAATAGACTTACCCTTCAACAGATGGTTGATTTCTTATCAGAAGATGTGGAAGATCTTTCAGATGATGATGGGGAAGTCCTACTTCCCATGTATGCTTGAGATCAGGTCGAACAATGACCACTTTCACAAGTAGATTGGTTCGCCAAAGAGGGTACCTCAATTGAGGAAAGAACATGCTGAGTTATCAAGAACAGTAAGAAGACACAAAAATTAGCTATTCCAGTTGCAGAGCCGCCAATAGTTCAATCATCTCTTCCTTATTCTTCTAAATCAAAACCGAGAGTGAAGCTATGAGCGACCCTCCAGAAGATACAAAGATTAGCACAATGACGAAGAGCTTAAAGGAAAAGGTGAATCGGCCGGAACAGTCAGTAGATGCACCAAAAGTTCTAGTTGAGTCAGCACCACAAGTTGAATCAAAGCCTCCATCTCCTGTTCTTCCGTTGTTGCCAAGGCCTTCTCCTATTCATATAGATTCAGAAGGCGATTCACCAGTTCACAACATCTCAACACCTATTGATCCATCAGGAGTTGTTGGAGCTAGAATCGATCCTCCCAGAGAAGTTAGTAGAGACTCCTCGTCTTGGCTTGAGAACTTGCTGGGAAGGAAGAGGAGTAAGACTTCTTATCAGTTGAACTTTGCAGAACTTGATAGCATCTACCAAGACACACCAGAAAAAAAACTTAAGAAGCAAGTTCATATGAAGAAGAGTTATGATGGCAAGATTATCCTTGAGTTACTCACACCTCCAAAGGACAAGAACGTTGATGAGGTTGAAATTGATGACTTCAAGGTTGTCAAAGCCAATCCCGATAGAAGCACTCGACATACTTATGTGAATCTCTTCGAGGTTGCAGCTGATAATCTGAAGGAACGAGTGCTCAAGGATGGAGAATATAAGGTAGCTCTCAAGGCTGAGATCTGACAACTACAGCAGTATGTTTCCAATCTCCTTCATGGTACTTCACAAGCCACTTTGTTGCTTCCACAGATTTTGGAGTCACCTGTAGATCAACATCAACTGAGTTAGTTGGTCATATATGGAAAACATATGAGATATTGGATAGAAGAATTCATCACCAAGGGAAAATTTATCCTTGCAGAGATGTACCAATTGAGGTATAAAGCTCATGATCTTCGCTCAAGGATTCAGGAGTTTGAGCAGAATATAGTGGAATGGAAACCAAGAGATGAGACCGTTATTTCTGAGTTGAGGATGGTTTATGATTTAGTCATTACAGAAGAACACAAGAAGAAACCTTTTGATTGGAGAGAACAACACCTTTTCAAGGTAAAAACCTACAAAGGAATATTTGTAGAATTGGCTACATATAGACAAAAGGTTGCTAATACTCTCAATTTCATAAGAACATTTGTGTCGCAGATCCCTTGTCAAGATCGACATGAAGACGAAACTTGCTTTGATCTCGGTGAAGTGCAAACAAAGTTTCAAAACCTTGTCTTTGGCAGTTTTAATGGTGATCCTGTTGCTTGCAAGATGAATCATGTTGCAGCTAAAGAGAGAGGATAATTTCTAAGTTTGATCGCAAAGGGTGAGGAGATGCTGGAAAAGCATTGTTGTTTTGGATAGTATCAGTGTTCCTGATGAAGAGGCAGTTAACAACTTTTTGGAGGATACGATTTCACAAGTTATCAATGAGTGAGCCACTAGTTGAAGCATGCAAATATTTCTAGGAATAAAACTCAAGTAAAGGCAGCAGTTAACTTGATGCCTTTTCCAAGTTAAATTGGTTGTTCTCATTCATGCTTATCTATTCTTTGAAAATATCAAATGTATAGTTGGAGATTTTTTGTTGCTAACTCAGTTAACTAATGTTAGCAGTTAGTTATTTGTTTTGTTATCTTTTGTTTAGTTTTAGAAATAAAAGCTTGCATGTTGGCAAGACTAGTTGTTAAAAATAAGGAGATTTTAGGGCTCCCTACTCCTTGTTTGTGTATAAATAACGTATCCTTGCTCAATTATTTTTAACCTTTGTTGTGATAATCAATTGCTCAGACTATTTTTCCTACAACATTGTTATTCAAAATTTGTTCACTTTTGTTTCAAGTGTTATCTGGTTTGATCGCATATTGTAAGCCTACTTTGCTTTAATTTGTTGTCCCTGAAGTGTATTTGTTGTTATAAAATTGAGGAAGAAAATCTCACGCCTATCTTGCTCTGATCTACTGTCTCAATCTATTTCATTACTTTATCTTATGTTTTTCTTTTGTAATCTTTATTTCAGCTTACATCTAATAAGTACAATGAGTCTTCGAGTGTGTTCTAGAAGCGAGTTTATTTAAGCTTTTGTGTCAAATCAATCATTCCTTATTTACTTCTAATTCTCAGGCTCTGAATTTACTTGAGTTATTGGAAGCATTATTAGAATAGGCTTAGTTGTAGTTTGAAGTTACGAAACCAGAGAAAACTTCAACTACAACACAAAGTATTTTATAACCTTGTGCTCTCAGCTGAGAAATAAAAAGATTGGCAGTAGTTTAGTATTTCTTTTTAAGCATAATCAGCAAAGAGGGAGATTCCCCTCCTAATTGGAAGAGCAGTCTAACTGTGCATAGCTATCCATTTCTAATCTGCATTCCAAAGGCGTGAATTGAAACACCAACAGTTTTATGGCACCCACCATGGGGCACGAGGCATAAAACATCAAGAAAGCTTACGCTTTATGGCACGGGAATGACCATTTGGAATCCTATTGCTCTTGTTCAACAACCAGATCGTATTGCTCTTATTATCCAACTAAATCTTACGCGAGTTGAAAGTGAGCAAATAGACATCATTAGTATCCTAATGACTTTCGTATTCGAGAAAAAGGAAACCCCTGCTCAATGGAGAAACACGACTACTATTCTTGGTGAAGAAAAAAAAGTTGATCTTGCAGCCGTAAGACTAGTCTTACCGCCTCCTTCCTGGGAATAGATAATCTTGGCTTACAGGGTTTATACAAGGAGGAGAGGTGTTGTTGCAGATCTATCCTTTCATGAAAAAAAAATTGGAGAAGCATCCAATGCAGATCCTGAGATCCAAGAAGAATTTGAAGAAAGATCTGAGATCTAGCCAAAAGCAATGGGAGATAACCACGATTATGTTGTCCATAACCATGCTAACAATAATCACAAATATCCACCCCCATTACCTTGGGGTAACAAAATTGGACTGTTAGCTTTACAAGGATATCATGAGTTTCCTAAAGGGTCAAGGAAGCACTTTCCCTGATTTCACGGCGATGGAACTCAACACCCAGATGAACATATTTATGCATTCACATCGGCTTGTGTCGTTTTGCATGTATCACATGAACACATTATTGTGTCTCTTCATAGAGACTCTTACAGGAAATGTTGTTGACTGGTTCAATCACCTAGAGTAAGGCATTATTACAAGCTGGGAAACTATGAGTGAGAAATTCTTGGCGAGATTCAAGCCCGTTGAAGACAGTCACCGATTGTTTGCCCAACTCTCAAATTCAAAGATGGAACTCAATGAACCTATGAGGGAATTTGTGGCAAGGTTTAACTTCCTGGTCACACATCTTTCTCATACACTCAATCCATCACCAAAGATTATGTTGAGCAGTTTCATAAATGCTCTTCCATCTAAGATAGCCTTTTTCTTAAGATCGGCTAATGAAACAGAATTGACAACCACACAAGAAAATTCCATCAAGATTGAAGATAACATGATCACTTTCAAGAAGATGAAGATAGATTCTATCAAGCCTCTAGTTTAGATTTTTGCAGATCCATCGCTACAAAAGGTAGCTAATGAGATGACTATTATCAAGAGATAGTTGCCTACTCAGGGGCAACCAACACTACCACCACCACCATATCAATCTCAACAATCATTCTAGCCAAAGAGAATAATTTTCAACCTTTCAATAATTACAGGCCACAGTTGCCAGCACCTCCACCAAGACAAACAGTTGAGGCTGAGAAATTTATGGTATTTTGTTCTTTCCATGAGACCAACGAACATACCAGTTCCACATGTCGTGAAAATTTAAGAATGAATCAAGTCATGGTATACACTAAAGTTGCACCCAGTTCAAGTTTTATACCTACACCAAGTTTGAATGTTGTCTTACCACAGATGAACAACTTTGATGGCAACTCTGCTACAAGATACTTTCATAGTGAACACATTAATAAAGAAGAAGAATATTTTTGTCAATACTCTCTTGCGGTAAATCATGATAATTTTTCAACACTTGTGTTTACACGTGCTCAGCATTTTAAGGCACAGAAAGAAGAGAGATTGAAATCAAAGGAAAAGGGTAAAGAGGTGGCTTCCACTTCTAATCCTAAGCCTTCACATGAGAATTCTAAAGAGTTTCTCAAGACCCATCTTTAGCAAATTTTGACATTGTAGACTCCATGATGAAGACAGGCGCAGATTTCTCAGCTGGAGTATCTTTAGGACCATCTGGAACAGTTGGATCGAATTCTCAAGTTTGTAAAGAAAGAAGTTGTCATTCAACCTACATTGCTCGAATCATTTGTGCCAGTGGAATAAAGCCTAAACCTTTCTATATATCTTTGTATATAGGAGGATCAAATTGAGCAATTGCATCATAGATTCAAGAGCCTCAAACAATGTGATGCCTCTACAAGTAATGAATGCATTGGGACTTTCATGCACTAAGACACAGGACAAGTGTTATTTGCTTGTGTCTAAGTTGGTGTCATTGGTCAATTAATTCAAAAATGCTCAAGTAAGGTTGGAAGCTTGTCCAGAGAAGAAGATAATGATGACCATCCTAGTAGCTGACATTCCAACTAGCTACAGGATTTTGCTAAGTAGAAGCTTCTGCAAAGATCTTGGAGGAGAGATTCAATTGGATTGGTCATTCGTAACAATTCCATTGAAGAAAGGTAGTTTCAAGCTGGAGCCAAAGGCCAAATCTCGATTTACGGTGGTGAAATCCCAGGATCCTCAAGCACAAGTATTATATCAAGAAATGGGTCCTGGTAATTATGTTATGTGATCAGAAATTACTGAAGAAAGGCAAGACATTATATGTTCTACGAACAAGTCAATAGAAGATCCAAACTTGTGGACTATGCAGTTTGATGGGAGTTGCTCGATAGCAGGTTCAGGAGTAGGAGCTGTGATAATCTCTCCCGAAGGTCATTTGTATCCATTTGTGTACTGCTTGCAATTTGAATGCACAAATAATACAATGGAATACGAGGCGCTTTTACTAAGTCTTAGGAATGCAAAAGATATGGGTATCAAATTACTCAAAGTTGAAGGTGACCCAGAGTTGATCGTGAAACAAATCAAAGATCAATTTCAAGTAAGAAAAGATCACCTTCAGCATTATAGACAAAGGGTGTGGAATGCAATCGACTGGTTCGAAGCATTTGATATCAAATTCATTCCCCGTGTAGACAATAGCAGAGCAAATTCCCTTGAAGTATCAACTGCTCTTTTCATGCCACATTATGATTTTCATCAAAATGCATTTGCTATTGAGCTCATATACAAGCCAGTTGTCCCCGACAACTGCAACAACTGGCAAGTCTTCGATGACAATGAACATATTGAAGATTTTCTTGGCATGGAAGATAATTTTAAAGGATTATTCTTTGAAGGAAGTTTGTTTCCTTTTAGAGAATCAATAATAGAGGATTCTGAAGAGATAGATTCAGGTATTATCCAGTTGAAAGGAAAGCAGATTCCCAAGGGTCTAGTGTCCTTCGAGAATATATTTGATAGGCATGATAGATATGTCCAATATTAGAGGAACTCTTGTGATAAGACCTCTGTTGGACATTATCAAGTAAAAATTGGTACTAAAGACAAGCCTCGGCTTGTTAATTTGGGCAAGTGTTGTACTGCAGAAGAGAGTGAGAAGTTCATCTCTTTGTTCAAGAAATATTGAGATGTTTTCGCTTGGTCATACAAAGACTTAAAGGTCTTCACACCCAAAGAATTGTCTCATACAATTCCTCTTAAACTTGATGCCAAGCCCTTTAGGAAAAAGCAATGACACTATAATCCTCGAATTCAAGATACAATCTATGCGAAGATTTAGAAGATGGTGGATGCAAAGATCATTTTTTTGATTCATCATTCCACTTGGGTGTCAAACATAGTTCCTGTGTGTAAGAAGAATGGAGAAATTTGAATTTGTGTGGATTTCAGGAACTTAAACCAATCGTCCCTCAAGGATAATTATCCCTTGCCAATCATGGAACATACCTTGCAGACAGTCACTGGTTCAGAAATACTGTCATTACTTGACAGTTTTTTTGGGTACAATCAAATTGCAGTGACAAAAGAAGATCAGTTCAACACAACATTCACTACCCCATGGGGTACGTTTTCCTATGAAAGGATTCCTTTTGGCCTTATCAATGTCGGTGCTACATTTCAGAGAGCCATGGATTTGGTGTTTGGGGATTTGAAGAACAAATTAATTATCGTCTACCTTGACGACCTCACCACTTTCTCAAAGAAGCGAGGAGATCATTTTTCACACTTAGTGAAAGTGTTTGAAAGATGCAGGTATCATAAGATTTCCTTAAATCCTAAGAAGTCCATTTTTGCAGTGATGGAGGGCAAGTTTCTTGGCCACATTTTCTCCAAGGAAGGAACTCGAATTGACCCTAGTAGGGTTGATTCCATCATAAACTTGTCTCTTCCAACAAGAAAAACTGGGGTACACTCCTTTGGTAAAGTGAATTTCATATGAAGGTTTGTGCCAGACTTCTCAAAGCTGACAAAAGATATATCTGCTATGATGAAGAAAACGTCTTCCTTCAAATGGATAGAAGAAGGTAAGAAGGTGTTCGTCAAGATAAAAGAAGCCATCATCCAAGCACCAGTGTTGGTCCGTCCTAAATTTGATAAGGATTTTATCCTTTGTTTTTACGCATCAGAACACACTATATCTTCCATATTGACACAAAAATTGAATGAAGAAACCAAGTCTCCAATTTCTTTTATGAGCAACAGTTTCAAGGACAGTGAGTTTCAGTATTCTTAAATTGAGAAGAATGCATATGTAGATGTTAGAGCTATGAAGAATTTCATATTTTATATATTGAACTCCCACACAACAATATATGTCACTGATCCAGCGGTTAAAAGTGTGTTAACTCAATAGGAGATTGGCACAAAGAGAGGTAATTGGGTCGCAAAAATTCAAGAGTATGATTTGGAGATCAAGCCAACCAAACTCGTTCGCGGGAGAGGTCTTTGTCGGTTGATAGCAGAGGATGGTGATTAAAAGAACCAGGCCAATGGTGAACCCGAACTTGAGATTAAAGAGGATCTTCCCATGGTCCTATTGGTTGATTCTACAGATGAATGGTATGTTGAGATATGGTACTTTTTGACTTATGGTGAATGTCCAAATCACATGGACAAACAACAGAAGAGAACATTAAAGTTGAAAGCACAAACTTATGTGCTTATGAATAATGTTCTATCCAAGAAAGGGCTTGATGGAACATTTTTATTATGCGTCAACAAGGACCAATAATGGTGTTTGTTGGAAGCATTTCACAATGAGGCATGCAGTGGCCACTTTTCATCAAGGGTTACAGCATTTAAAATCCTGCGAGCGCAATTTTTCTGGCTAACTATGTTTCACAATGCATATGATTGGGTGCACAAATGTCAGATGTGTCAGCAGTTTGTTGGCAAACTTAAGTTGGCAGTCATTCCACTCAGGCCATTCGTCATCGATGCTCCATTCCAACAATGGGGATTAGATTTTGTACGTCCTATCAATCCATGTTCCAGTAAAGGGCATATTTATGTCCATACAGCTACAGATTATTTCACGAAGTGGGTTGAGGCTATTCCAACCAAGCGGGCTACCTCGGAAGTTGTGTGATTGAAGGAGAATATTATTTCACGCTTTGGGGTACCACACAAAAATGTGACAGATAATGCAACAAGTTTCTCATATGAGGAAATAATGGAATTTTGTTTTGATCACGACATCACTTTGTCACACTCATCAGATTATTACCCTCAGGGTAATGGACAAGTTGAGTCATCAAACAAGAACATCGTCACAACCATATGCAAGTTAGTTGACTCCAATCAACGAACTTGGCACAAAATACTTTATGACGCTCTCTGGGTTGACAAAATCACTCCCAAGAGAGGCATTGGTACTTCACCCTTTATTATCATGTATGGTACGGAGGCTATACTACCTATTACACTGGAGTTGTCTGCTTTCTAGCTGGCATCCGTAGTGGAAGATGGTGAGTTCAAAGATCCAATTTAGAAGCGCATCTTATACCTGATGAAGCTAAAAGAAGAAAGGGTGGAGGTTGTTGATAGAATTACTCAGTATCAAGAACGAGTGAAGAAAATTTTTGATAAGAAGGCTCATCAACGAGACTTTGAGATTGAAGATGAAGTCCTATTATGGGACAAGAGACATGAGCCCAAGGGAATGCATGGAAATTTTGATTCCTTGTGGCTAGGTCCGTTCAAGATCCACGAGTTCGCAGGGAGGGAAATATCTAAAGCACTTCATTCCTTCGGGGATGGAGTGATTTTCCTTTCAGTCTTTTTCTATTTTCGTAATGTGTTTCCCCTTTCTGTAATGTTTGCGTTATGTCGTGATGTGTTTCCCTGTTTCGTAAAGTTTTCATCGTGTTCTAGGTAATTAGGTAGTCTTGTTTTAGGTGATTTTAGGGAAGTTCCAATTGATAGGTGTTAGGAAATGATCTTGACTCTATTTCCCAACTAATAAGACATTGGTCTACGCTTAAAAGTCTAGAGGTTATCAGTTCTCCTATGCCATAAGTATCCAACATGGTCCCCAGACAGAGCCAATTATAATGCTCAAAATTTTAAAAAAATTATTGATTAAGGCATTTTGGTAAAATGGTCAAAGTCTTGTAAAAATTGTCGTCAAAATTTCTAAAAATAGACTTGATTTAGGGTTTTTTGGGTTTGTTGTCAAATGGATGCTGGCAAAATTTTCTAAAAATTAAAATTTCTATTTTTAGAAATGTCTAAAAATAGAATCTTTGATTGGAGGGCTCAAACTGATTTTGATTGGTTAAAAATACTTCCCGATCAGGCTTGTCTAGTTAGAATTGTCAAAAGATCAGTAGTTCTCTAGTGGGTCTATTTTGTTTTTTTAGAAGGTAAATCAGGACCTCTGAGGTCATCAATGGAGGAAGGTCAACTGCTAGGTGTCAGATTTGAAGTCTCAAATGTTGGTGACTTGAAACGGCGAAAGATCAATGTGAAATGAGGGAAATCTAAAAATAGCAAAATCTGTAGTATTCTAACACTGGGAAACCCAGGCGCCTTTCAACGCTTGGTTTTCCAGTCAATTTTCAACTTCCAATGACAGTCAACGCAGTCAGCAAAGGTGGTCAACGTAGTCGACAAAGGTGGTGAATGGAAAACGAGGAAATTTGAAAATCTCAAAAAATAAACTGTCTAGAGAAAAAAGGTGCCTTATTTCAAGGAAGGCGCCTATGGTTTCATCCCTTAGAAAATTTTACTCATTTTTCGGAAAGTGTGGAATCTCCTCCGTTAGCCCGGTTCCAGTTGTGCAAAAAATAGTCAAAAGCATTTTTTGGGGTTTGAAAAGCTGGAGGTCATCTCATATATGTTTAGGCTCTTCAACGAATCCATCATCCAGTTTAGAGGATTTGTCGGACGCCAGGAATTGCAGATCAAATAGAGGTGTTTCACACAAAATGGAAAAAGTCGAAGAGAAAATTGAAAATCCTCAAAATAAAACCGTCTGGAGATGTTGGGCACCTTTTTTCAAGGAGGGCGCCCAAGTCTTCAACACTTAGAATTTTTTTTGTGTTTTTCGGAAAACATTAAAACTTCTTCGTCAGCCTAGTTCCAACTTTCAGAAAATTAGTCATATGCAGTGACGGAGGCTGGAAAAGGGTACCATTCAACTCAGATATGATCAGGCTTGCCAAATTGACTGACTTTCAAACTTTGTTATTCACCAGCTGCCCGAAAACAAAGATCAAACAGGGGTTGACGACTTCACATGAAACGGAGAAAGCAAAATTTGAAAATCTTGGAAAAATGGTTAACTCTAGAGATGTTAGGTGCCTTTTTTCAAGGAGGGTGGCCAAATGTTTATTCCTTAGAAAAAAATTTACCCCCGCCATGTTTTCTTCCATTTCTTCTCCATCAACAATTTTCAAGGTGTACAATCATGATCAAACGTCGTCAGATGTCGATACGGAGCTGGGGATCACTTTAGCAATGGTCAAAGATGATATTTCCATGGTCAAATAGAGATTATTAGTTGACAGTGCCAATTTGATAGATTGTCAAAGTCAGAAGTAGGCTCTAGCGAAAACACGAAAAGCAAAAAATTGAAAATCACAAAAAAAATCTTTGGCAAAGTCAGATGCCTTATTTCAAGGAGGGCGCCCAGCTCTCCATGCCTTAGCTGTTTTTCAATTTTTGTCATGCAGTTTTTAGAAACGTCCTCATACGCATGTTCTTTTTTCAACTATAAAAGAGGAATTCATTGTTTTATGCAAATGATGTCATATTTTTTATGCAAACGATGTCATATATTTTTGCATGCAGACTCCAAAATAATAGGGTTTTGCATGAAAGTGCTTTTTTCTCCAAACCCTATTTAAGAAAGATTTGAGCATTAATTCTTCACAATTTGCAGGTTAGCTTTCAAAGGAAGAGACATGAAAATTTCTTCTCATCAAGATTTGGAGGCTCAAACAAAGTAATTTTTTAGTGTTCTTCGTGGATTCGAGATTGGGAAGCACAAAGGCATGCTTTTGCATGGTCTATTTTTCTAGGGCATCACATTTCAGAAATAGGTGGTCAAAATTTTCAAGTTTCATCAATCTGGGTCTACTTGTTTTTATTCCTCTTGAAGATTCAAAAATTTCAAAAATTTGCATGTCAACCCCTATTTTTTAAGAAATCATCAATGTTTGGGAAATCCTCAGTTTTTTCAAAATCTAACAATTTGGGTCTCTTTAGAACGAAATTGTCTACAAAGCGCAAACCTTATTTTTTTTGGCCCTATTTTTTAGGAAATCTTTCATGATCTTGTTTTTTTGAGAAAAACTCAAATTTTTCAAAATCTAACGAACTGGGTCACTTCAGAATAAGATTATCTACAAAACTCAAACCTTGGCTTTTTTTCAAAAATTTGCCCTTTTTAAACAAAAGTCACCGATCCATTTTTAGCTCTTGTGAAGGACTTTCCAAACATAGATGTGTTTACAATCAAAAGTCAAGTTTTTCGACATGTAGTACTCTCCAACAGAAATCAGGACCAAATCAGTGTTGCTCCATGATTTCCTAGGAAAATTCAAAACCGACTTGCATCATGTGCTTCCAGTGTTTTATTTGTGTGCTTTTCAAGGCGTAGGAAACATTGCAATCAAGAATCTTGATCATTCTAGGTTGCTTGTAGCAACTTCTATCCCCATCTTAGTGCAGAGCCTTGAATTCGTAATTGCTTATGTCAAGCATTATAATCCAACTTCACGAGAAATCATATCAGAAAATGGGCATATTATTTGTAGCCTCAAGCTGGAAGATATTGAGAAAATTTTTTCCATACCATCATGGATAGAAAACTTCATCGTATTTATTGAAGAATGTGAAAAGGTGTTGTATGCACAAAAGGATGAGTGTCGAAAAAGAATGGCTCAGAAGTGGTTGAAAAGGACGAAAAATACTTTGCCAAGGAATATTGGGCATGGTGAGTTCAAGGATGAATTTGTAGTCATGATTACTTTTCGCTCAACCGAGTTACAAGTCAAGTAGAGGCCAATAAATTTCAGCCTTGGATGTTTTACATCATTTCCCAGATTCTTGACAGAACATAACACTATGATTGGCTAGCATTAATCAGTGATTGTCTCCACCGTCAGATGATAGAGTTCTTCAAGGCCCATGAATTCTACATGATATCCTACCTCATATATCTAATGGCCTTTCAAGGAAATTTTAGAGGTTTGAATGTCGTTGGAACTTTGGTTGTTCAACATGTGTATGATCATTAGCCACAATTAGAGTTTTTGGAATTTGAGCGGCGTTATAAGCGGGTGAATTATCTATTCCTGATGCATATGGTGCGAGATCTTGATAATGAGTTGCATATATAGATTTTAGCAAATTCCAGATTGGCGATGGCAGAGTAGGCCAATTGGTTTATCCAATTTCCCACGTTCTCCTACATACAAGTATATGTTTTTTCATGTGATCCAATCATGCTACCTAGATATCCAACAAATGAGGTCATGTTCATGGAATTTCTAAGGCAAGTACACGAAGTGCACACATTTTTGTGTAATAGATGCAAGCCTACATTGAGTTTCTAGTTTGAGATGAGCATATATAGATGCAGATCAATAGTTGATGCTAAGTTGATGAGTGATGAAATTTCATATGATCCTCGTGGTGTCTTTGCAACCCATCTTGGTCAGAATCATGCACATGTGTCTACAGTTAAATATTTTTGGACTAATTATGGAGATGAGTTTGAAGTGCACAAACATAATTATAGCAAACATACCCTTTAGCAGATGGTTGATTTCTTATCAGAAGATGTGGAAGATCTTTCAGATGATGATGTGGAAGTCCTACTTCCCATCTATGCCCGAGATCAAGTCAAACAATAGCCACTTTCACAAGTTGATTGGTTCACCAAAGAGGGTACCTTAATTGAGGAAAAAATGAGTTAAGTTATCAAGAACAACAGGATATTCTTGAACAGTAAGAAGAAACAAAAGGAAGCTATTCCAGTTGCAGAGGCGCTAATAGTTCAGTCATCTCTACCTTCCTCTAAATCAAAACTGAGAGAAAAATCAATGAGCAATCCTTTAGAAGATACAAAGATTAGCAGAATGACAAAGAGCTTAAAGGAAAAGGTGGATCAACAGGAATAATCAACAGATGCACCAGAAGTTCCAGTTGAGTCAATACCACAAGTTGAAGGAGAACCTCTATCTCTTGTTTTTTCGTCATCGCCAAGGCCTTCTCCTATTCATATAGATTCAGAAGGTGATTCACCAGATCGCAACATCTCAACACCTATTGATCCATCAGGAGTTGTTGGAGCTGAAACCGATCCTACCAGAGAAGTTAGTAGAGACTCCTTGTCTTGGCTTGAGAACTTGTTGGGCAAGAAGAGGAGTAAGACTTCTTATCAGTTGAACTTTGCAGAACTTGATAGCGTCTACCAAGACACAGTAGAAAAAAAACTTAAGAATGAAGTTCATATGTAGAAGATTTCTGATGGCGAGAATAGCCCTGATTTTTCCACACCTCCAGAGGACAAGAACGTTGATGAGGTTGAAATTAATGAATTCAAGGTTGTCAAAGCCAATCTCGGTAGAAGCACCCAGTATACTGATGTGAATCTCTTCGAGGTTGCAGTTGATAATTTGAAGGAATGAGTGCTCAAGGATGGAGAAGATAAGGCAGCCCTCAAGGCTGACATCTGACAACTGCGGTAATATGTTTCCAATCTCCTTCATGGTACTTCACAAGCTACTTTATTGCTTCCACAAATTCTAGAGTCACATGTAGATCAACATCAACTAAGCCAGTTGGTCATATATGGAAAACATATGAGAGATTGGATAGAAGAATTCATCACCAAGGGCACATTTATACTTGTAGAGATGTACCAATTGAGGTATAACACTCATGATCTTCACTCAAGGATACATGAGTTTGAGCAGAATATAGTGAAAAGGAAACCAAAATATGAGTTCGCTATTTTTTACTTGAGGACGACAGTAATTACAAAATTACACAAGAAGAAACTTTTTGCTTGGAGAGAACATCACCTCTTCAAAGTAAAAACCTATGAAGCTATATCTGTAGAATTGGTTGGATATAGATAGAAGGTTGCTAATACTCTCAAGTTTGTAAGCACATTTGTGTCGCAGATCCCTTGTCAATATTGACATGAAGATGGCACTTACTTGGATCTCAGTGAAGTGCAAACAAAGTTTCAAAATCTTGTCCATGACAGTTTTAATGGTGATCCTATTGCTTGCAAGATGAATCATGTTGCCGCAATGTCAGCAAAATTTGATAAAGCAGTTGAATAGAGAGGAGAATTTCTAAGTTTGATCGCAAAGGGTGAGGAGATGTTGGAAAAGCAGTATGTTGTTCTAGTTAGTATCAGTGGTCCTTATGAAGAGGCAGTTAACGGCTTTTTGGAGGATATGATTTCCTAATTTATCAATGAGTGAGCCACCAGTTGAAGCATGCAAAGATTTCCAAGAATAGAACTCAAGTAAAGGAAACACTTAACTTGATGCCTTTTCCAAGTTAAATTGGTTGTTCTCATTCATGCTTATCTATTCTTTGGAAAAGTAAACGTATAGTTGGAGCTTTTCTTGTTGTTAAATCAATTAACTGATGTTAGCAATTAGTTATTTGTTTAGTTATCTTTTGTTTAGTTTTAGAAATAAAAGTTTGCATGTTGGCAAGACTAGTTGTTAGAAACAAGGAGATTTTAGGGTTCCCTACTCCTTGTTTGTGTATAAATAAGGGTAGCCTTGCCCATTTATTTTTAACCGTTGTGATATCAAATTTTTGAGCCTATTTTTCTTGCAACATTGTTATTCAAAATATGTTCACTTTTGTTTCAAGTGTAATCTGGTTTGATCACATATTGTAAGCCTACTTTGCTATAATTTTGTTGTCCCAAAAGTGTATTTTCTATTATAAAATTGAGGAAGGAAATCTCATGCCTATCTTGCTTTGATCTACTGTCTCAATCTATTTAGTCCTTTGTCTTATGTTTTGCTTTCATAATCTTTATTTCATCTTACATATAATAAGTACAATGAGTCTTCGAGTGTGTTCTGGAAGTGATTTTATTTAAGTTTTTGTGTCAAATCAATCATTCCTTATTTATTTCTAATTCTCAAGCTTTGAATTTACTTGAGTTATTAGAAGCATTAATATAATAGGCTTATTTGTAGTTTGAAGTTGCAAAACCAAAGAAAACCTCAGTTGCAATGCAAAGTGTTTTATAACCTTGTGCTCTCAGCTGAGAAATAAAAAGATTGGCAGTAGTTTAGTATTTTTTTTAAGCATAATCAACGAAGAGGGAGCTCCCCTCCTAATTTGAAGAGTAATCTAATTCTGCATAGTTGTTTGTTTCTAATCCGCATTCCATAGGTGTGAATTGAAATTCCAACATTATTATTACTACCTATCCATGATAACTAAAATTCAAGGTTTTTAGTATAAAAATAAATAAAAAATACATGAGAATATAGGTGACTTTGGGAGGATGGAAAGTTGCAAGAGCTTGGTAGGAAGGGAAAACGAATTTTTCAATTTTTTTGAGCATAAAAGAAATGATGTCGAAGAGTAGCAAAAACAACAAGGATGATGGTGTAGATCACCAAGGGTGGAAGGAAAGACGTGTTAGGATAGGTGACGTTAAAATTGCTTTCCTAAGTCATTTCATGTGTCTCCACATTCCTTGGAAAGTGTTTTCAGGGACATGAGAGACAAAATTTATTATTTATTTACCCATGAGAAATTGTAATTGCATTCATAGAGGTGGACACTTGTCGATGACGATTACAAGGTATAATGGAGGAATATTCCATCTTGACATCCATTTGGGAGTGGGGTCAACTTGACTTGCATATGGTTGCATGTTGGCATTTGTCATTTGCATGCCATTCAAAGTTGGGCACCCAAGTTTGCATGTAATTGCATGTGTTTTTTGTGGAGCTATTGGAGTAGTCAGAGAGTTATTGGGTACCTGGGATTGACTATTTTTCATAGGTTCTAGGATAGTGGTGCAGGGGCACCCACAGGTCATTTTATGCCTCCAAGGGGTCAAAAGTTGATATTTTGTTTTGTTTTGATGTTCTTCATGTAATAAGGTCTTATTGGTCCATTTCATGTGTTGGAGTCATTTTGAGTTATAATGGAGTCTCTAGGTGCAAGGTTAAGTAAAAATGCAATTGTTGTCAACATTGTCAAGCAATGTTGCAATTTTTTGCAAACAAAAGTGTAATTGAGGATTTGTTAAGCCAAATAACCAAAATATGGTTGGAGTCAGTAGAAATATTTTGGTGCATGCATAAAATTCCTTGTAATCTTGAATCCCAAGGTGGGGAAGGATGGGAAAAAGATTGGAATGAAAATTGGAATCAATCTGGAGCAAATTTTATGTGTTTTTCCTGTAACAGTCATGTTTTTTCATGTGGTACAGATTCCTATTGCACTGTAAAAATGAAAGGATGATTGTATGATGTAGAGGGAACTCTTACCTTTCATTTTCTTTTGGTTTGGTTAATTTTTTTTTTATTTGCAAAAGTTTTAAGCATTTTTGTGAAAACCGTTCTGAACCCTGCCTAGGGTTCAAACTTACAAAAAAATGTCATAACTCGAGTTTCCTCTATGGGAAAATGCTACAAATTGGTAGGAAATTCTTTCTTGGTGCCTTCTATCACCCTACAAGATTTGGGCTCATTATTTTCATGTGGGAGAAAGATATCTTCACTATAAATTTCTTATTTTTCAGGGAAACAGTCCCAAAAAGACCTTATGTTCATCGTTATTTTGATTAATCTATACATTGATTGTTAAGGAAAGGTTTAGGAATCATTATGACATGATTTTAGAAGTGTGTAAAATCTTGAGAATACACATTACAATTTTTTTCCTTTGTTTGGTGTCATTCCCTTGCATATACCTAGTGTTATCAAGCCTAACCACCTAATTAGGCCTAGTCAAAAGGAGGACAGTCAAATTTTGAGGAATTTTGTACAAAGAACCCTACCCTAATTTTGAGATATGTTTAATAATGGCCAAATGGGTGTCTGAAACAAGTATTATTTCTTATAGATCAGTTCTGGTTGGAAATTTATGTCCAAAATTCCTTTTTGAAAGGCTACAAGGAAGAACAGGGGTTTGTGAAGCAAAACCCATCATTTGAAGTTTGAGGGCTTGAAGAGTGATTGTCTGTGAATGATAATAGATTGATTACCTCTTCTCTGCATCATATAGGTACCCATGTGAACATAAATTATTTTTATTATGTTTATGGGTTGTCCACTAAGAGAGGCATTGGTTTTTCCAGATGGTTTTAGCTTGTTGTTTCAAGGTACCACGATGGTTTTCCCTCTCACAAATCTCTATATATTGAATCCTTGGGGTAGTAGTTTCATATGATTGAGTTGCAGGTATCTAGGTATTGTTAGATTGCTCAGAGAATTGAGGTGAAGAGTATTGTTTTATACTTCTCTTTGATGATTAATAATATTCTTTCCCTCTTTTTGGTGTGGAATATTTCTCTTGTAATAATAGATGGAAAGAATTTTGTTAATATTGTTGTTAGCCCAAATTTTCTAACCCTAAAAAACTTTCTGCTTAATTTTATTTGGAGCCAAATGTTAAGGCATTCTTGTCATGTCAATGTCAATTATGGTATCTCTCCCTTTCAAAGTGGTTAAGTCTTTTAGTGTTGTTTTGGCTTGGTTCATTAATGATATATGCAAGTTGTTCATCATGAAGGTTATCAAGCTATGGATCTTGAAGGAGGATTCAACACAAACAAAGAGAAGAAAGGGTGAAATTCAAAGACTATGATGGGAACTACTAGGTACAAGGAAGAAGCATGAAAGGTAAGGCAATCTTCATTAACACATTGAGATAAAATCACATATGAGGATTCTCTTTCAAGCATAAAGTTGTCACTTTGGAAGGTTCAATATTCAAGATAAATAATTTTAATGAATTCCAAAGATCAAACTTTCTATTTCAAAAAATAAGAACTACTTTTTTTCTTTTTTTGTTATCCTAGATTGAGAAGATAAGAAAAAATCACAACTTTGTACTTTTAGAGAAAGTTTTTTTTTCCTTTTTTTTTTCTAGTGCCAGGCACACATCACTTGGCATCAAGCATATTAGAGATGGAAATCATGTGCTCACTGAACTGCCTAACATTCTCCAGACGTTTGTTAGGCACTATGAACGAGTTTTCACAACCCAAGACTACACACCAAAGTGTACCAATGCCCCTCAGGATTTCCTTGTAGGTGTGTCAAATAGGCTTTCTTCTACCCAGAAAGCCTTTTGTGAGAAATTACTCGTGATTGAAGAGCTTGGGGAAGCTTTGAGCACTATGGTTGATGACAAAGCTCCAAGAATTGATGGATTCCCTTGTGAGTTTTACAAATCCCTTTGGGATTGTGTTAGAGAATATTTGCATAAAGTCTATTTAGAAGCTTCTCATTCTAATTCCTTAGGTCATCTCATTAACAAAGGCAACATAAAATTCATACATAAAATTGGTGATCCTGAGGATATTTGTAACTGGAGACCCATTACGCTCCTCAATCCTTGCTTTAAAGATTTTTCACCTTTTGCAAATTGTTTTCCCTAAGCAAACTGATTTCATTAAGCCCAGATTTATTCTTAATAACATAATTGTTGTTTGGGAAGGTATGGAGTGGCCCAGACGCTCTAATCAAAATGTGTGAGATTCACTAACTAGCCTACCCAAGAATCTAATGACTGAAGAAAAGCAAAACCAGAAATACAAGAAGGAATAAACTTTGTTCCTCTCAAGAATGAAAAGCTATATTCAACTTGAGAATTGAAATTACAAAGTGTATAAGAGCGAATTTGCACCCCATGTGCAAATCCCCTTTTTTCCTTTATCCACCTTAGAAAACCAAGATCGGAGGCTTAATTCCACCTAATCCCACTACTTGCATCACACTTAGCACCTGTTTTGAGCGTCGATGGAGGCGTTTCTGTTGGGGATTCCCGCATGGAACACAGACGTCCACGCGACACGCTTACGTCCCTTACAGATTCCCACGTCTGGAGCCTGCAGAGGCGTTACACTTCCCATTGGGGGTCAATTTGTAACTCCCTCCTCGGCCGACCGACCTGAATATGGTCATTTCTCTTCATCTCTTCAAATTCATCCCTTGAACTAGCATTTCATCTTCTACACCATCTTCTACACATCTCTTCTACCATCTCTCTAGATCTTCTACCATCTCCTCACAACTTCCTCACTCCATTCACAAGCTCTAAGCAGCTTCTTCACCATCTCTTCAGTCTCCAAACACTTTACACTTCACAACAGCAACATCAACACTCTGCCACTTCAGTAGAGCAAGTGTGGAAAAAAACACCATGGCAACAGAGGCTTGAGTTCCTCTCATTTTCTCCCCCAAGCAGCCTTGAGTGCTCTTGGTGGAGGTGGTAAGATTTCACTCCTCTCCTCTATTACTTGGTTGAGTAGCATAACACTATTTTGTAGTGCTTTAAGTGCTCTTTACTTCATTTCTACTTTTCTCTCTATCTATCTGGCTGTTTGTGGAGGGGGGAACACCAAAACGGGGTCTAACTGAGGCAGCCCCCTATATAGCCACCCAATAATTTATCTCTTCCTCTTGTGTGTAGGTATTGAAGACGCCCACGAGCTGGAAGCTTCATCACTCGCACGGTCATAAGTATTTCCTTTCTCCTCCTTATCTTCTCTACCTTACTTTATTTCATTTCTATCACTTTCTGTTACTTTATCATGTTTTGTTATTTCCCTATATTCTATGAGTTCTTAGCAATCAGATAGAAGCATTTATTTTGTTATTTTCTGAGACATTCTCACTTTTTGGTCCCTACGAGACGCCAGTGCACCTCTGGGATGCCAGCACGCCACGCTATCATATGTATTATGCGTTGTCATCCTTTGGCCGAGAGCTTGTCAGTTTGTCCAGAGAATCTGTGACCTACTCTTTCGGATTCTGAAACTCTCGTTGTTGTTCCATTGAGGTAATATAGGGAAGTTTGCCCTATGAAGCTCTCTGAGTAAAGAGAACTCATGAGTAGCGAATCCCCCCATATTACATTTTTAGTGAACCTGACATGAAGAAGTGTTCTTCGAAAAACTAGGAATTTATTTACCCCTACTTGGTGGGGTCATAACTTTTGACTCAGTGCTCAAAATTTAGAACCGTTTGCACCATTGGAAAGGTCTCCTAGAGAACTTGTTTAGTCCCTAAAATACTAGTGCCTTTGGTAGTCAAATTTTAGGGACCGATGCAAGTTCTGACCTCAAATTCCGCTCTGAAGACCTCTAAAATGTGAATTACTAGAACATAGAAAATACTAAAAAAATTGTAATGGATTTAATATCTTCTTTTATTAGTTCAATTTCTATTTTTTTTCAAAATGTTAATGATGTTCAATTTAATGCATATGATGGTGACTTGGCTTTACCCATGTCACTTGGTATCTTTGATCCTTCTCACGGAAGCCCTCTTACTTCAAAGGATTTTTTGTTGCAAGAAGATGAAATCATTGATACTTTCCTTAATATTACTTTACCTTCTCTTCATTCCAATGCACTCTCTTCTAGAGATGATGCATCTGTGAATGATGAGTCTCTCTTTCATCCCAATGCACTCTCTTCTAGAGGCGTTGCATTGGTGAATGATGAATCTACTCTCCCTTCCAATGCACTCTCTTCTAGGGACGTGTTTGTGAATGATGAGTCCTATCCTTGTTCTAATGCACTCTCTTCTAGAAACATTGCATTAGAGAATGATGAATCTTCTTCCACATCTGATTCTCCTTGGATCGGTGTTGAGAATATTTCTTCAAATAATTATTCCGCATTTGATCTTGTTTGGATTGATGTTGAGAATATGTATTCAAATAATTGTTCCACTAGTTGTGATGATTCAGTAAATGTAATCTATGTCTTTGTTGCCCCTCAAAGGCCTACGATACCGGTTATTTACATGACTCTAGCTAGTCCTTCTCCTAAGGGGGTTTGTTCTATTGATGGTGTTCCATTTGATGATGGTTCCCTTGATCTTTCTGTAAGGAAAACTAGATGTGGAAAACAATTTTCCTAACGTCAATACCTCAGGAAAGAATGCAGAAGTACCTTTAATTTTTCAATTACAGTCAAATTGAGATGCACTATGAGACAGATTACAGAAACAAAGTATTTAGACAAACACACATGAACACCAGATATACATGGGAAAACCCTTACGGGAGAAAAACCCACCACACCAAGAGAAATCACTTTGTATTACAGTAATCAAAGTTACATACAATTCCAGACTTATCTTTCTGGTGTCGTTAAACAACAGCATTCATCATGTACACTCTTCGAATAGAGACATCCAAGTTACAGACTTTACAGATTTTTAATTCCTTTACTGATAGAGTTTGAATTCTTCACACTTCACTGTTGATCGAACTACTATCCAACATCAAAACATCTGTAACTTCTGACTATAACCATGGTGTTCTCTGACTGTCGAGCTCCCTCACAGAACCATCGCAACGAACAGACTCCCAACGGTTCCAATTCAGCTCTTCTGATTCGTCCACGTGATGCCACATCAGAAGTCATACTTGGTCAACAGAATTCGTATTGCATTGGCATCTCGGTGCGACACTAACGGTGTCTCGCCGATGCCACATTGAACTCATATCATAGTCGCCAAGAGTTATCGTAGTCACCAGGACGTTCTATTGAGTTACAAGAGTTTCACCGTCACCAAGCAATCATCCTAACTTATCGCTTTCGCCAGAAGGTCATAGCGAATCACTAAGGTTACACCGAAGTTTCCATATCTACCGAGCACCAAATGAAAGTCGACAAGACTCACATCTATCGCCGAGAGTTCATACTGATTTTCATATGCTACTCCGAAGTGTTCACCTATCACCAAAACATTTGTCCATCGGTGAGAGAACTTACCGATTTATCTATGTTTCACCGATGACCAACTGTTCGCCAAGAGTTACCCCAATAGCCATCGACTATCGGCAAGACAATAGCTTATCGCTCAAACTTCATAACGAAGTCTAAGAGTTATGTCGATAACTCCCAAGTAGTCCCTGTCGGCATAGCTTTCTTCTATCGCTAATACCTTTCTTCAAGTTCATTAAGATATACCGAAGATTCCAACTTAAGTCTTAGTCGCTAAGACATATCCACTTCGGTAGGACATCTTACCGAAGTCACTTCCTTCGGCTAAGTCTCTCCAATAAAACACAGTCGGCATAACATTTGATTTCGCGGTGACCTCTCACCAAGCCATAATAAGTTACCCTGAGGACATCAATTCATATGCTGTCGGCAAGAGAACAACACTTCGCTGAGACATCTTAGCGAGAACCATAAGCTTCACCAAAGATCACAGTCGCTAAGAGTTACATCGATAAATGAATGAATGGCCTTTCGGCCAGATATCTCCTGAGCGCTATAAGGTCACAATGAACACACCTTGCTACAGCGATAGACTTCACAGCAAACCTTTCGACAAGACTTCTTCAGGGTCACAGCGACCTGTTCAGAATTTGATAAAACAAACTGCTAGTCGGCTAGACAATCAGAATGTCACATCGACATTGCTCTAAAGGAGGTTTCAGCCTGTAATGTTTGAGGCACATATTTCCAACTTGATGAAGATCATTCAGGAACCTCCAAAGCATGCAAAAATTACTTTACTGAAAAATATGGGCACTAAGGCCCATTGAACTAACACACCACCTGAACTTGTCTGTGCTCACTGGCTTCGTCAATGCATCTACAACAGTCTCCAGAGTATCAACTTTTTCCAAACTGACATTTCCATCCTCAACCATATCTTGTACAAAGTGGTACTGTACATCAATATGTTTCGTCCTGGCATGGAAAGTTGGATTCTTTGCCAGACAAATGGCACTCTGACTGTCACATAAGATTTTTATTTCCCCTGCATCAAAACCAATGTTAGAACACAAACGTTTCAACCATATAGCTTCTTTACAAGCATGGGTAGTTGCCATGTATTCAGCCTCTGTAGTGGACAAAGAGACTATAGCCTGCCGCTTGCTCATCCAACTCACTGCACCACCATTCAACATGAAAATGTATCCACTAGTGGATTCTGCTGTCAATATCCCCTGCCCAATCAGAGTCTACATAACCACGAATGTTGAGAGTCCTCTGTGATTCAACCAAATTACCATGGTAACACAATGCAAAATCTGAAGTTCCCTTCAAATACCTAAACACCCTCTTCATAGCATCCCAATGTATTCTTCCTAGATTAGCCATAAATCGACTAAGTACTCCCACTACTTGGGCAATGTCTGGCCTTATACAGACCATTACATACATAAGACTGCCTACTGCACTAGCATAGGGTACACTGGTCATGTTCTCCATCTCAGTAGGAGATTTTGGACAATCCTCAACAGATAGCTTCATTCCCTGTATGACTGGAACAACTAACTGTTTGCAATCATTCATACAAAATATCTCTAGAAAAGTCTTTATATACTTACTCTGACTGAGCCAAAGCTTTCTATTCTTCATATCCCTGGTTATCTCCATCCCCAGAATATACCTTGTTGCACCAAGATCCTTCATTTCAAACTTAGCAGACAACTAAGACTTAAGATCAGAAATCATTAGCTTGCTATTTCCTATGAACAACATATTGTCAACATAAAGAGCAATAACAAGCACTTGATCACTTTCAGCTTTATAGTATACACAGTGATCAGATTTTGATCTCACAAAGCCTAAAGATAATACATAGGTATCAAATTTCTGGTACCACATTCTAGGTGACTGCTTTAACCCATACAGAGACTTCTTTAATTTGCATACCAATTTTTCTTTACTTTTCTCAACAAAGTGCTCAGGCTGGGACATATAGATTTCTTCTTCATGATCACCATGAAGAAATGTTGTCTTCACATCCATCTGTTCAACCTCTAAGTCATAAGCTGCTACAAGTGACAATAGAAATCTAATGGACGTCAGCTTTGCTACAGGAGAAAATATTTCCCCATAGTCAATTCCCTCTACCTGGGAATAACCCTTTGCAACCAGTCGTGCTTTGTATTCTTCTACACTGCCATCCAGACCAATCTTTTTCTTAAATACCCATTTACAGCCCACAGGTTTTCTTCCTTTAGGCAAGGGCACCAGACTCTAGGTTTCATTTTTATCTAATGACGCCATTTCTTCCTCCATGGCTTCCAACCAAGAATCTGAATCAAACATTTTAATTGCCTCCTTTACAGTCCTAGGCTCATCAGTGCTAGAAATCAAGGCATAGGCACAAGTAGAATCAATTAATGAGAACCCATACCTATTTGGTTGTTTCCTTTCTCGAGTTGACCTCCTCACTGGCTGAGGCTGAGGTTCATCTTCTTCAGAGCTTTCAGAACTGCTTGAACTCTCCTCAGTTTTAGGTACGTTTTGAATCTTCAATTCCTCTTTCTTTGGTGTAGGAGGAATTGCTGCTACATCCTTACTATTTTTTGACTTTGTCTCTGACTGTAGATCCAAGGTGGAAGGTTTCAGCTCATGAAAGATTACACTTCTGTTGTATACAACCTTCTCTATAACAAGATTCCAAAGCTTGTATCCTTTGATGTTAGCACTATAGCCAATAAATATACACTTAACAGCCTTGTCCAACTTAGATCTTTTTACATCCGGCACATGTATATATGCTTCATAGCCAAAGACTCTAATATGTCTAAGAGAGGGATTCTTACCAGATCACACTTCCATAGGTGTCTTATCAATAAGAGCAGAGTTTGGAGACCGATTAACTAAGTAACATGTTGTAGCAGTAGCTTCAGCCTAGAACTTTTCTTCCAAACCAACACTACTAAGCATACTTTGTGCTCTCTCCATTACTGTCCTATTGAACCTTTCTGCAACTCCATTATGCTGTGGAGTGTAAGGTGTAGTCTTGTGTCTTTTGATTCCATGGTCTTTACAGTATCTTTCAAATTCATCAGAACAGAATTCACCGCCATTATCAGTCCTTAAGCATTTTATTGTTTTACCAGTCTGATTTTCAACAAGATTTTTAAACTCCTTAAATTGACTGAACACTTCTGATTTACTTTTCAAAAAATATATAAATGCTCTTCTTGAATAATCATCAATGAACGACACATAGTATCTTGATTTAGACAAAGAAGGAACATCTACTAGACCAAACACATCCGAATGAATATAGTCTAACAAACCAGAAGATTTATGAGGACTATCATAAAATGAAACACGATGCTACTTTCCATATATATAGTGTTCACAGAATTCAAATTCCATATTACAGTCTTCAAGCCCCTCAACCAAGTTTTTGATCTTCAAGATTTTTAAACCTTTTTCTCCTATGTGGCCTAACTTATGATGCCAAAGCATAGTCTTTTCTGCAGGAAGTTTTACTTCCGTAGAGTTTACATAATTAGGGACAATTCCCTCCACCCATGGCGCCTTTTAGTGACTCTCGAAGAGAGACTGAACAATGAACAGGTGATCCACTTGTGGGTACCACCGAGCACCCTAGTTAGCACCATTGAACTCTAGTCATCTTGGTACCACTTCCCAAGAATAAGACTTGTAACCGACATATCATTTAGCTTATGGACAGTAAAAGTAAATTTCGAGCTGCACCTAGTATGTGCATAACATCATTGATCCCATTTATTCTCGCCATCGTGGAATTGGATTCCTCGACTCTTCCACGGCCAACAATTTCCAAGGTTGAATAACTCACCAAGTACACCTTTCCACCATCGTATTCTTCATACTTTGTAAACCATTCTCTGTGAGATGTCATGTGGAACGATGCTCCAGAATCAATCAGCAAGACATCATCTGATGCCTGAGTTTCCAAGGCTGCAATGAAGGTGTCACCATCACTGTGAGAAGAACCATTATCTAAGATCCTTTCTTCTTCTTTTTCCCTCTTTACAATCCTTTCTCGACATGACCAAGTTGCCCATAGTTCCAAAAGACTTCACCTTGACTTTGCCGAGACTTTGATCTCCCCTCTTATTGATTTGGACTTCTTTTTCCTTCTTGCCCTTTCTCCTTGACCTTCCTCTAACAAATAAGAGCTCCTTCTTCGCCATCTCTTTAAGATTTTCTCCCTCATTTTCCGGACAACAAAGAACAATATCTTCCATTTTGAAACCGATGTTGTACTCCCCAATAGCCATCACTAGATGATCCCATGAGTCCGGCAAAGAACATAATAGAAGCATACAATATATTCTTCTTCAATCTTTAAACCAACAGATGTTAATTGTGCGAGCAGCATGTTGAATGCATTCAAATGATCAGCTACAGACCCTCCTTCCTGCATTCTCAAAGAGTAAAGCTTCTTTCTTAGGAATAACTTTTTCACCAAATATTTCCCCTGATAAATAGACGCCAGTCTCTTCCACAAGAGAGAAGCAGACTTCTCTTCATGCACATTGAGAAGAACTGAGTCTGCCAGACAGAGCCTTATTAGCCCCTTTGCTTTCTATCTGCAAGGTCCCATTCTTCTTGCTTCATGCCTTTAGGTTTAGTTCCAGACATAGCAAGCCAAAGATATCGATCTACTAAGAGATCCTCCATCTTGAGTTTCCACAATTCAAAGTTACTGCCATTGAATTTTTCTATTTCAATCTTCCCAGAGGAACTAGACATCTTAATCTGTAAATTGAAATAACAATCTCTACAAAACTCCCACTGAACAGTATTGACACAAAAAACCCAATGTACCCCCAAGGATAACACAACTCGCCAGGCTCTAATACCACTTGTAAGGAAAACTAGATGCGGAAAATAATTTTCCTAACGTCAATACCTCAAGAAAGAATGCAGAAGTACCTTTAATTTTTCAATTACAGTCAAATTGAGATGCACTATGAGACAGATTACAGAAACAGAGTATTTAGACAAACACACATGAACACCAGATATACGTGGGAAAACCTTTACGGGAGAAAAACCCACCACACCAAGAGAAATCACTTTGTATTATAGTAATCAAAGTTACATACAATTCTAGACTTATCTTTCTGGTGTCATTAAACAGTAGCATTCATCATGTACACTCTTCGAATAAAGACATCCAAGTTATAGACTTTACAGATTTTTAATTCCTTTACTGATACAGTTTGAATTCTTCACACTTCACTGTTGATCGAACTACTATCCAACATCAAAACATCTGTAACTTCTGACTATAACCATGGTGTTCTTTGATTGTCGAGCTCCCTCATAGAACCGTCGCAACGAACAGATTCCCAATGGTTCCAATTCGGCTCTTCTGATTCGTCCATGTGATGCCACATCAGAAGTCATACTCGGTCAACAGAATTCGTATTGCATTGGCATCTCGGTGAGACACTAACGGTGTCTCGCCGATGCCACATTGAACTCATATCGTAGTCACCAAGAGTTATCGTAGTCGCCAGGACGTTCTATCAAGTTACAAGAGTTTCACCGAGTCACCAAGCAATCATCCTAACTTATCGCTTTCACTAGAAGGTCATAGCGAATCACTAAGGTTACACCGAAGTTTCCATATCTACCGAGCACCAAATGAAAGTCGGCAAGACTCACATCTATCATCGAGAGTTCATACTGATTTTCATATGCTACTCCGAAGTGTTCACCTGTCGCCAAAACATTTGTCCATCGCTGAGAGAACTTACCGATTTATCTATGTTTCACCGATGACCAACTGTTCACCAAGAGTTACCCCGATAGCCATCGGCTATCGGCAAGACAATAGCTTATCGCTCAAACTTCATAACGAAGTCTAAGAGTTATGACGATAACTCCCAAGTAGTCCCTGTCGGCATAGCTTTCTTCTATTGCTAATACCTTTCTCCGAGTTCATTAAGATATACCGAAGATTCCAACTTAAGTTTTAGTCGCTAATACATATCCACTTCGGTAGGACATCTTACCGAAGTCACTTCCCTCGGTTAAGTCTCTCCGATAAAACACAGTCGGCATAACATTTGATTTCGCGGTGACCTCTCACCGAGCCATAATAAGTTACCCCGAGGAAATCAATTCATATGCTGTCGGCAAGAGAACAACACTTCGCTGAGACATCTTAGCGAGAACCATAAGCTTCACCAAAGATCATAGTCGCTAAGAGTTGCGCTGATAAACGAATGAATGGCCTTTCGGCCAGATATCTCCCGAGTGCTATAAGGTCACAACGAACACACCTTGCTACAGCGATAGACTTCACAGCAAACCTTTCGACAAGACTTCTTTAGGGTCACAGCAACTTGTTCAAAATTTGATAAAACAAACTGCTAGTCGGCCAGACAATCAGAATGTCACACCGACATTGCTCTAAAGGAGGTTTCAGCCTATAATGTTTGAGGCACATATTTCCAACACTTTCTAAGGCTCCCTCTTATAGCGCGGTAGCCGCCCATACTTATGAAAATAGTATGAATAAACAATCAAGACTTCTTCAAGCACCTAAACCTATGACTAAAGCACCTAGTGATTATGATCTTGTTGAGCAACGTCGAGTTCCTCTGGATAATATCTCACTATGGGACTTGCTTCAGTCTACTCTAGTTTATCAATGCATGCTTCAGGAATCCTTGCAAAAGATCCACTTTCCTTCTTCTGCTAGACCGATAGATGTTGATGTGCTGATAGCTCATATTTGTGTTGGTTCGTCAAATATCACATTTTGTTCGCAAGATCTCCCACCTCTGGAAGTACAGAAGTAAGTGGATCCTCTAATGATTATAGTCAACATTAATAAAATTGGAATTAGATGTACTGTCGTTGATGTCGGTTCAACACTCAACGTATGTAGCATTGATCTATTGCCTAAGATTAATATTGACTCGTCTTCCCTTAATATGTCTTCTATTGTTATCTGTGGGTTTGATAATGTTGTGCAAAAATCTCTAGGTACGATAGTATTACCTTTGCCGCTTGGACCCATTACCATACCCACCCTTGTATATGTTATGTCAAAAAAGTTACCTTATAACCTTCTTCTTGGTAGATTGTGGATTCACGCTATGGGCGTAGTCCCGTCTACCTTGCATAAATCTCTTAAGTTCATTGCTAACAATAAAGTAGTCACAGTCAAAGTTGATCCTAATGCTATGCACTTATGTGAGATGGCATTTGTTGGTCGAGCTTCGGTTGTACCTACTCTTATTCCTTCAGTGTCTTCTAGTGTGTTGATGTTTACTCCAACAGTACCTTCTACAAAGGGTACTCTTGAGATAGATGTCCTTGAAGAAGATCCTTCTAAAGCGAGAAATCCTAAGTCTACTCCTCAAGAAAATGCATGTCTTGGTGATGATTGAGGTTCTCTATACTTTACAGATTCCTTTATTCAGGAATATAAAGTTGACCAAATCCGCTTAGACCTTCCAACAACATCATCCACACCCACTATCAAAGATGGTCATTCTTTTGTATCGCAGGGTAAGGCGAATGCAAATTGTAATGTTCTTGGTGTTGATCCTCCTTCTAAGGAAGATGATCACACTTATGTTAAGGAGGTTAATGTTGGTAGTCCTATCAAAAAGGATGTTGGCAATCCTATAGCAGAGTGTGATCCCCCTTGCCGGAATAACACTCTCTATGGAGATCCTCCTCCTTTTTCTTCTATATTTGTGCCTTCTTCTTCTTGTGGGAAGTCAAACCTTTCTCCACAAGAGAAAGGGTTGCTTCCTGCTCCTCATCCTTTATTTGAGCAAGAGTGTATTTTTTTGGGGCTTCTAAAATCCCACCTAATCACTCTTCCTTCTCCTACACGCAAGAAATTTCACAAACATGATGAAGGAAAACATCATTTATGTGCATACCATCGAGTGCTTGGTCATTCCACTAGTGAATGTAAATCCTTGAAGGACAAATTTCAAAAACTTCATGATTCAAGTGTCATCAAACTCCCATTTGATTGATGCACCTACCCTTTACTTCACATGACAAGTGATATCGAGGTTCGCCTCTATCCTGCATTTTCTAAGTACCTTGCATGGTTCTCCTCCCCTATATGTTGGGGGCAATGATAACTTGTTTCAAAGATGTGTGTCCTTCTTAAGGACCCCTCTCTCTCTTCTCTATATCTTTCAAATGAAGTGTCCCTTGAGTGGACCCCCTCTCCTTTTGAAGCATTCCCGAGGGACCTCTTTGAAGGATTTTATCTCAAATGAATTATTTCGTGTCTAGCTTGGGGGCAACCTAACTAGACCTATTTCATGCAGTCGCGTCTAGCTTGGGGGCAACCTAACTAGACCTTACTTTTCAAATAGTGCATCCCTTGAGTGGACCCCTCTCCTTTTGAAGGGAGGGACCCCTTTGAATTTTTTTTGGTTTGCGTGATCGGCCACTTTTAGACACACTCTATCTATGGGTAGACGTGTCGCCACTTTAAACATTCTCTATCTGCGGGTAGACATGCCACCACTTTTGACATGTTCTATCTGTGGGTAGACATGTTGCCGCTTTAGACAAGCTCTATCTATAGGTAGACATGTCGCCGATTTAGACACGCTCTATCTGTGGGTAGACGTGCTTCCGCTTCAAACATGCTCTATTTGTGGGTAGAAATGTCGCTGCTTCTTGACTCTGCAAAGTCTGCTTCCTTGGGGCTTCCTCCATGCGAGATATCTTGGGGGTTTTCCTCCTTGCAAGTCCGCGGGCCTTTAAGGCGCTTTGTTCCAACTTCATAGTTCTGAGCAGCTATGGATTCCTTCACATTCCCTACACTCTCGGGTTCGCTAGATCATGGTTTGCTTCCTCGATGGTTCAAGTATACATTTCTAACCATACTCTTTCTTGATCTACTTTATCGAGCACTCATCAGTGTTCATGCTCACTAAAGTAGGGGAAAAATGTATAAGAGCGAATTTGCACCCCATGTGCAAATCCCCTTTTTGCCTTTATCCACCTTAGAAAACCAAGATCGGAGGCTTAATTCCACCTAAGCTCGCTACTTGCATCACACTTGGTTTTTTTTTGAGTGTCGGTGGAGGCATTTTTGTTGGGGATGCCTATGCGGCATGCAGACGTCCCTGGAAAATTCCTGCATCTGGAGCCTACAGAGGCATTACACTTCCCATTAGGGGTCGATTTGTAACACCCTCCTCAGCCTACCGACCCGAATATGGCCATTTTTTTCATCTCTTCTTCAAAGTCATCCCTTGAACTAGAATTTCATCTTCTACGCCATCTTCTTCCATCTTCTACACATCTCTTCTACCATCTCCTCACAACTTCCTCACTCCATTCACAAGCTCTAGGCAACTTCTTCACCATCTCTTCAATCTCCAAACACTTTACACTTTACAACAGCAACATCAACACTACACCACTTCAGTAGAGCAAGTGTGGAACAAAACACCATGGCAACAAAGGCTTGAGTTCCTCTCATTTTCTCCCCCAAGCAGCCTTGAGTGCTCTTGGTGGAGGTGGTAAGCTTTCACTCCTCTCCTCTATTACTTGGTTGAGTAGCATAACATTGTTTTGTAGTGCTTTAAGTGTTGTTTACTTTATTTCTACTTTTCTCTCTATCTATCTGGTTGTTCATGGAGGTGGGAACACCAAAACGGGGTCTGACTGAGGTAGGCCCCTATACAGCCACCCAACAATTTGTCTCTTCCTCTTGTGTGCAGGTATTGAAGACACCCAAAAGCTAGAAGCTTCATCACTCACACAGTCATAAGTATTTCCTTTCTCCTCCTTATCTTCTCTACCTTACTTTATTTCATTTCTATCACTTTTTGTTACTTTATCATGTTATGTTATTTCCCTATATTTTGTGAGTTCTTGTCAATCAGATAGAAGCATTCATTTTGTTATTTTCTGAGACATTCTCACTTTCTAGTCCCTATGAGATGCCAGCGCACCTCTAGGATGCCAATGCACCACGCTATCGTCAATATTCTGTGTTGTTGTCCTTTGGTCGAGAGCTTGTTAGTTTGTCCAGAGAATCTTTGTGACCTACTCTTTCGGATTTTGAAACTCTCCCTGTTGTTCCATTGAGGTAATATAGGGCAGTTCGCCCCTTGAGGCTCTCTGAGTGAAGAGAACTCGTGAGTAGCGAATCCCCCTATATTACACAAAGGAAATTTCTTGGTTATATAGGCCAAGGAGAGAGATAGATGCAACCAAATTATGACAAGTGTTGTCATCCTATGAGGTGTGACAACTCATGTCATTAAAGGCTCAACCACCTTATCCCTATGTAAAGCTAAACTAGTGTGAAGAGGACTTTAGTGGAGAACTAGCTAAGAAATGAACTAGTTAGATAAAGTACCCTTTTTACACTAACACCCCCCTTAAGTGAAGCTTATGGAGAAGTATACAATGTAAAGATGCAAATATGGGTCTCGAATACTAGGCCTGATGAGGTACCCATGTACATACTAACTTCTCAATGATAAAAGAAGGAGAAAACCCAGTGGGAAAAACTCCCTCTCATGAGAGGTGGAATGAATTAGGTCTAAGTGACCCCCCATAGGAGATTTCCCTCACCCCCAAGAGATATTGAAGATTAACATACTTGCTCTCGGTGAAGGGTTTGGTGAATATATCTGCAACCCGATCTGCTATAGGATAGTAGCGCAAAACAATGACTTTCTCCTGAATTAGCTCCCGGAGAAAATGCATATGGATCTCGATATGTTTGGTTCATTGATGATGGATCGGGTTCTTTGAGATCTGGATGGCACTTTGGTTGTTACAATAGATGATTAATGGATTTTGAAAGATGATACCAAGTTCAGTGAGGATATTATGAAGCCAAAGAGTCTCAGTGGTAGCATTGATAGCCCCCCAATACTCAGCCTCAGTTGAAGAAAGAGAAATGGCATGCTACTTCTTGCTCTTCCAACAAATGGGACTGGAACCATAGCGAAAACTATAGCCAGAGGTGGACTTGCGATCATCAATATCACCAATCCAATCAGAATCTGTGTATCCTAGTAAGTCTGAACTTGTGCTTGTTGCATAGTGAATCCCATACTGATGGGTTCCCTGGATGTAGTGCAAGATGCATTTGGAAGCTTTCTAATGAATCTCATGTGGTTTCGTCATGAAGCGTGAAACAATGTCAACTGCAAAGGAAATCTTGGGGCGAGTATGAGTTGAGTAGATGAGGCTACCAACAAGTCGATGATACAAAGTAGCATCAAGAGGTGTGGAACATTTTTCCTCAAGCTTAACTCCAAACAAAAAGGGAGTCAGTGTGGACTTACAATCAGCCATATGAAAACAAGACAAAAGATCAAGAGCATACTTGGGTTGTGCAAGAGAGATCCCCAAAGAGGTTTGAGTGATCTCGATCATGAGAAAGTAGTGCAAGATACCCAATTTCGTCATGGAAAATATGTCATGCAAAGCATTCTTCACAATTGTGATGATGGATGAAGTGCTCCTAGTGACAATCAAGTCATCAACATAGAGATCCAAGAAGAGAAAAGCATCCTCCTGCCGCAAGATGTAGACATTCGGATTTGAGTGGCATTTGGAGAACCCTATGGAGAGAAGGAAGGAGTCCATTTTGGCATACCAAGGTCATGGAGCTTGTTTGAGGCCATAGAGAGACTTCCTTAGTTTGCAAACCAATGAAGAATCTTGAATGAATCCTTGTGGTTGCTCCATATAAAGTTCTTCATGTAGATCTTTGTGAAGAAATGCACTCTTCGCATCCATTTGATGTACAACCCAACCATGAGTTGCAGAAATAGCAAGTAGCAAGAAAATGGAGTTCATTTTAGCAATAGGGGCAAAGGTCTCAGTGTAGTCAATACCTGGTATTTGAGAGAAACCTTTGGCCACAAGTTGTGCTTTATATTTGTCAACTGAGCCATCTGCTGCAAATTTGGTTCGATAGATCCACTTACACTAAACCAGTTTTCTTCCCTTAGGAAGTGGAACAAGATCCCATGTTTCATTTCGCATTAAAGAGTTGTGCTCTTCCTCCATTGCAGAATCTCACTCAACAATACCAGAAGCTTCACGAAATGATTGTGGATCTAAAGCTATGGCGATGTAAGAATGTGGAATGTCGTGATGTTGTGATTGATTCATCATTGTATTTGAAGGATCCCCAACTAGAGTGCCTGCAAACTCAAGTCTTTGGCAAGCCCAACGAGGCATGGTAGGGGATGGAGGAGGAGATTCTGAACTCTTTGAAGAGGAGGATGAAATATCATGATCAACTTGATGACTAGAGGAAGCTTTAGGAAAATTCTCAATGTTAGAATCCTCAAAATCCACTATGGAGGAAGGAAGATTAGAGGATGAGCTAGAAGAGCTTTCCTCAAAATGCACACTATGCTCAATGAATAGCTCATGTGTTGTAGGATCCATTAGCCGATATCCTTTGATACCATCAGGGTAACCAACAAAGATGCAAGGCTGACTTTGAGGTTCCAAGGCTTTACACTTCTCTTAAGGAATATGTGCCCATGTTGGGGAGCCAAAAACTCTTAAGTACCCCACAATAAGTTTCCTACCACACCAAGCTTCAAAGGGAGTGATGCCCTTTAGTGCCTTATGTGGAACTTTGTTTTGGATGTGAGTAGCATAGTTGATAGCTTCCACCCAATATGCAGGTGCAAGGGAGCAAGTGTGGATCATGCAGCCAGCCATCTCTTTTAGGGACCCATTTTTCCTCTCAGCTACACCATTTTTTTGTGGTGTGTGGGCAACAGTATGTTGAAGATCAATCCCTTCAAGAGTACATAGTTGCTCAAATCAATGGTTCGCATATTCTCTACCATTATTAATGCGAAGAATTTTGACACACTTTCCAAATTGCTTCTTAGCATGAGCCTTAAACCCTTGAAATCTATCAAATACTTCTCCTTTGTTTCAAAGAAAGTAGCCACTTGTGTATCTAGAATAGTCCTCAATGAAGGTGAGAAAATAATGAGCCTTACTAAAAGATAATGATGGAAAAGGACCCGCCAAGTCACTATGAACCAATTCAAAGACTTCAAAAGCCCTCCAAGCCTTCCCTTTGTCGAACTTGTCCTTAGGATGTTTTCCCAAGGCACATCTTGAACATACACCATCAGAAAAATTGATTTGAGGAAGATCTGTGACCATATTCTGTGTGTTGAGTTGTTGAAGATAGCGATAGTTGAGATGGCCAAACCTCTCATGCCATAGTTTTCTCACAAAATTTGAATGGGTGAGTAATGCGGTGGAATGTGAATCGGGTACAAAATGAGAGAAAGCATACAAGCGAGACTCATTAATGGCCTTACCAACGACAAGGAGTGCATTGTCTTCAAGATCCCTGATGCTAACAAAATCTGGAGTGAATTCAACTTTTCTACCATTCTAAGTGATTTGGTAGACGGAGAGAAGGTTGGTTGATAGATTAGGCACACAAAGGACATCCTCAAGTGTACCATTAGCAGTATCAATTGAACCCTTCCCAATTACATCCACTGGAGAATAATCCCTAATGAGAATGTGGGGTACAGAACAAGACTCCAACAAAGAAAATTGTTCTTTAATAGAACCCATGTGATGTGATTCACCCGCATCAAGAATCCACTCTTTTGAAGAATCAGTAATAGAAACAAGTGAATGTGCTTTCCCTTTACCTGATTTTGAAGGAGTAGAGGATTATTGAGCAACAGAAGAAGGCAGATTAATGTTGTTCTTTTTAAGAAGATGGTTTAACTCATCGATTTGCTTCTTATGACAAGAATGTTCCTCATGACCAGGTTTCTTGCAGCGTAGCTACAAGTTGGCCTTTCCTTCTTTTGAAAATTACCATTTGAAGAGGAGTTGGAGTAAACTTTTGTTGTAGAAGATGATTGTGCTTGATCTCTTTGTGAATTCTTCTTGAACTGCTTTTGTTTGTTGTTAGGTTTCCTTGATTCTTTCTAACTTTTTGGTTGATTGGCCATCAAATTTTGTGAGTGTGAAGGCTTAAAAAGACCCATTGAAAGAATCTTACCTTGCTCTTGCATCAACATTTCAAAAAATGAAGCAAAAGAAGGTGTAGTGAATGTAGATCCCATTGTCAACCTATGAGTGTGAAAGCTAGAAACAAAAGCTACAAATTCAAGTCCAAGTTTGTTTAGAGTGTTATAGACAAGTTGAATGTCTTTCTTCTCTAAGCCACATGATTTACATTGTGCTCGAAGTTCATTGACCTTTGTTACATAATCCTGGGTGTTATCAAAAGACTTTGGATCAAGACTCATTGATTCATTGTCAATTTGATAACCACGAACTTCATCATGTTATCATGGAATCTAGTAGCGCTCGATTCACGGATAACCCCCCTACGAAACTTGTCTATTTCCTAGGTTCATGAAGTTCAAGCACGCAAAATGAGGTGATTTTCAAGCCACCTCGAAATGCATTCCAAAGTCTCAAACAATCAGTTTGAGCATCCCCCTATGTTCGCCTCATGAAGACCTTTGAAACGAGCTCCTTCACAAAGTCTCACTGATCATACTTAGTTAAATTGTGAAAGATGCAGTTGTGCCAAAAAAGTGCACTCTAACTCATCCAAATTTTTGGCTAAGTGTTGAAAGTGTAGTGGCGCCATAAATCAACGACTCTGCATAAAGAATGATTTTCCAAAAATGTGTAGAAGCGCTAAAAAAGTGCGCTCTTACACATTATTGCCAGACTTAGCCAATTTTTGGCTAAGTGTTGAAAGTGCAGTGGCGCCAAAAATCAGCGACCTTGCATAAAAAGTCATTTTTCAAAAATGTGTAGAAGCGCTAAAAAAGTGCACTCTTACACATTGTTGCCAGACTTATCCAATTTTTGGCTAAGTGTTGAAAGTGCAGGAGCACCAAAAATCAGCGACCCTGCATAAAAAGTGAATTCTCCAAAATGTAAGAGCGCTGAAAAAGTGCACTCTTACACTTTTTTTTCAGACTTAGTCATTTTTTGTGCAATGGTGCTGAATTTTAGCACCGTTGCACTTTTTCCAGACTTAGTCATTTTTTGTGCAATGGTGCTGAATTTTAGCACCTTTACACTTTTCTTCCAGACTTAGCCAATTTTTGACTATGGCATTATTTTTCGTACCTTTGCACTTTTTCCAGACTTAGTTATTTTTTTTTGTGCAATGGTGTTGAATTTTTGCACCTTTACACTTTTGGCAGTTTTTACCTTAGTCTCTTCAAACTTGCTCTGTTTCCATTTCAAACCCCGTTTCTTCGCTCCCGCATCGCTTTTCGTGCCTAGTTGCTCGTTTCATGCTTGCTCAACATCGTTTCTCACTTCACGCTTCCCAATGCTACTTTTTCTACTAACGTCTATTGATTCACCATCCTTGCAGTTTCTCTCCATATTTCATCAAGTGATCCTAAAGGTGACATCTTCTGATCCAGTGAACTATCCCAGATCTACAAAGAAGTCGTTATGCAACAAGTTGAGGATGACAGTTTTCCCAGAGCCTCAATACATATCATTTGCAATATACGGCTGACACTTGATAATCTCAAGATGCATCTTTGCGGGTGCAAGAAAATCCATTCATTTGCCAGAAGGCCGATTACAAGAGCTCACACCCTTGTAGATTACACAGTCAGCCTAGATGATGCGTTCATACAGGAGACCAAGAAGAAGTATGAAGACTCCGCGCCCAAAGCAAGGAACCATGAAGATTTTTGATCTCCAATGTTGAACATTTTGATGCATCCTTTTATGCATCTTGTAAATATTTCCTGACATCTTATATGTCTTTTTGTAAATTGTAATTGCACCAAGTTCGAAGATGTAATCTTTTGAAAAAAAATTACACTTTGACTTTGGTCAAAGTTAGGTGAGATCTCCTAAAATCGCTCACCTAAATTTCCTTGATTTCCTCAATTAGTTTCCTAATTTTGCTCATCCCTCTTTCTATATAATGTGAGGGATTTCTATTGTAAATTTATCCTTTAGTATTTTGCAACGAAGTGCTGCCCTTTTTAAAGAAAATTTGTGAAACTTTGCATTCATGCTTTGTGAATGGAATTTGATCAATAAAGAAGAGTATTGCAAACCAAACTTTGCGTTGGATTCGATACTTTTATGAATTGATCTTAAATGGTGGTGATTAGCTTGAGAAATATGAAGGACTCTAAGTGATTTATGTAAACTTTGTGTTGCATCTATTATTTAGATTTGCATTTGTGTTTTTGTTTATCTTTCGATTGAATGATCTACAAGACTTTGTGCTTGTAATCATTCATGCTCTTGGATACTTCTGTTGAATGATCTACAAGACTTTGTGCTTGTAATCATTCATGCTCTTTGATACTTTGGTTGAATAATCTACAAGACTTTGTGCTTGTAATTGTTCATGTTGTTCGAGGAATTGCTGCGTCTAAGAAGACTTTGTGCTTCTAACGTGACAAACGATACATTTTCACAGATCCAACATTGAAAAAGCTACGGAACGACTTTGTACCTTCGTGAGCTTTCCCTTTTACTTTATTTGTCTATTGTTAATTACTTTTGGTATCTCTACGCTTCGCTTTGACAAGATAGAGGTATTGGTATTACTGCTAGTTGTTTGTTTCAAGTTGTTAAGAATTGTGAACTTCCAACAGTGAAGCATTGTAAACATCTTCTCTGAAAAAAGAGAGAAGGATGAATGTAACACACCCCCCCACTTCGTAAGTATTGTGTACATTTTGTAATTACTTGTTTGTTTTACTAACGCTTCTGTTAGCAGTAAGAAGGGCACCTCCCCTTTCCGAGAGGAGAGATTTACATCTCACATAGCTGTGGCTGAAGTCCAAGTTGTGTAATCTATCAAAAAGTTGATTACATAATTTTCACCCAACACATCAGTTGTACAATAGAGATTTTTTAATTTGTCCTATGCATCATGTGAATCTTTACATTCTTCAATCTGAAACATTATATCAAGAGAAACTAAACTATTTGACAACCAAGAGATTTTGTATGTTCAAACATCCAAAGTAGTTTTTCCTTATCATTTGTGGGTTCAGTTACCTTCTTCTCAACATAAGGTGTATATCCTAGTTGCATTAAAGCATTTTGATGCCATGTGTTGTAGTTGTAGGGCATGAGCAATGGAGACTTAAATGTACCCATAGTGAAGGAAAAACAAAGCACAAAGTATGAGAGATGTTCAAGCACAAAGACAACAAGAGACCTCCCTTCTTTACTCAACAAAGAACCCCCATAGAGAAAAATGATTTAGCACTTTATATTTAGTGCAATTACAGATTTTTGGATTTCAATGCTTTTACAAATCCTCAAGAAATGAGCATGTGATGAAAGTATACATTTGGTATAGTGTCATATGAAATAAACAACATCAATGTGAAGTACATGAAAAACCATACACTTTCAAAAAAGAATCAACTTGATCTGATGTCGTATGCGAAAGTTATGTTGCTTTGAAGTTTGCAAAATGAGAACGGTGAGGTGTTCTCCCTGAGAATCAGAATTTTTTGAAAAATTCATACACCAAAATCTAAAAGCATCTTCAACATTGTGTAGAGCACAAAAAATTAGCCCAAATTAAAAAAAAAATCACTAAAAACGGAGTTGTGGAACCCAAGTTATGAGCATTCAAAGTTGACCTTCAAAAATCAACTGAGCAACAGAGAGGGGGTATAAAAATCTTCAAAAAGTATCTGCCAAATTTAGCGGAACTGCCACCAAAGGTAGCGGTCTTCCAAATATAAATGTCCACCAGCTAGTTTAGAACTCCGCCAAATGTAGCACTCTACCAAATATATTTAGTTTATCTCCAGTTTGGTTGTCGCTAAATTTTATTCTATTTTTTTAATTAAAAAAATATTAAAAAATATAAAAGTTGGTGACCAATTGATGAATTGTCGGTGGAATTTTCTAAAGATAATGTTGTTTAATATTTAAAAAATAATAAAGGCGTCAGCGGATTTGAAAAAAAATATTAAAAATTGATTAGAAACTTTATAAAAAGTTAATAAAAAAAATTTAAAGCCCAGAGGCCGAGATACTGTGCAGCCCAAGTACAGGTACCTAGTAAGGCATGAGGCCTGGAGCGAACACAGATTTTTAGCGCACAGTTGATGTTTGCATGGAAAAATGCATAAAATGCATTTGTGAAAAAATTTTAAATTTTTTTAAAAAATTAAAAAATAGCTCAAAGGCTGAGGTTGGCACACTGCCAACGAGGCTGCATGGCATATTAGGGTATCGTGTGGTACCTTGGCAGGCCTGCCTAGGTTTGCGTAGGCAGTACCTACACAGGTTTGCCAAAAAAGATTTTGTTATATTTTTTTTAATGAATTTTTATTACTTTTAATTTTTTTGTTTGTAATTTTTTATTTTTTATTTTTAAAAAAGAAAATAATATATTTTTAAATACATTTTTGTAAAAAATTAAAATCATTTTTTCTAATTTATTTTTTTAAATCAAAATTTCTTAACAAAACAAACAAAACAAAATATTTTTATTTTAAAATAAAAAAATATTATTTTCTAAACTGGTTTGTTCATGGGAGCCAAGTGGCTCTCTAGACAAAAAAAAAATTGCCTGGCAACTTTGTCCAAAATTGACATTTTGATAGTCGATTTTATGGTTTTTGGGCCTTCTGAACACGATGGCAGGATTGGATTTGACCCAAAATGCTATGAAATGATGGCTTTGTTGGATCTGGCAATGAACCTCCTGCTTCAAATTGTTGCAAATCTAGCCTCTAGTGTCCGCTTCAGGTGAAATAAAGGGCAGATCTGAATGTCTCAACTGCTCTGAACTCAATGGTGAGCTCAAAATCTCTCCAGGAAGCTTCAGAAGACTTGTAACTAAAAATTCAATGTATGAACCCCCCCATAAACTAATATTTTCTTCACACTTTTCTAATTCTCTAGATCATCTAAGGATGCAAGAGAAGAGCATACTTAGTGCTATGAAAAAAAATCTACAATCTTAGATTTCCTAAAGGAATTCTAACCCACAACTCAAATTTAGCTCTAATACCATGTGATATTTACTAACTAGCCTACCCAAGAATCTAATGACTGAAGGAAAGAAAAACCAGAAATATAAGAAGGAATAAACTGCATTCCTCTCAAGAATGCAAAGCTATATTCAACTTGAGAATTGAGATTACAAAGAAAATGCCTTGGTTATATAGGCCAAGGGGAGAGATAGATGCAACCAGATTATGACAAGTGTTGTCATCCTATGAGGTGTGACAACTCATGTCATTAAAGGCTCAACCACCTTATCCCTATGTAAAGTTAAGCTAGTTTGAAGAGGACTTTAGTGGAGTACTAGCTAAGAAATGAACTAGTTAGATAAAGTACCTTTTTCACACTAATAAAATGTTTTTTTTTTAAGATTGATTTTTCCAAGGATTATGACTGCATTGAGTGGTCGTTCATCCTAGCTATGCTTTCTGCTCTAGGCTTTGGTTCTAATTTCATCCAATCTGTGAAAATGCTTTTCACTGATGCTTCTTCTTGCATCACCATTAATGGCCGCCAATCTCAATCCTGTGGATTGTTCCACTCCATTCACCAGGGATGTCTGCTTGCTCCCTCTTTATATTTTCTTTCTACTTAAGGTTTTTGCTATCTTCTTGCCCACTCCTTTTTCCCGCAGGCTAGTCCAAGGAATTACTTTTCCCGATTTTTCAACCCAACTTGTTAATGGTTATTTTGTTGATGATTCCTTTCTTACTCTATTGGAAGAAGAGGATAATGTCAAAGCCAGCCTTGATTGTCTTGAGAGATTTTATTTGGCTTATGGATCTGCTATTTAGTGGCATAAGACTCAATGCTACCATCAATCCATTCTTCCTAGTCCTCTCTAAATTTAGCAGTATGGTTGGAAGTGGATTGCTCAAGGGAAAATCTTCATATTTTTCTTGACATCCCTTTCACTTTTTAGGCTTCCACTATTGATTTATAGCAAGCGGTTCTTTCTCGAATTGAGCAGAAGTTGGCTTTCTAGATCACCAAGTCACTTTCTCTGGCTAGTAAATTTCAATTGTGCTCTAAAATTTTGGCAGCGACTCATGTGTATTACTCTTCGTGTTGGGCCCCTTCCAAGGCCTCATATGCAAAGCTAGAAAGGTTGCTCTGAGATTTCCTTTGGGCCTCTTCTGAGTTCCATAGAGGCTTTCACTGTGTTTTTTGGAGTTTTGTTGTCTCCCTAGAGAGTCTGGTGGGCTTGGCCTTCTCTCTACTCAAAGGAAAGGGATTTCTCTATGTGTCAAATGGATCATTCATGTCCTCATTGGTAATGAGGCTTGGAAAGTTCTTCTCAAACACAGCATCTTGATGGGATATCCCACTCACAGACCTTCCTAAAAAGGAATTGGATTTCACACCCTTTTCATTACGAAGGAGCCTGTTCAGATTGGGGGCACTTTTTTTTCCAAAAGCATTTGGCGTGCCTGGGAGGTTGTCAAGCCTTGGCTCCAATGGAAAGGCTCTGGATTTAGAGATAGACTATCTTTCAATCAGTAGAATATTTGGTGGTCTCCTCTTTTTTCCAATATGGGTCGACCTTTGGCCAAGTTAGCTTGGCTTAAGGCTCTTAGATACCAAAAAAAAGGTATCCAACCTCCTCAAGACTTGTTTTTCAAACCCATGATGAGTATTATGACGTGGGGAGCTTTTAAAACTAAGTTTGGCTTATAGAATCATGACTGGGATAATTTTGAAGGGTTGGTTAGTGCCATTCCAACTGATATGCTTCACAAAGTTGGCATCCGCTCTACCAAGCCTTGGTTGAAAGATTGGAAGTGGGTTCCTAACACCCTGTTTAGAAACTATAAGCCTCATCTTGGTTATCAGTGGCTTTTTCCTCACTATCTGATGATTAAAAGTTTGAACTAAAGGTGGCATCTTCAATCCCCATTATTTGTTTGGCACTGAAAATTTTTCTTTTGTGTGGTCTGCCATTATTAAGCCCAATCTTTTCCACTTTGCTTGGCTTATTATTTTCCAAGGCTTACCCGTGGGTATCAGCTTTCTCATCTGGGGGTTTGAGACCCTCGGTGCTCATTCTATGGGTAGTCTAAATCTTTTAAGCACCTCTTTTGGTTCTGCTCCAAAGCTCAGCAGTTGTGGAATTGGATTCATGATTTCTTTTGGCCCTTCCGACTTTCTCCTGGCATATGGTGTTGTTGGGTGACTCTCCTTGGCTTCCCCAGAAGTATACCCAAATTTGGCACACTTTCAAGGTGGAAATCCTCTTCAATATTTAGAAAGATAGAAATTCCTGCATTTTTTCTCATAGCCAGATTGATAAACATGTTTCGCTTTATTCTAAAGCCATTATATGTTCTAATGTGCTCTTGCAGATTCAAGTGCAAGCTAACAAAGTTGCACTTGAGGTGCCTCACCTCTAGGAGCTTTTGGACCACTGGGGGAATGCTCCCTACACTATTTCTCATGTACCTCCCTCTCGCACTTCCTCACAGGGCCATTCGCCTTCACGTGGTTAGAGGCAAGAGAGGAGTGGCTCTTCCAAGGATTTTCAGGCTCACCCCCACAAGCTCCTCCTCGCAGTGGTTCATGTCCTTGTAGGTGTTTGCTCTCTCCTCCTCCTCAAGCTGACCTGGGGTGGCCTTCTAGAGGAGTGTCTGAAGGTGGCAGTGGTGCTTTTGGGTGGCCTTCTAGTAGAGCTTCTGGCAGAGCCTCTAGTTGGCGGACTAACTCTACTAAGTGGCTTCCACATTTGGATATGACGATTTCTCCTCGACCAATGTGAAGATAAAGACAAGGATGACAATGGTTGGGATCTTACTAACATCACTTCAGACCCCACTGTTGTATGGGGCATGTTGGATGACAAGGATCCACCTCCCTCTATTGGCATTGTTATGGCCGCTTAGCAACTTTTTATTGTTACTTTAATGCTTTTTGCTTTCTGGGTGTGGCTCATGTGACTATGCTTTCTGGGCTCTGCCATGTGGCTCTCGAGGTGTGCCTTTTTACCACCCAACTTTTTTTTGTGAATATGTGTATTATTATCTTTAATTAATAGATATAGATTCCTATTCATAAAAAAAAAAGTGCTAGATGGTAGTGGTATAAGATCAACAATATAAATTCAAGCTTCATATGTGAAAATGGTTTTCAAAGGTAGCATAATGATGGAAAACTTTTCAAATTCAAAGGTTTTATAGTGCAATATTTGATAACAAAAACATGGACCAATTTTATTGAAAGATTAAAAGTTTCTACAAATCCTTTGAAATCTCATAAAAAAAACAATCCAAGCACCCATGCCTTGGTTATTTTGGTGCCCACATAAGCAAATCCTCTATGATAATCATAAAAATTAAAATAATTGGGTGCTTATGTTCTTTTGGGCAACAAAATAACATTTTTTTCTTGTCAAAACAAAGATAGAAACAACGGAAAACTAGTGCCCAAGTTAGTATATGCAATTTTTTTTTTTAAAGTGAAATAAAGGTAAAAATGAAATGAATCTAAGTGCTTCATTAAAATTGATGCCCAAACCAAGATTGAGGATTAGTTAAAGCAAATAAAATAAAACTAAAAAATATTAGGGCCCTTGATTCAAATGGACACTCAAAGATGAGAAGCAAAAATAGAAAGAAACTAATAGTCTATATTATATTTGGAGGATGAGGATTGAATTTTTTTTAAAGCAATGATTTTTATTATTTTTGAAGCTTCAAGAACTTGCAGTTCAAAAACTACAAATATGTGTCATTTACCTATACAATGTAGTAAGAGTTGATGCTAAACTTATGCTACAAAGATTTTCATTCAAGTTTGAGGTTAATTAAATTGTTGAATGTATTTATTAAAAAGTGTGAAGTTAAAGCTTGTTTATGCTACCAAAACTTCCATTCAAGTTCAATCCCAAGTGCAGTAACCATTCAAAGAAGAATCCAATTAATAAGAACATTCATGTTAACTTTCTCTGACATCAGTGTTCAAATCTATGAAGCAACTTTGAATGCTTTGTGATAATTAATTATCTTCATCCTTTCTTCTTGTAGTTGTTGTTTTCAAGTGTTATGTTTTCTTCAAGATCAAATTAATTGTTGATGCAACTTCAAGGATCTTTATGTTAATCCTTGGATAGTATTCTTGCTTATGTTTTAGCTGTCATAAAATGAGAAAATTCATTGTTGAGAATATGAGTTCTTCAAATTCTCGTGCTCTAAGCCATAATATCAAAAAAAATAGGTCAAATTTTCTTATTTATTTTATTCTTATGCAAAATCCAAAGACTAAATTGTATAGTGGTTATATTAGCAAAATTGGTTTTGTTTTATATTTTAGAAGTCGATTTAATCAAGGAGCTTCCCCTATGAATTTGAAGAGAGGTTTTCCTCACCCACTATGTCATTTTGTGTTGTCATGAAAGTGACAAACTAAAACACCAACAATTGTGGAGAGTCTAAACAAATACTTACACTTAGATAAATAATTATCTAATTCCTAAATTTTGGTATATCATATTTTGAATGTAGCAAGACCTTATCACTTCTCAATTTGACTTGAAGATAAGATACATGTTCCCCTCTCAAGTAACCCTTTCAAGTTTAATCTCAAGTGACTTACCCACAAAGATATACACTTAGAGATAGAGAGATGGTGGAAGGATTGTCCTTATCCTTTTGGATTAGTATTTTCTTACTTCTAAAAAAATATTATGGATCAAAAAAGGTCATGAGGCCATGGGATAAGGAGGTATTTGGTAACATCTTTGAAGATAAGGAAAAGGTGGAAAGGCATTGGAAAAATTATTAAAATATTGCCAAGGGGAGAACTTATGGATGACCTCTTGTTGTAGGAATCTATTTTTTTACGTCAATTGGAGGAATGCCTATTTAGGGAAGAAATATTTTGATCCAAAAATCTGATTAGTGGGTGAAATGAGCAAATCAAAATTCAAAATACTTCCATCAAATGACTATGGATCAAAATAAATTTAGTAAGATTGTTCATATTAACAATATTTATTGAGTTATGGTGTTTGAGTTGGAGGATAACATATCAAAGATGGTGAGCTTCCTTGAACAATTATGGATAAAACCATGTAATATTGGTCTTGCAGTGATGGAATAAATGTTGAACATTATCCCTTAGGTGGTAAAAAATTAAGAAAATAATTGTCTCCTCCCTTTCTGTGATGAGGAGATTCCAAGCATTATCTCCTAACTAAAATTAGATATAGCTTTGAGACTGTATGGTTTCTAGATGGCCTTTTTTCAATTATTTTGGGTATTATTGGTAGGAATTTCATCAAGATGGTGAATGACCATTCAAGATCATAAGAAAATATTAAATAGTTCAAATATACCTTGCTATATTTTATTCCCAAGAAAGAGACTCCTAATTGGTTTTCAAAATACCATCCTATTTCCCTTTGTAACACAATTAATATGATGATTTCAAAATCTATTAAGGAAAGGTTGAAATTGGTGCTTCGTCAAATTATCTTATAGAAACAAGGTCATTTACAGAAGGTAAACAAAAAATAGATGGTAGTTTCATGGTACAAGACTTTGCATTCTCTCAAAAATGGTACAGATAGAGGTATGGTCATCAAGACGGATAATGTGAAGCTTACAATAGAGTAAATTGGAATTTTTTATCATTTGTATTGCAAACCTTTGTTTTTCACTATATTGGGTGGAGTGTTATATAAATTTGGTAACAAGAATGTGGTTTTTTATATTTTTTGAATGATGGATTCCCTATTGGATTCTTTCAAATTGAGAGGGATTTGATAGGAGCATCCTCTCTCCCCTTATCTCTTCTTTGTAGTGATTGAGGCCTTCAATGTCTCATCTTCCTTCATTGCATGGAGGGTCAAATTAAGGGCTTATTCATCTCCCCCTTTGAAGCCCTTCACTTATTTCCAATTTGTGGATGACCAATATTGTTTGGAGAGACATCAATTATGAAGATATAACTTCTAATTCCATTTTGTATTCATGTAGTTTTGCTTCTAGCCAATTTATTAATGTTGAGAAATCAATTTTTTTCTTCTTGAATGGTGTTCATTGCTTTTAAGGGAGGGTCAATGATGTGTTAGGTTTCCAAGATTTTTTGATCCCTTGTAACTACTTGAGCATTACTTTGTTTAATGGAGCTTGTTGAACAAATCTTTGGCTTGAGACTTTGGATAAAGTGTAATACAAACTTTCTTATTAGAATGGTAAATAGCTAAGCATATACGATATATTGGAAAATATCATATCAATTCCCCAATTGATTATAGTGTACATGATCTATGTCCTTTCCATTCTAAAATAAGTTCTTGAACAAATCACTAGACTTTATAGAAAAATGCTACATAAGGTACTACAAAAGAGTAAATTTCTCTTGTTTAGTTGTTCTAAGGTATGTAGAGAAAAAATCATGGGGAGGCTAGGGTTCCTTGTTTTTGTGGTCATCCTTAGCTCTCCTTGCGTCATACTGTGCCTTAGGTGCAAGATTTCTCCTCTCTTTGTACGATTGCATTTATTTTTTCTTTTAGTTGTTTTATTATGCATTCAGACGACTCTAACCCAACAGTTTTTATTGGTGTTGGTAGTGTGACGGCTCTGCACAATGGCTCCTCTAAACAAGCTACCTCAAAAAAATTTCTAAAAGGTGTTTCATGAGGTAAGTCTTTTGACTCCCCTACGGATGTGGTTCTTCCCATCCCATAATTTGATACTACATGTCAATGGTTAGAGCAGCATACTCTTATAGGTTACTTTTTGGGAGGAATCCCCTTGAAAGTGTGCTAAAATACTGGGTCCACAAAAGTTGGGTCCCTCATGGGGTCTGCCTTGATATGGTCCAAAATATGACTAGAGGTATTTTTCATTTCTGCTTCGCGGAAGTTAGTCATTGCAGGCAATCCTGAACCATGGTCCTTGGTATGTCTGGTCCTCTTTATTGGTTTTCCAACCATGGACCCGAGATTTCTCTGTCTCTAATGATAGGAAATTACGAGTCCCAATTTGGATTGAGTTTCTTGTCTTGCCCTTGCCTTGCTTACATTTTCTACACCATATAGCTTCATCACTGAGGAAAGTTATTTGTGTTGAACCCGACTGGTTCATTCAAACTCACCCTCAAAAGTGAGTCTATGTTGAAGTGGACCTTTCGCAAGATTTGAAAGAGCCCATAGATATTCAAATTGGCAACTTCTAGCATACCCAGAAGATCTTTTACTTTAATTTTCCAAATAATTGTTATTGTAATGAAAGTTAAGTGCGGAAATGCCTTCCTAATGCCAATTCTTAGAAGAGAAATGCAGATATGACACTCAATTTTAAATTATAGTTCATTAAGATGCACATTTACAAGTAACATAGTAGACAATTAAAAAAACACACATAGAATTGAACACCAGTTTTAGGTAGGAAAACCCTTACAGGAGAAAAACCCACACACCAAGCAAGATCTCTTTGTATTATAGTAAATAGTGATTACATACAAAGTTACAGAACTTCTGCTTCCAGGTGTCAATTCACAGTATCAATCTTAGCAGCATAACATTTCCCTAATCAACCTCGCTACTGTTTAATTCGAACAATGACTCACATTCAATGTTACAGAACATACAATGTTGACACACCATTCTTTCAACATTCTAGAACAACCAAGGAACTGTTCGATTCAAATTCCCTGAGCAACTGCAGTAAACGGTCTAATTGTTTGCCATATCAGACCATCAAAGAGACTCTATTCAGTCTCTCTTTGAATTCACCGAGTCACTTCGACTATCTCACCATATGCCAAAACATCTAGTCGCACATCCTCTGTCAGCTTCATCCAATCCCTGCTCTCCCAGTTAGCATGATAGGGTCTTACCAAGACACCCATGGGTTGGTGAGTTACACAACTCTACGCATATCACCATTTCGATAAGACAATACATCATCTCCCACCGAAACAAGAATGTCACTTTGATGAGGGTAATACTGCTCCATGTGGTCACCACCGCCATGTCACCTCCATAAGCCATCGACTTATTGGCTCATCAAAGAGACTTACTTTGAAGTCCTAAAGAAATCACAAAGTCACACTAATACGAGTTACCATCCTTCCATCAGAGTTTTGTGGAGACATTAAGAAGACTCCTGCTGAAGTGAACAACTCTTGTCGACAAAGCATACACTATGTTAAAGCAAGAAGTAATATTGATCCATCGAGGAGACACAGAATAAGGTCTCGCCAACAAAGGAGAGTCAGCTCAATAAATCAAATAGACTCTATACTGAGAAGGAATAACACAATCTAGTAAGTTGAGGCATGATTTCGAACATGTTCCCACTTGACGAAGACTTACTGGCTTCTTCTAGAACTTGAAGTTACTGAACATCATAGGCCCTAAGGCCCATCAAACTGGAACACCACTTGTACTTGCCTATGCTCACAAGCTTCGTCAATGCATCAACAAAATTCTCTAGAGTATTCACCTTGTCCAAATTAACCTTTCCATCCTCCACCATATCACGAATGAAGTGATACTAAACATCAATGTGCTTCGTCCTGGCATGGAAAGTGGGATTTTTTTGCCAAACAAATAGCACTTTGACTATCACAGCCAATAGAAATCTGCCTTGCATTAAACCCAATATCAGAACACAAACGTCTGAGCCAAACAACTTCCTTGCAGGTGTGAGTTGTTGCCATATACTCAGCCTTAGTAGTAGATAAAGTGATTACAGCCTACCGCTTACTCATCCAACTAACTGCACCATCATGTAACGTGAAGATGTATCCATTGGTGGATCTTATGCTATCAATGTCTCCTGCCCAATCGAAATCCACATATCCATGAATACTAATTGATCTTTGTGACCTAACTAAGTTACCATGATAACATAGAGCATACTTGGGCATACCCTTCAAATACCTGAAAACTCTTTTCACAGCATCCCAATGCGGCCTTCCTCAATTAGCCATAAAGCGACTAAGCACTCCCACTCCTTGGGAAATGTCTAGCCTAGTATAGACCATCGTGTACATTAAAATCCCAACTGCACTCGCATAAGGCACCCTGCTCATGTCCTCCATCTCAATAGGAGATTTTGGACAATATTCAACAAAGAGTTTCATTCCTTGTAATAGTGGAACAACTAACTACTTGGAATCTGCCATATTAAATCTCTCAAGGAAATCATTGGTATACTTACTTTGACTAAGCTAGAGTTTTCTACCATCTCTATCCCTTTTGATTTCCATCCCCAAAATATACCTAGCTACACCTAAATCTTTCTTTTAAACTGTGCTGACAACTGAGATTTTAAATCAGAAATCATACCCTTACTATTCCCAAAGAATAACATATCATCCACATACAGGACAATAATAAGCAACTAACCATTTTCAGATTTAAAATACACACAATGATCTGATTTTGATCTTACAAATCCTAATGACAACACAAATGTGTCAAACTTTTGGTACCATATTCTAGGCAATTGTTTTAAACCATACAGAGATTTTTTTAACTTGCAAACCATATTTTCTTTACCGCTTTTAACAAAGTGCTTCGGCTAGGACATATAAATTTCTTCTTCCAAATCTCCATGAAGAAACATTGTCTTTACATCCATTTTCTCAATCTCTTAGTCATATGCAGCAGCAAGAGACAACAGAAATCTGATAGATGTCAGCTTGGCTACAAGAGAAAATATTTCTCCATAATCAATTCCCTTTACCTAGGAATAACCTTTTGTGACCAACCTAGCTTTATACTTTTCCACATAGTCGTCCAGACAAATTTTTTTTTTAAATATCCATTTACAATCAACAAGTTTACGACCTTCAGGAAAAGGCACCAAATCCCAAGTTTCATTCTTTTTCAATTATGTCATTTCTTCATTTATGGCCTCCAACCAAGAATCTGAATCAAACATTTTAATTGCCTCCTTCACAGTCCTAGGCTCATCAGTGCTAGTAATCAAAGCAAGGTACAACTAGAATCCAACATGGAATGCCCATACCTATCAGGTTGCCTCTTTTCCCGTGTAGACCTCCTCACAAGTTGAGGCTAAGGTAGTGGTTATTCTTCTTGTTCAAAACTCTCAGAAATGCTAGAGCTCTCCTCAGATTTAGGTACACTTGGAGTTCATAGTTCCTCTTTTTATGGTGTAAGAGGAATTTCAACTACATCCTTTTCCTTGTCTTCTTTTATCTTTTACTGCAGATCCACTGTAGAAGGTTTCAGCTCACGAAAGATTACAGATCTGCTATATACTACCTTCTTAGTAATAGGATTCCAAAGCTTGTATCCTTTCACACCAATTCCATAGCCAATGAAGATACATTTAACATACTTGTTCTCCAATTTAGATCTTTTCTCATTAGGAACATATGCATATGCCTCACAGCCAAAGACTCGAATATGTCTCAGAGAGGGCTTCTTACCAAACCATGCTTCCATAGGCTTTTTGTCCACCACTGTCGAAGAGGGAGATCGATTTACCAAGTAACATGTTGTAGCCACTGCGTCAGCCCAAAACTTCTGCTCCAAGCCAGCACTACTCAACATACTTATCACCCTTTACATTAGTGTTCTATTTAACCTTTCAGCAACTCCATTCTGTTGTGGAGTATAAGGTGTAGTTTTGTTCCTTTTAATCACATGATCTTTACAATACCTTTCAAAATCTTCAGAAAAAAATTCCCTACCATTATCCATCCTCAAACATTTAATTTTCCTTCCAGTCTGATTTTCTACCAAGTTTGTAAACTCCTTAAAGCGACTGAACACTTTTGATTTACTTTTTAGAAAATAAACAAATTCCCTTCTCGAATAATCATCTATAAAAGAAATAATATTTAGACTTTGATAATGAAGGAACATTCACTAGACCAAATACATCAGAGTGAACATAATCCAGTATGCCAGAAGATTTATGAGGAAAAGAATAAAAAGAAACACAGTGTTGCTTTCCATAAATGCAATGTTTGCAAAAATTGAACTCATGGTTACAATCATCAAGCCCTTCAACCAATATTTTATTCTTCAAATATTTTAAGCCTTTTTCTCCTATGTGACCGAGTCTATGATGCCACAACATGGTTTTCTCTGCTAGGAGTTTCACCTCCAAAGAGTTTACACCCAGAGGAACAACATTCTCCTTCCCTACACTAGCAGCTCTATCTGACTTTGTAGAGACATTGTTACATTGAATAGCACATACATCTAGCTTGTACAAAGTGCCAATATGTGCACCCTTGGCCAACACCATTGAGCCTCAAGTCATTTTGTATCCACCACTCGAGAATGTAACTTGTATGCCAACATCATTCAACTTACTAACATAAAGAAAATTAGGATCCAGACCTGTTATGTGCATTGTGTCATCAATCCCTTTGATTCTTCTGTCAGTAAATTGAATTTTGACTCTTCCACGGCCAACAATTTCAAGAGATGAGTCACTTTCCAGATACACCTTTCCACCAGCATACTTTTCATATTTCGTGAACCAATCTCTATGAGATGTCATGTGAAAAGATGCTCATGATTCAATCATCCAGACATCATATGATGCTTGGGTCACTAGGGCAATAATGAAGGCATCGATATCACTCTAAGAAGAATCGTTATCCGAAGAGTTGTTTTTCTTCTTTTTCTCCTCTTTGCAATCCTTTCAGATATGTCGAGTTTTCCCACAATTCCATCATTTCACCTTGGACTTCTTGCTTGGAGACTTTGATCTCCCTTCAAACTTGGATTTAGACTTCTTCTCTTTCTTCTTGCTTATGTCCTTTGATCTACCTCGAATAGCAAGAGACTCTTTGGCCATCTCAAGATTTCCTTCACATTTCTTCTGACAGCAACAAAGCAGCCACATCTTCCATTTTGAAAGTGGTTGTTGTACTTCCAATATCCATCACCATATGGCCCCATGTGTCAGGCAAGGAACACAACAAAATCATACATCAATCCTCGTCATCAATGTTTACACCTACAGATGCCAGTTGAGCAACAATCATATTAAATGAATTCAAATGGTTTGCTACAGATGCACCTTGCTCCATCTTCAAGGAGTATAACTTCTTCCTTAGGAACAACTTATTCACTAGAGACTTCCCCTGATAAATGTCACCAAGTTTCTTCCATAATGAAGATGTAGTCTTCTCCTCATGGACGTTTAGGAGAAATGAGTCTACTAGACAAAGTCTTATCAACCTTCTATCTTTTATATCAACAAGGTCCCAATCTTCTTGTTTCATGCCTGATGGTGTAGTTTTTGACACAATAATTCAGAGATCTCTATCCCCCAACAATTCTTCCATTTTGAGTTTCCACAACTCAAAATTTCCACCATTGAACTTTTCAATTTCTACTCTACCTGATGTGCTTTCCATCTCGATCTGCAATCTAGACAACCAGTTTTCTCTGCGAGACTCCCACTACAAAATTAGCACAAAAATCCCATCCTACCCATAAGGATAACACAACTGAACAAGCTCTAATACAACTTGTAAGGAAATTTGAGTGCAAAAATGCCTTCCTAATGCCAATTCTTAGAAGATAAATGCAAATATGATGCTCAATTTCAAATTACAGTTCATTAAGATGCACATTTACAAGTAACAGAGTAGACAATTAAAACCACACATAGAATTAAACACTAGTTTTATGTGGGAAAACCCTTACGAGAGAAAAACCCACACACCAAGCAAGATATCTTTATATTACAGTAAATAGTAATTACATAAAAAGTTGCAGAACTTTTGCTTCTAGGTGTTAATTCATAGTATCAATCTTAGTAGCATAACATTTCCCTGATCAACCTCACTTCTGTTCAATTCAAACAATGACTCACATTCAATGTTACAGAATGTACAATGTTGACACACCATTCATTCAACATTACAAAACTGCCAAGGAACTGTTCAATTTGAATTCCCTGAGCAGCTACAGTAAACTATCTAACTGTTTTCCATATCGGACCATCGAAGAGACTCTGTTCAGTCTCTCTTCAAATTCACCGAATCACTTCGACAATCTCACCATACGCCAAAACTTCCAGTCACCCATCCTCTGTCAGCTTCATCCAATCCCCACTCTACCAATTAGCATGATCAGGTCCTACCAAGACACCAATGGGATGGCAAGTTACACAGCTCTACGCATATTTCCATTTCGATAAGACAATACATCATCTCCCACTGAAACAAGGATGTCACTCTGACGAGGGTAATACTGCTCCATGTGGTTGTCATCGCCATGTCACCTCCATAAGCCATCGGCTTATCAACTCGTCGAAGAAACTTACTTCGAAGTCCCGACGAAGTCACAAAGTCACATCGATAAGAGTTACCATCCTTCCATCAGAGTTTCGTGGAGACATTAAGAAGACTCCCACCAAAGTGAACAACTCTTGTCGACAAAGCATACACTATGCCAAAGCAAGAATTAATATCGATCCATCGAGGAGACATAGAATAAGGTCTCGCCGACAAAGGAGAGTCAGCCCGATAAATCAAATAGACGCTATGCTAAGAAGGAATAACACAAGCCAATAAGTTGAGGCACAATTTCCAACAGTTATCAGTGCCAATCTATTGATCACAAAATTAGAGACTACCCCCTTGCCACCCCTCGTACTCAGTCTTGGCCATGGGAATTTGAAAAGTTCCACTCTGTGGAAGCTCCATCCTCCAAAATGGAAGACAAATGGATGATGGTGATAAGCCAGAAGAACAAGTCTAATGGCTCAAGGACGACTTCCAAGGTCTTTGAGCCTTTTTTTGAAATTTCAAACCCTTTTGAGAAGGGGAAAGAAGCTCATAGCACTGCTAATGCTATCCCAATCCGTCCAAGGCCCTTCGCAATGCCTCAACCAGCTTCTATGATGATAGCTCAACCAACTACTTCTCCCCCAGTTATAGGACCTCATAGGAGATCGCGCGGCCCTTCCAAGCCTCTTAAAGAGGGAAAATTTGTCTTAGGAAAACAAAGGTTTTTCTCTCCTTTGCTTCAGTTGGGTTCAGTGCCACCAAATTTTTTGCCAAATCACTTTTCCTCTTTGGAAGAGTCGAACTCTGATGACATGATCGAGTCCCATACATGAATTTTCTCTCTTGAAATGTGCGAGGTTTGGCAGACCTCTCTAGGAAGTATTCTATTAGGGATACTCTTTAGAAGTATGCTAGCATTAATGTTTTGTGCCTTCAAGAAGTGAAATTCATTGGTTTTTTGTTATCTTCTACTTGTCAAGTTATTTTGTCAACAAGTAAAATATTTTCCACTGATCATGTTGCTAGGAGTGGTGGGGTGGTTACCCTTTTGTCTCCAAGTTGGCATGATTACGTCATGGATCATGGGTCTAACCCCATGCATCGACTCGTTTGGATTCTTTTGAACATTTATAATCATTCCTTCGGGATTATTAATGTTTATGCCTCTAATGATGTTGTTGAAAGATCTCTTCTCTGGCAATGGATTTTTTATTCTTTGCTAGTTGCCACTTGGGCCCTCTATGGTGATTTTAATATGGTTGAGGTGGCATACAATAAAGAGGGTATATTTCTTTTTCGATGGGAAACTAGCGAGAGAGAAGCATGGTTCTACATGCACAATAAATTGGGTCTCTTCAACCCCAATATTGGTCGTCACCATTCTCATTCTTTATGGAACACCTAGAGTAACTTTCGAGCTGGGTCTGATAGAATATTTAAGCATCTTGATCATGCAATGATCTCCGCTCAATCTTTGTTCTCCTTTGCCAGTTGTTCCCCTCTTCTGCTTATGTCGTTAGTGGATGTGACCTTGTCAGACCACTTTCCCATCCATTTATGCATTGAATAGCAAGTGGGGCCACCTTGTGCAAGTAAGTATCATTTTTTTTTTAATACTTATTTGCTAAGTCACCATCCCATGTTGGGCCACATCAAAAATATTTGGAATCTTGAATGTATGCCTACTCATTATACGGGTTGGATTAAGTGGTGAAATAATTTCATTACCCACACTGTGAGGTTTCTTCACATTTAAGGGAGTCAGTTGGCCATTTTCTATAGGTGATCTTATGAGGCCACCACTTCGGATCTCTAAAAGGCCACTAAGGTCTTAGCAACCAACCCTTTTCCTCAACCTTGCAATCTAGAGTGGCAGAGTTGAGACATCATAAGCAAATTACTGATTGTTATGTTGCGAGAGGCATCCAAATTAAAGCTAGACTTTGGTGGCTTAAAATTAGGGATCGTGCCTCGAAGGAATTTGTTCTTTCTCTTTGAGTCAGGCACAATTTGCATGGCATAAAAAAAATCAAAGGAAATCATTTTCTCATAGATTTTCCTAACATTCTCCAGGCTTTTGTTAGGCATTATGAAAAAGTTTCCACTTCCCAAGACTACACTCTGGAGTGTACCAATGCTCTCCAAGAACGCCTTAGAGTTGTTCCTAATAGACTCTCTTATGCTTAGAAGGATTTCTATGAGCAATTTCTCACCATTGAAGATCTCAAAGAGGTTGTGAGCACTATGATTGATGACAAAGCTCTAGGAATTGATGGTTTCCCTTGTGAATTTTACAAATCTCTTTGGGATTGTGTTGGAGAATACCTTCATAAAGTTTACTTAGAAGCCATTCATTCTAAATCTCTTGGCCAACTTATTAACAAAGGAAATATAAAATTCATACCTAAGTTCGGTGACCTTGAAGATATTTGCAACTAGCAACCCATCGCGCTCCTCAATGTCTCCTACAAAATCATTGCTAAAGCTCTTGCCTTGAAAATTTGCCATCTTCTCCCTCAAATTGTTCACCCAAAGCAGACTGGATTTATTAAATCCAAATTCATTTTGGCCAGATTCATTTTGGACAACATCATTGTTGTTTGGGAGCGTATGAAATGGCCTAGGCGCTCACATCATAAAGTAATGTTTTTGAAGATTGATTTTGTTAAAGCTTATGAGCGCATTGAATAGCCTTTTATTCTTGCTATGCTTTATGCTTTGGGCTTTGGTCCTTATTTTATTCAATCTATGAGCATGCCTTTTTTTATGCCTCTGCCTACATTACCATTAAAGGTTGCCAATCCTAGCCCTTTGGATTGTTTTGTTTCATTGGCCAAGGTTTCCCTATGGCTCCTTCTTTGTATGTCCTTGTTGCTAAAGGTTTTGGTTATCTCCTAGCCCACTCTGTCTCCCATGGGCTTGTCCAAGGGATCACATTTCCCAACTCGTTGGCACAACTCGTCAATGGCCATTTTGTTGATGACTCTTTCCTCACTCTATTGGAGGAAGAGGATAACATCAAAGTTTCCCTCAGCTATCTTGTGACCTTTTGCTTGGCCTTTGGTTCTACTATTTAGTGGCACAAAACTCAGTGTTATCATTAATCCATTCCTCCCAATCCTTTGTGGATATAACAGTATGGTTGGAAGTGAATTGCTCACAGGGAGATCTTCAGGTTCCTTGGCATCCCCTTTTCTTTTTATGCTTCATTTTTAGATTTATGGCAATTCGTCCTCTCTCGTATAGTGTAGAAGCTAGCTTTTTGGATCATTAAGCTGCTCTCACTAGCTAGCAAGTTTCAGGTGTGCTCTAAAATTTTGGTAGCAACTCATGTTTACCACTCTTCATGTTGGGTCCCTTCCAAGGCCTCTTCTAAGACTCACAAAGGGTTTCACTATGTTGCCTAGGAGTTTTGTTGCCTCCCTAGAGATTTTAGTTGGCTTGGCCTTATGACCACTCAAAGGCAAGGGACTGCTCTCTATACCAAGTGGGTCATTTTTTCCCTCACTAGAAATGAGGCTTGAAAGATTCTTCTCAGATATTGTATTTTCGTAGGATATCCAATACACAAACCGGCTTGGAAAGGGATTGGTCTTCATACCATTCTCATTAAGAAGGATCTTGTTTAGATTGAAGGAACTTTTGTTGCCAAAAGAATTTGGTGAGCCTAGGAGGCTCTCAAGCCCTAGCTTAATTAGAATGGCACTAGTTTCATAGATGGTTTATCTTTCAATCTGCAAAATATTTGGTGGTGTCCTTTATTCGCCACTCTAGGGTGTCCTCTTTCCAAGTTACCCTAGCTTAAGGCTCTCAGATTTCACAAGAAAGGAATTCAAACTCCTCATGAATTGTTTTCTAGACCCACAATGAGCATCATGTCATGGGGAGTTTTCAAAGCCAAGTTTGGATTAAAGTGTCATGACCAAGAAACCTTTCAAGGAATCCTTAATGTCATTTTGGTTGACATGCTGCATAAAGTTGGTATCCATTCCACCAAGCCTTGGTGGAAAGATTGGAAATGGGGTCCTAATACCCCTTTCAGGAACTACAAGCCTCAGCTTGGTTACTAGTGGCTTTCTCCCCATCTCCCAATGGTTAACAGTTTGAACCAAAGGTGGCATCTTCAATCCTCATTGTTAGTTTGGCACTGTAGATTGCTAATGTGTGGGTTGTTATTGTTGAGCCCAAGCTTTCCCACTTTGCTTGGTGTATTCTTTTCCAAGGCTTACTAATGGGATCTCAACTTACTCACATGGGGGTTCTTGACCCTTGTTTCCATTTTTGTGGGCAACCTGAGTCTTTCAAGCACCTCTTTTGGTTCTTCTCCAAAGCTTAATAGTTGTGGAATTGGATTCATGATTTCTTCTGGTCCTTCCAACTTGAGCCTTTATCCTAGCATATGGTTTTGTTGGGTGATTAGCCCTACCTTCGCCATAAGTATACCTAGATTTGGTACAATTTTAGAGTGGAAATCCTCTTTAGCATTTGGAAAGATAGAAACTCCATTATTTTTTCTCATAGCCAAATCGATAAACATGTATCATTTTTTTTAAAGCCACTATATGTTCTAATGTGTTATTGTAGATTCAAGTTCAAGCCAATAAAGTTTTGCTTAAAGTGGCTCACCTTGAAGAGCTCCTGGTCCATTGGGGGAATGCCCCCTGCACGGTTTCCCATGTGTTTCCTTCTCTTTCTTCCTCCCAGAGCCGCTCGCCTCCTCATGGAAGTCGTCGGGGTAGGAGTGGCTCTGCCAGGGACTCTCAAGCGGCACATCCCTGCTACTAGGCCCTACATCACAACGACTTGTGTCCTCATAGACGTTCACCCTCCCTTTCTCCTTAGGATACCTTAGGGTGGAATTCTAGGGGAGCTTCTAGAGGTGGTTGTGGTGCTTTTGGTTGGCCCTCTGGTGGAGCTCCTGGTGGTGCTTCTAGTTGGCTGACTAATTCTTCAAGATGGTTTTTGAGGCTAGATTTGGTGATTTCTCTTGCTCAACAAGAAGATAAAGAGAAGGATGACGATGATTGGTCCCCTCCTAATGTCACTCCAGACCCGACTGATGTATGGGGTAGGTTGGATGATAGGGACCCTCCTCCCTCCACCAGTACTACTATCGCTGCTTAGTGACCTTTTCTTGTTTTAGTGCTTTTTTGTTTTTTGGGCGCTACCCATGTGACTCTTCAGGGTGTGCATTCTTACCACCCATCTTTTTTTTTTGAATATGTTTAATATTTATTTTTAATTAATAGATAGTGATGCTTATTCATCAAAAAAATCATGGGGAAGCAAGAGTGAAAGATTTATAGCTTCATAATTGGGATTTAGGAAAAAAATTTGTTTGGTGCCTCTTAATCAATGAAGATGATCCATAGGCCTCTCTTTTATGGGACATGAGGACTTGGTGAAGTTTCTTTTTGTTGTTGGTGTTCCAAAGGGATCATAAATTTAGAATCTAATATTTAATTCAAGGGGATTGATTAGCTCTAATTTTTCATGTGATATTGGGATTAGATCTAGAGAAAAATTCTTAACAAACTCTTGGATGAGGCAACCCCCGTAGGGAAATAATTTAGAGTTGAGGAAAGCATGATATTTTTTGGAAGAAGCTTGAGGTAGCAAAGCACATGATTACTAGGAGTAGTGTATATTAGAAGGGTAGATTGTGAGGTGTTGGAAGAAGTTTAGGTCTCTACTCTAAAGGATCTAAGAAAATATTGAGTACTTTCATAAACAAGATCAAAATCTCACAAGTGAACATAGCGGATGCCCTTCATGGGGTAGAAGATCCATCTAGGGAGTATGAAGTTAAAGTGGGTTATGTTAGCTTGCATAGCGAGAATGTCTAATTACTTCACAATTAGCCTATGGAAATTATCTCGAGAGCAAGCCAATATGCCCCTTTGAATGTAATGTATTTATGTGGCTTGTGGCATTGAATCAAAATTTAACATTTTGATCATCTATGGAGGGGATTGTTAGGACTTCTCAATATTTTTTTATAGGAAAGAGGAGGAATCAATGGAACATTTTCTTTTGCATTATGATTATGCTTCAAGGATTCGAAAAACAATAGTCAGAAAACTACAAATGCTTTGCATGGTTACTCAATATATGTATAGCTGTAGTTTGCAATTGGCCATTGAGGACAAAAAATAAGGTCTTTATGGAAATTTTCTTTGGCTTGAACAATATGGGGGATGCAACTAAATTGGAATAGTAGGATATTTTGGTACTATTAGTCTAGAGGTGTTGGGTGAAGATAAAAGTGTCACTAGTGGCTTTTGATGTCATTTCTATTTTTTTTTGGAAACATGTTTTTTAATAAAATAATGGGAAATAACAATATTCTTTGGAGGAAACCTTCTAATGGTTTTTTGGATTTAAATTTTTGATGGTGCAATGTGAGGTAATCTTGGGTTGGCATGATTTGGGTGTGTTCTTCAAATGAGGATGGTCATTTTTTGAAGGTTTTTTCCTTATTTTTAGGTTGTAAGACTAATAACAAGGCTAAGGGGATGTCATTGTTGGAAGGAATTGATTTATCTCTAGATGCATTGTAAGAAGCTAATAGTGGAAGGAGATTGTATGGTGGTAATCTCTAAGATGTTTGCCCAATGTTGGAATTTTAAAATTCTTCTAGACGATATAGAGCTTCGAAAGAATTTTGACAATATTTTTAATTCATTATTATAACGTGTGTAATAAGATTGTGGATTTGCTAATCAATGTAGAAATAGAGTTGGATCTATCAACAATTATATAATCAGTGATTGATTGGATGCTCTATTTGGTTTGGATCCTTTGATTTCATTTGGTTATCTAACATAGGAGGGTAAGGTTACAATTGAAGATGATAATCCTTAAGTTCTCTATTATTAGAGTGTTGAAAATGTGGCAATTATTATAGGTTGGAACTTAATCAGGAAGGGATATTATTTTATTCAGTGGCAAGTATGAAGTGTCTAGCCCATTTTCTTTGTATCTAATTATAGTGTTTTCCCTTATCTTTCCATTGTTGTTTGGTTTTTATTGGGTTGTAGGGTTTCTTTTCCTAATAGTGTCAAGTGCTAGCACAAAGAATAAAGAATGGTGAAGTAATGGGTGGAAGAATTAATGTGAGCTTATATTTACCATGTTATGGTTACTAACTACAAGTTGAAGGAAATTTTTCCAAACATGGTTACTCTATGAATGATTAAATTAGCTTTGGGCCTTGAGATCATTGGAAACACAAGAAAACTCAAGTCTAGGAGCACCATTGTCACCAATTTCATCAAAAAACTAGAAGATTTGGGCCCAAAAGATCCATCCATAAATGAATAATTAGTTTAGTGCTCCCAAATATGGAAGAACATGTAATGTTTAAGGTGGAAATTTTTGTTGCAATAGAGGGGGAATTTCCTAGGGATAATGGTGATAATTCATGAATAAATCTGCACCTAGTGTGAGGAAGTAAAGAGTACGAGGAGATAACTAAATTTTGTGTAGATCTGGTGTTGGTGACTAAGTCTTTGGTAATCACATATAGAAAAGAAGTTGGATTCAACCTTATTTTCCTTATCTGTGGTTTCTAATGGTGTTTTGAGTAGGGTATCTAGGAATCCAAAGGTCTAACTAGGAATCTTATTTAGACAATAGAAAGAGAATGTGGAAAGAAAGGTGTAGGAATGAGATGAAATTGGTAGTAACTATTCTCAAACATCATTTAGTTAAATAGAAAAAGGTAAATGTAGTCACTAAAAGTAGGAGAATTATTTACTAATTTTTGGGTTGGATTAGGTGTAAAATTACTATTGAACATATAACCATTGATATTTTGATGTTTAGGAAGAGCAGTTGGTGGTAGACTTGGTTCACAGATTAGTGGAATTGCAATAGCTATCATAGAGGAGGTGGCTAATATAGCATTTATGCAAAAGAATGACAAGATTATGATGGTTTATGATTAGTCATTTTTTTCTTAGTAGGATAAATTTTTGGTTTTTGTGGTTTCAAAATTCCATGTGGATCATTTCTTGTAACTAGAAGGCAAGAGCTAATTAATCAAAAAATTGATGAATCATATTAAATGTGCAAACCTTAATATATGAGTGAATAATACAATGAGAATACTTATAAAAGGAAAACAAACAAAAGAAAAAAAAAACATTAGAGAAATCTCATGTGAGTATGAAACAAGATCATGACATATGTCCTTAACATATTAATTGAGACACAAAAAAGAACATGACCTAAGTAAGCTTAAGTACTAGAGTGAAAAGGGACCTAGTTTAGGTAAATACACTTTTACTCTAGCACCCACATCTTGCAATTGTTTAATGATATGCTTATGTGCAATTATTTAGTCTTTATTCTAGTGATAACTGTTGGGACCAAGAATACACTTGGTACTACTACAACACATTCAATTTTTTCATCTTGAGTTATGATTAATCATATTAGTTATAACTCTAGGGAAGCACCTCTTAGGTCTAATTGAGCCTGAATTGAAGGAGAGATTACCCACTCTCGATACTTTGTCTATTGTTTCCCTATTTGATCATAAGTTAGAGGTATTTTTCTTTGATTTTGATATCCTTAGCACTCAAAGAAAGCCTATATTTAGGGAATTGGGAACCAAAAAATTTGAGCGCCAATAGAAGTATTTAGAATTCAACTATAAAATTTGATATAAATGTTTTTACAATATGACAAAAGCAACAACAATGTCGAAAAGAAACTAAACTTAATAGAGAAACAATTTCTAGAATGAAATAGAAGAAATGAAACACAAAATTTAATTCACATGGTGATAAATTCCTAAACCAATGCTTAATATTCATTATTTTGACTATATGAATCAATATTTTAAATCAAATGTTTGACACAATCACTTTGACATCACACAAAAAATTCATGTTAGGTTGAGCATAGTCATAGGTTAGGTCATAGTGGATCCTTCATAATAATAGTCTAACACAATTTATATTATAATTCAACATAGATGGGACACTTTAGTTATAATGTAGACTCATTAATAGCATCACCCATATGCATGTTCAAAATATAAGGAAATTTAAACACTAGTTAAAGATTTTAAAGATAGGGTGAATATTATTTGTAGATGCCTTAAAATATAGAGACTGAGAGTAATGCACTAATGTGTTGAGTTAATTTTTAATGAAATCATATTTATAATATATCCATGACTTGGAAATACAAGACCCATTATTAAAATATAGGAAAATTAAAATTTTCTTATGTATTTTGATATAATAATGCAAGATAAGCATACATGTGGCATTATATGGTTGGATACATAGTGTATCAAATTAGTAGCCAAGCCCATGCTTGCATAAGAATTTAGTGTAGAAAGGGGGTTCTTTGTGTCAATATGCTAAGTTGGGTTATAGCAAGTAGCACTAACTTAGCACAATAGGGTTCATAACATGTATTTTTACTACTTGAAAGCTTCTACCCACTACAATGTTTTGAAAAAAAAATGACAACAAATATATAGGTAAAAACCAATATGATGACTTTATAAGTGTAGTGTAGAAAAATGTACTCCTTTACATTTTCACATTATGTTTGCATCTCCCTAATTAATTGGACTTAATTAAACCTCTAATTGACCCAATTATGCATTTAAAATCCTAATTAATTTTGTTTTTTGAAAGGGGAACCTATATTAAATAATTGCAAACATCAAATTACACATCTTGGAAAACGTGTATCCTAGGTTTAGGGCCTAGGACCAATTCACCCAAGGGCGAATGGGTCCTCCTTAAGTTTAGGACCCCATTTTTTAATATGTTTTTGGCAGCATTTTTATGATTCAAATTTAGGTTGCAATTGTTGGCCTTTGATGTTTAATTGTTGGGAAATTAGAAAATTACCTATAAATACAAGGTCTTTTTATCATTTCAAATCCTAGAATTTTTATGAGAGCATTCCTATAGCAAATATTATTTTCAAGAGCATTCAAGAGTAGATTTATTAGTCTTCTACATCATAAATCAAGATCAAGATCATCGTGTCAAAGTTATTTGCATTCATGCATGTTTTTTGGAGCTAACATTGTGATTTAGATTTCAAGTTTTCAAGCATCAAATCAAGTGTCAAATCAAGCATCCAATCAAGCCATTTCATGCAAGATCCAATCCTTGGAGATATGTGTTAGACTTCAGTCCTCCAAGGGAATCCATTAAAGGGTTTGGTGAGTTACAACAAGATAGTGTTCATTCATCATTCCTTCCATTTATGCTTTCAATTTTTTATCAAGGTTTAGTTACCAAACTAGGGTTTGACTAAGACAAACCCTTATACACCAAAAACAAACATTTTTCTCCTATTTGTGTGTTTGTAGATTTATAGGTGAATGAGGAGTGAAATTGGATCAAAAGTACAATTTTGTAAAGTTTCCAAAGTTGTCAAGACACAAAATCTTACTTGCAGAATTTATTTCTGATTTTCAACAGTGAGATCCAGAGAAATCAAGAGTGCAGATCCAGGAGTAGAGGATTGTGAAATCAGATTTTGGATCCCTATAGCAAGACCCATTCACCCTAGGGTGAATTTGTTCCAGGAGGACACTCAACAACATATTTCGGTGATAGGTGTATGGTGTCTTACCCTTCTCATATATGTAAGAATTCTATTGTTTCTAATTGTGTTATGCTTTAAATTGATTATCTAAGTTTCACATTGTATAATTGAGCTCATTTAATACTTTTTGGTTTTTCTCCCAAAAGTGCATTTCAAGCATATTTAGCCCATCTTGTCATAAGGAAAAACAACAAAATATCTCCAATAGAGTTTACTCACCTAAGGGTTGAAAGCCAATCCTGCCTTTGGGGATCTCTTTTTCCTAATGAAACAAGATAGGTGCATCATATATCCAATCATCTCATTTTGATAAACCTATTTTCCTTCATTTAAATAAGAATCAAAGGCTTAAAATGTATTTGTACCAATGCATTTAGTTTGATATATCAAACTAAATAGTCTTAATACATTAAGTGCAATGAATCACAAGACAAAAAGATGGAAAGCTTGATACTAACACAAAGGGATAGAAATTTACCCTTATGCTAAATATTTGATACAATCCCTAAAAGAATTAAAGGTCATTTAATAAGACATAGGGTGTGGACTATTAGAAGTAAAGGTAACTAATATATATGGAAATCTAAATTCAAGTATAAAATTGATCTTAACTATTATATTGGTGGAGATTCCAAGAAATTAAATGGTCAACATAAGAAAAAAGTGGAATAGAAGAACAAAGGCATAACACAATGTTTACACAGAGAAACCATTTTGAATAAAAACATGACTAAGAAGAGAGGCTTAAGTTTGTATTATCTTCATAAAGAGAGATTACATAAAATCCTTCTTTTGTCCTCTTTAATTTTCACTCCAACACCTACAAATACAGTTTTCACTCAGATTCGTCATGTTACATTCCTACCATCATAACCCAAATTTAATAGAATTTTCACCCTCTAAATGGGGATTATAGGTCGATTACCATATCATAATGCATTCCTTGGGAAAATATAAGAATTTAATATATGTGTGTGTATAGGTTGTAACCCCATTACTCACGTCTTACACATGGACAACTAATTTGTCCTTATGGACACCTAATTTTCCCTATCTTACAAGGTAGTTTTTGTCTTCATATGGAGATGTTATATAGCCATCCAAAACATAATTATAAGTGTGTGGACAATGGAAATGGAATGCACAACTTCCTTACTCCACACTAAAAGGGGAATGAAGGAAGAGGAAACTAATTTCACAATGTTCATACTCAAGAACAAGTCTTTCAGATTCCAATGCAAAAGAGATCAAAATTTTTCAAAGGGGATTGTCCTTAAGGCTGGAAATTGATAAAAGAGATTGACTACTAATCTAGAACTAAGAAAATGCAAGATGTTTGAAAACATGATGTGATATGCAAAATGACCTAGAAATGCAAGTAAACTGTAATAGAAACTTATGAAATTAAAAGTGTGCACCTGGAGACTGGAAAAGGATGTAATGGAGCTCTGGAATCCTAAAAATTCATTTTTGATGCACACTGGGACTCATCACCACTGATGGCGTATCAATCCACTTCCAAATTTTAAGAAATTCAAAAGTGGAATCTGTAGCTCACGATCTACACTTCTGCTCCTGATAGGTTTCCGGGTTTGGAACTACAAAATTCAACTTGTAGGTGTTCTCCAAGCTTCTTTTGGGGCTTTGACAACTTTGAAGGACTTTGACAATTTGTTGACAACTTTTCCAATCTTTCTCTTTGACAAATTTGCAAACTAGACCTACAAAACATGTGCAAAGAGAGGGAAAAATTGTTGAGGGTTAGTGAATAGGGGTTTGCCTTGTTCAAACCCCTTGTTGGTAATTAAACCCTTGAATATGAAATGGAATATTGAAAGAGAATGATGAATGAACAACATGCAATGCTACAACTCACCAAACCCTTGAAGTAGAATTCTGAAGACATACAAGTATGGCTCCAAAGTGCTTGAATGCTCTTGTAAACAAAATGATTGAATTCTAAATCACTTGATTGCTTGTTGGATTTATTAGAAAATTACGAGGGATAAAATGAGTGGAAAAACCCTATATTTATACTTGATTGTGCAATAATTCCTTAAAATACCACATCACAAGCCGACCTTAGATCTTAGAAAATAATAACCTGCCAAAAATTTGAAATAATTTTGATTTTTGTGCCAAAGGGGACTCATTCACCCCTAGTGGTGAATGGGTCCCACTTAGAAATTTTAAGTGGGTTTCGGAAATTAGATGTATTAAATGATGTTTATCGGGATTATTTTCAAAATTACACTTAAGGCCTATAAGTGCAAAATGGGGCCAATTAAAGCATAAGAAAGGTATAATTATTAATGAAAAGCCTAGAAAAGTGTGAAATTTTGTTACAACACTTTGAAATAAGGCTTGGAAAATGATAAAAAGAAGTTATTTAGGTTAAATATAACAAGACCCTAGAAAAGTGTGAAAGTGTGTTACAACATTTAAGTAAGGTACCACTCAAATTCTTTTAGTTCACCAGGGCCCAAGACCTAATGTGAATGTGTTATCCACATTACAACACTAAATCAAGGCACAATTAAGCCAAAATCACAAGGAGGACCCAAAACGAGACAGAAAAAGTAGAAGGGTTACTTTTTCAATGTCCACATTTAGCCCCCACTTTAGTGAGAGGATGAACTTACTTCAAACTCTTACTAAAGTAGACCAGCACACATCAAGAGGGATTCCCATGAACCAATGCTAGCAAGATGGGACAACAACGATCAAGAGGAGTGATCAAGCCCCCAGGATCAAGATCTCATGACAAACCAACATAAGCGCAAAGCAAACACGCATGATATCAAGAAAAATGACAAGGGGAAAGCATACAATGCCAAAGATGAAAGAGAGAAAAAGGAAAAAGAAAAAGAAAGAATCGTATCAAGCTTCAATCATTTTTCCAACATGATGTGGATCATATCTAGGTTGTTTGTCCAGAAAACGCATACTCACTTTGAGGTGATGAAACTCATGGTTGTCTGTCGGGTGAGAAGGCCTAAAAGGTGAGAAACATACACTCATGGCTGGTATGCACTCACACACACGCAGGTGGCTATGGGGAAAGTCATGCATCGAAATGGTCTTCCCGCTCAACCATACCAAAGTTATACCTCCTGATAACTTTAATAAGGCACCACAAAGGAAAATGACTTTTTGAGCTTCACGAGACAAACAAAACTTTGTATGCTTAGATCTCATGAAAAAACGCAATGGCACCATAGGCATGCAAGTTGTGTTATGCAAGGTGGCCATATAACAATTGAAAAATGCAACATGCAAAGGATGTTCAAAGGAGTTTTGCTTAATTCATGCGAGGTCTTTAACTTAGGGAATATTGTGTCTAATGTCTCCAAGAAAGGACCAATCAAAGAATAGAAAATTCACAACTTAGGAGATGTAGTGTGTCGCATCAAGCCACCAAGAGGAATGTAATATGCTAAGATAGACCACGCTCATGAAGGAAATCACACCCAATATCATCCACAAAGTGACAAAACGCATCGTATGAAGTAAGAAGGTTGCACTAAGAACCAAGAAAAAAGAATAATGCCAATGTATGCCCCCACTTTAAAGGAGTTGCTATGCACCATAGTGTGAGCAATTACTTTAAAGTAGTAAATGAAAAATGCAAAAAAGAAAGGAAGACATGAGAGCCAAATTGGAAAGCCCTATGCCAAGTCATATGTTTCAGAGTAAAGTTTTGTCATGTAAGAGAAAGGAAAAATAAAAGGAAGAGGTTGACCCCAAAATGAAAACACCAAACACATAAGGGATCTATGGATTTGGGGTCAGTATGTTCTTTGTTGCAATGTTTGGTAGAGAGCTTGGAACTGTCATCATCCCCCAAATACATAAACTAGAAGAATGACACAAAGAGAGCAAAAACAAACAAAAACCTTTTAGGTCAACATGGAAGAGACATGAATTTCTCGGCACCTTACGTCATTCCCAAAAGGAAAACACAAGACAAAATGAAAAGCTTTTTGGGTCAACATAAAGGAGACATGAATGTCTCAATTCCTTGTGTCATCCCCAAAAGGAAAACATAAGAAAACGATAAAATGAAAAGGCAAAGAAAAATAAATCCTTTGGGTCAACATGAAAGAGAATGAATGAAATGGTACAAATAAAATGAAAATGAATGTCAACAAAGAGAGAGAACATCAAACAAAACATCAAACGGGGGATCACAGTATGCACATGCAATCACACAAGAGAAAAAGAAATAAGTGTTGGTATGTGGTGACTAATCATGCTATACTGTACACCTCGGCATGTATCCTCACCAAAAAAGGAAAAATCACCGAAAAAAGAAAAAAAACCGACTTTGTAAAACCCTAATTCTGGAAGCTTCTAAAAATTTTGTTATAAGGGGTTGGGATGGGGGTTACAGTATGTAGAAAAAGGTGATTATTCACGAGATTGTAATATTTTTTGCATTGGGTAATAAAATCATTGGATGACTGCGGTTTTGTGGATGTAGCCCAGATTGGGTGAACCACGTTAAATTCTCTGTGTTGTCTTGTTTCTGCTATAATTTTATGTGTTTTATTTCTCTATTTTATTGATCAAATCTACATTTAATTGTTAGATATATGCCTTCTAACCCTAACAAGTGGTATCAGAGTGGGTTGTGTTTGATTATCATCTGCAAGAAAGTCCCACGGTTGAGTGAGAGTCTCACGATTAAGTGGGAGCAATGGCGGATGAGGGTAAATTGAAGGTAGATAAATTCAATGGGAAAAACTATCAGTTATGGAAGATGCAAATGGAGGATTATCTCTATCAAAAGGATTTATGGAGGCCATTGGAAGGAATAGCCAAGAAACTGACAACAATGAGTGATGAGGAATGGAAACTTTTGGATAGAAAGGCACTGGGATCCATTTGTTTATGCCTGGCACAATCGATGACATTCAATATTACAACAGCAAATACAACTCAAGAGTTGATGGAAACCTTGGCGAAGTTATATGAAAATCCTTTTGCTTCGAATAAGGCATTTCTTATGAAGCGTTTATTTAATATGAAAATGGTAGAAGGTGGGTCAGTTGTTGATCATTTAAATGATTTTAATACGGTTACCAGTCAATTAACTTCTATAAATGTAAACTTTGATGAAGAAGATAGGGCTCTTTTGATTTTGTGTTCTTTGCTAGAAAGTTGGAATAGCTTGGTAATGGTTGTTAGCAATTCTATTTCTGGTTCAAATACATTGAAATTTGATGATGTTTTTGGTGTTATTTTGAGCGAGGAAATTTGTAGGAAAAGCTCAAGTGGAACATCCACATCATGCAGTGTTTTGAATGCAAAAAGAAGGGGCAGAAGAAAGGAGAGAGGAAACAATTTTGGAAGTCATGGGAAGTCACGAGGAAAATCAAAGGAAAAAAGGTCCCAATCTAGAGACAAGAGGGATTGTTTGTACTGTGGTAAGCCAGGTCATTTAAAGAAATATTGTTGGTCTCAGAAAAATAAAGGAGACAAAAAGGAAGGAAATAAAAAGGAAAATGTGGTAAGTAATAAATTTGATGAGGATGCTTTGATTTTTTCCCTTAATAATGCTAATGATTCTTAGGTGTTAGATTCAGGGGCTTCATTTCATGTTATGCCCCATAGAAGTTATTTTTCTTGATTATGACCAAGGAGATTTTGGGATGGTTTATTTGGGAGATAACGAACCCTGTCAGATTGTTGGAAAGGGAAGAATCAAGATTAAGTTGTAGAATGGGAACCATTGGCTACTACATGAGGTAAGGCATGTTCCAAAGTTAAAAAGAAATTTAATTTCAGCAGGGCAACTAGATGATGAAGGTCGTGTTGTTACATTTAGTGATAAAAATTGGAAGGTTACAAAAGGTGCCTTAAGGGTAGAAAAAGGTGTGAAAGTAGGCACCTTATATCTTTATGCAAGTCATACTGTTCCTTCTACTTTAGCTATTGCAGATAAAAATCAATGTTCAGGAATAGTTGTTGCAGTTCAACAGGTAGAAAATCAGATAGTTGTTGTGGATTCTGAATCAGCACTATGGCATAATAGACTTGGGCATATGAGTGCAAAAGGTATGAAATTACTTCATTCAAAGAATGTTTTACCAGGTCTAAAATGTACTAATATGGATTCTTGTGAAATTTGTGTGTATGGAAAATAAAAGAGAGTTAGTTTTCTCAAGGATGGGAAGCAAAAGAAAGATGAGAAATTGGAGCTTGTGCATATGGATGTATGGGGACCAGCTCAAGTATCTTCTCTCGGTGGCTCTCAGTACTATGTCACTTTTATTGATGATGCAACAAGGAAGGTATGGATTTATTTCCTTAGGTAGAAATCTGATGTATTTGAAACTTTTAAGAAATGGAGAAGCTTGGTTGAGAATGAGACAGGTAAAAATTTGAAATGTCTCAAATCTAATAATGGTGGTGAGTATTGTAGCAAATAGTTTGAATATTATTGTTCCTCCAATAGTATTTGTAGGCAGAAAATGGTTCCAAGGACTCCACAGGAAAATAGAGTGGCTGAGCACGTGAACAGAACAATAATGGAGTGTGCATGGACTATGAGATTGCATGTTAGGCTGCCTTTAAACATGTGGGAAGAGGCTGTAAACATTGTTGTTTATTTAATCAATAGAGGTCCATCTAATCCTTTGGGTTGTGGTATTCCAGAGGAAGCATGGATAGGTAAGGTGAGTTATTCTTTTCTCAAGACCTTCGGTTGTGAAGCATTTCCACATGTAGATTTTGAAAATAGAACCAAGTTTGATGCAAAATCAAAGAAATGTATATTTGTTGGATATGGCATTGATGAAATTGGTTATAGGCTTTGGGATTTTGAAAATTAAAAAATTGTGAGAATCAGGGATGTCATATTTAATGAGAAAGTGTTGTACAAAGATTAGTTGCAGCAGCATGAGAAGAAAGAAAATGATTATGTAGTGTTGGATGATACACCAAACAATAATGTTTCAGTGGTTCCTCATGCTCCACAACAACAACAACAACAAATACCACAAACTCTAGTGAATGTTAGACAATCTTCAAGGATAAGTAGACCTCCAGAAATATTTTCTCCCTCTTTGTATTTTATTTTATTAACTGATGCTGGTGAACTGGAATGTTATGATGAAGTTATGCGGGTGGATACCAAGGTTCAATGGGAGCATGGAATGGAAGAATAAATGGACTGCTTGCTGGAAAATCAGACTTGGGAATTATGCAAGTTGCCTGTAGGTAAAAAGGCTTTACCAAACAAATAGGTTTATAGGTTGAAAGAGGAGGATGGAGGTATGAAAAGATTTAAAGCTAGATTAGTTGTAAAGGGATTTGCACAAAAAAAAGGGTATTGATTTTGATGAAATTTTTTCTCCTGTTGTTAAAATGACTTCTATTCGTACTGTTTTAAGTATTGTGGCTGCTGAAGATTTGCATTTAGAACAACTTGATGTTAAAATAGTCTTTCTCCATGGTGATTTGGAAGAGGAAATATATATGGAACAACCACAAGGATTTGACGTCAAAGGTAAGGAGAAACTTGTGTGTAGATTGAAGAAAAGTCTATATGGCTTGAAGCAAGCACCTCGGCAATGGTATATTAAATTTGATAGTTTTATGGCTGAGCAAGGCTATAGTTAGTGTAATTCATACCATTGTGTTTATTTTAAGAGATTAGATGATGATAGCTACATTATCTTATATTTATATGTTGATGATATGTTTGTAGCAGGATCTAACATGGATCGCATAAGGGATTGAAAACAACAGTTAGCAAATTCATTTGCTATGAAGGATTTGGGGGCAGCAAAGCAAATCCTTGGTATGAAGATTACAAGAGATAGGAAAAATAGAAAATTGTTTTTATCTCAGGCTGATTATGTTGAGAAGGTGTTGCAAAGATTTCATATGGAAAATGCAAAAGCTGTCAGCACACCTTTGCCCAGTCATGTTAAGTTGACTAAGGATATGTGTCCAAAGACACAAGAGGAAGAAAAAATGTCCAAGGTACCATATGATTCAGTTGTAGGTAGTTTAATGTACGCCATGGTATGCACAAGACCAGATATTGCACAAGTTGTAGGAGTTGTTAGCAGGTATATGAGTCATCCCGATGTTGAGCATTGGAATGCGGTAAAATGGATTCTCAGGTACTTGAGAGGTACATCCAATAAATGTTTATGTTTTGGGGGCTCTAATACTGATTTAAAAGGATATGTTGACTTAGATTTGGTAGGGGATATTGATACCAAGCGAAGTACCATAGGCTATGTATTTACAGTTGGTGGGACATCAATGAGTTGGATTTCCCGGTTGCAAAAGGTGGTTGCTTTATCCACCACAGATGCAAAGTATGTTGCTGCAACAGAGGTGGAAAAGGAGAGGATATGGTTGCAAATTTTCATGGAAGAGTTGGGAAAACAACAAGCTAAAATTTACTTGTTTACAGACAGCCAGAGTGCTATACATCTTGCAAAAAAAAATTCCTTGCACTCTAAAACAAAACACATACAATTGAGATATCATTTCATTCAGTCAGTATTGGAGGATGGACAGGTCAAGCTAGACAAGATACATACAAAAGCCAATCCAGCAGATATGTTTATGAATTTGGTGACAAGGGAGAAGTTGAGCTCCTCTTCAGCTTCGATTGGCCTTCAAGGTTGAATTCAGGTATAATAGAGTAGTAGGGTCCAAGGTACTTATTTCCAATGGGAGTTGTAAGTGCAGCAGTGTCATCCAAGATCAATCTCCAAGTGGGACTTTGTGTTGGTGTGGATCCTGATCAGTCTCCAAGTGGAAGATTGTTGGTATGTGGTGACTGATCATGCTATACTGTACACCCCAACATGTATCCTCACCAAAAAAGGAAAAATCATTGAAAAAAGAAAAAAAACTGACTTTGTAAAACCCTAATTCTGGAAGCTTCTAAAAAGCTTGTTATAAGGGGTTGGGATGGGGGTTACAGTATGTAGAAAAAGGCGATTATTCACGAGATTGTAATATGCTTTACACTGGATAATAAAATCATTGGATGGCTGCGGTTTTGTGGATGTAGCCCGGATTGGGTGAACCACGTTAAATTCTCTATATTGTCTTATTTCTGCTATAATTTTATGTGTGTTTTATTTCTCTATTTTATTGATCAAATCTGCATTTAACTGTTAGATATCTTCCTTCTAACCCTAACAATAAGGAAAAGTAAAATGCTAAAGAATAGTAAGGAAAATGCAATTCAACTGTCAAGCAAGTCATCTGCCTCCCAATCATGGTCATGATATTCGGAAGGCATATGGCTAGCTAAAGGGACAATAGAAAGTGATGAACTGGGAGAAGTGCCAGGTTCATCACTTTGTATAGGAGATTTTTCATGTAAGCTCATCGAAGAGGAAAATAATGTGTTCAAATCATTATGTACCTCTTCATAAATTTTGGTGTTCTCCTCATCATCATCCAAATTAATCACAACAGGAGGACGAACGATAATGTCCAATAAAGAGTGTAACTCTTGTTGTGATTGTTGTATTGGATCATTTTGTTTTGGGTGGGGAGGAGGGTCATCATGCATTGCTTCAGTCAAGTTCGGGTTTTGATTTTTTGTACTTAACTCTTCATGTAACTTGCAAGCAAGGGCACGACATCTACACCTACGCTCTCTAGCACCTTTGTTTCTTTTGGTTTTGTTATCAAGTTGTGTTAGGGTAAGAGTGGGTTGATCAACCATAGGTTGTGTTTCTTCCTTAAGGGGAGGAACGGAAGGAACCATAGGAGGTTGGTAAACCATTTTCTCTTTGGCCTTGTAAACTTGTTTTATTCGAGGCATGATAGAGTTGATTTCATTATCTCTTGGTCTCTTAGATGATGAAGGGGAAGTTTCTGGTGTTGGTTGATCTTGGTTGTGTGGTTCTTATTTAGGTTGAAGCATGGTTTCATCTATGATGGGAGTGTCGGAGGTAGTCGAGGACATGTGTTGGAGACAATTCTGCTATTTTCTTTGCTTTAAATTTTTAGTAAGCTATGAAAAAGAAGTCTTTTTGTGGCGTTATAGGTTCCATCAGCTTAGGCCAAAAGGCTTCTAAGGAAAATTTCCCTTTGGAAGACAAGGGGTTAAAGTCGCTATGGTGGACAGTGAATATTTCATTGTCAAATGGAAACTTTAAGCATTTGTGTATAACCGAAGGGGCTGCTTTCATTGAACGAAGCCACGGAGGGCCTAGCCGCAAATGAAATTGGTCCAACTATGAGATGATGGAGAATGTGAAATCTAATGTTTTTGGTCCTATTTGTAATGGAAGGGTGATTGATCCAATTGTAGGGCAAGCAAAACCATTATGCGTCTTGATCCATGCTTTCAGTTTATCATATTCATCTTGATAAAGTTCATGTAATATTAAAAATTCCTCAGGGATCACATTCTCTCCATAGGCAGGATCTATTAGTATCCCATTAGTGGGATTGTCATAGATATGATCGGCTATGTAGAGAGGACCATCGGGTAGATGTTTAATTATATCCTTAGAGGAGAAAGCAATATCAAGAGATTTCTTAGATTGGACCTTACGAGGGATAATGTCTATCGCACCTACCATTTCATCAAAGGATTAATATTGATATCATTTAAGATAGAGTCATTATGTTCATCATTCGTATCAACATTCATCACATTATTTTGTGTAGTTTCACTAGCTTTGACAAATGAAATATTATGTTTAGGCATTGGAATAGTAAAAAATTTCAAGTTTTGATTCGGAGGGGCAACAGACTTATTGCCTTGATCACTAACACCTACAATGGATAGATGATCAGAATCAATGAGGTTTTGCACAAGATTTTTAAGATGCTTGCAATGTTTTGTGTCATGTCCATTTTATCGATGATAGTGGCAATAAGCATTTGATTTAAAGTTCGAGGGTAAAGGCTTAGTAGGATCGGGTGTTTTGACAATGGGAAAGGTAATCATTTGTTGTTGTAAAGGTTGGGACATTGTGTTATGAAGGGTGTCGGGTAAGGGTGTGAATTCTCTTTTCAGATCTCCATAACTAAAGGGCACCGAGGTTTTGACAACTGCTATTTGGTTATTTGCATTTTGAGGTGTAGGTTGAGGAGGATTAGATTGAAGGAACCCTTTGGTTTGCTTTCTAAATGGTTGGGAATTGTGTTGGTTGGTAGGCTCATATTTCTCAGTTCAGCTAGAAGTAGACCTTGTGTCTCAACTACTAATCAAATTTTGATAATCACAAAGGGTAGTACACAAGTGCATGAAGGATGGGAATTTCATCATAGTGAGCTTGTCTTAAATTTATTTTCCAGGTTTTATATGAACATCTTTTGAAGGTGTGTGTCAGGGACCTTGACATCGATTTGGAAATAAAGCGATTGATAACATGAGATAAAATTAGTTATCTTTTCATCCTCATTTTGCTTGCATCTCATCAAATCAGCCAAGGTTTTCTTAGGAGCCATGTGCACTTGGAAATGGTTTACAAATGCATCAACAAGTTTATTAAATGAATGAATTGAATTGTTTGATAAAGAAGAAAACCATTCCAAGGCAGTATCTTTTAAAGTCCTCGGGAACAATTTTGCTAACAGTTTATCATCAAGGACAAAATCACTACATAAGGCAGTGTAGGCATTAACACGGTTAGAAGGATCTCCCTTCCCTCCATATTTCTCAAATCTAGGCATCTCTACTCCTTGTGGCATCAGTGTTAGCAATATTTCCAAGGACAATGGGCTACTTCAAACATAATATGTGGGTGGGCCATTCTGATTTTGGTTTATGGTGGAGATTTTCTTTTGCATTGAGGAAATGGTTTGGAAAAGTTGTGTTATGAGAGGGTCATTATAAGTGGTATGGGATGGAAGTGAAAGTGGCGATGGGGTGTATGTAGTAGTAGGGCAAGTGAATGGAATGCTTATAGGTGGTAATGTGGAAGAAGATAGAATATGTGATGCCACATAGGAATTAGGGATGATAGCAGGAATACTCGAGGAAGGAATCACATTACTAACTTGTTGCATTGTTGTTGTGATTTGAGGAGTGGTATAGGTAGGTATTGATGCTATTATTTAGGGAGGAGGAATTTGAGTTCCTCCTTGGTTGGCATTATTGTTTGCTGGTGTAAGAGCACTAGATGTTGAAGGAAGATGTTTTCCAAATATTTGAACTATGTTTTTCACAAGGTCAAGGCCTTCATCACTTTCAAGCATGCAGTGAATGTTTTCTATGGTAGGAATTGTAGTAGCAAAAATGTTTTCAAGGCTAACTTGGTGTTGTAGGTGGACTAGTTCCTCATGCATTTGAATGATTTTCTCTTGCGGGATATCATCAGTTCTTGGTTCAACATGCATGCTACCTGAAGGAAAAGAGTTGCTAAGGCTATTATCCATGCCTAGTTTACTAATGTCAATACTAGGAGTGGAAGCTCTGGATAGCCCAAGATCCACGAGTGTGTTATCATGAGATGCCATGAGTCTCAAACTTCTTCTCACTAAAGTATTAGCAATAGGACACCAAACACTCATGCAAAAGCTACTAAATGCGAGGTGAGTGCAAATACAATATAAACCAAGAGCAATGAAATGCTTATAACTAAAATTTTGGAAATTAAAACAAAATGCAAAAACAACAAACATAAACTCAGAAAATGAACTGTAGATGACAGAAAATGCAGTACAAAATATGCAACTAGACTAATTCTGGATATGAAAATGCAGAATTGTACTGATTTTTAATGAGATTAAGTGCAATAGTGCAAGCTAAATGAACTTTTCACTAATACAAATTTGGAAACCCTAGAATGCAAATTAAACAATGCAAAAGGCAATGCAATGTTAATGTAAGTTATTCCTAGGATGTAAATGCACTCCAAAGCATAATTATGAGGTTCAAAAGTTGGGTTCACCAAAATGTGGACAATGGAAATGGAATGCACAACTTCCTTACTCCACACTAAAAGGGGAATGAAGGAAGAGGAAACCAATTTCACAATGTTCACACTCAAGAACAAGTCCTTGAGATTCCAATGCAAAAGAGATTGAAATTTGTCAAAGGGGATTGTCCTTAAGGCTGAAATTTAATAAAATGGTTTGCTACTAATGCAAAACTTGGAAAATGTAAGATGTTTGAAAACACGTTGTGATATGCAAAATGACCTAGAAATGCAAGTAAATTGTAACATAAACTTATGAAATTAAAAGTGTGCATCTGGATACCGAAAAAGAACGTAATGGAGCTCTGGAATCCTAAAGAATTCACTATTGATTCCCATTGGGACTCATTCGCCACTGATGGCGTATCAGTCCACTTCCAAATTTCAGGAAATTTAAAAGTGGAATTTGTAGCTCCTGGTTTGCACATCTGCTCCTGACAGGTTTCTGGGTCCAAAACTGCACAACTCAACCTGTAGGTGTTGTCCAAGCTTCTTTCAGGGCTTTGACAACTTTGAAGGACTTTGACAATTTGTTGACAACTTTTCCAATCTTGCTCTTTGACAAATTTGCAAACTAGACCTGCAAAACACATACAAAGAGAGGGAAAAAAATTTGAGGGTTAGTGAATAGGGGTTTGCCTTGGTCAAAACCCTTGTTGGTAATTAAACCCTTGAAAATGAAATATTGAAAGAGAATGATGAATGAACAACATGCAATGCTACAACTCACCAAACCCTTGAAGTAGAATTCTGAAGACATGCATGTAATGGCTCCAAAGTGCTTGAATGCTCTTGTAAACAAAATTCTTGAATGCTAAATCACTTGATTGCTTGTTGGATTGATTAGAAAATTACGAGGGATGAAATGAGTGGAAAAACCCTATATTTATACTTGATTGTGCAATAATTCCTGAAAATACCACATCATAGGCCAACCTTGGATCTTAGAAAATAATAACCCACCAGAAATTTGAAATAATTTTGATTTTTGTGCCAAAGGGGACTCATTCGCCCTTAGTGGTGAATGGGTCCCACTTAGGCATTTTAAGTTGGTTTTGGAAATTAGATATATTAAATGATGTTTATCGAAATTATTTTCAAAAATACACTTAAGTAAGGCCTGTAAGTGAAAAATGGGGCCAATTAAAGCATAAGAAAGGTATAATTATTAATGAAAACCTAGGAAAGTGTGAAATTTTGTTACAACACTTTGAAATAAGACTTGGTAAATGATGAAAAGAAGTTATTTAGGTGAAATATATTAACAAGACCCTAGAAAAGTGTGAAAGTGTGTTACAAAACTTTACAACACTTAAGTAAGGTACCACTTAAATTCTTTTAGTTCACCAGGGCCCAAGACCTAATGTGAATGTGTTATCCACATTACAACACTAAATCAAGGCACAATTAAGCTGAAATCACAAGGAGGACCCAAACAAGACAGAAAAAGTAGAAAGGTTACTTTTTCAGTGTCCATAAAGTGTCCAAAAAACCTTATGGAGAGTTGGGTGCCCAAAACCAACTTCACCTCCAAGATCCATTTCTAGTAAATAGTAACTCACTACTACTAAAAAATCTATTACTAACCCTAATAAAAGATCATTGTCATATAAGTAAAATCCTAATGGTAAAAAATAGCTACTATTGATGGTGAATCCCTCATCTCGTATGAATGATTTACAAACAATATTAGGAGTAATTAAATACATGGGATTTACAAGGTTGATGACACCTTAATCCTAACACACATAAGGAGGGCCTAACTTTTATTTTTTTTAAATATATTCAAACATAATAGAAGGTTCTAAATGTATATGGTAGTGACAAGGTAATTCAAGTTATAGATGAGATGAAAATCATTATACTCAATTGGCAAGTTTCCTACATGATGAAGCATGAAAGTTTTTATAAGTACTTATGTTTCTACAAAAATCAACCTCAATAATATGAAGAAGTTAATAGAGATTGAAAGTAGAGGGATATCAAAAAATTATAGCAAGATGCTCTAAATAGAAATAAGATAGATCTTGTTTCAACCCTTAAAATGATTTATTGATTGTTGTTGGATCTATAAATTTATAAACAACTCTAATGGTGAAATTAATCAGTATAATGCAAGGTTGGTGACTAGAGGATTTACTCAATGCCATGACATATATTACAAATAAATTTTTGCCATAGTTGCAAAATGAGATCTTTTAGGATGCTTCTTACTATTGTAGCTCAAAATTATTGGGAGTACCGTTGATGGATGTCAAATTTATTTTTAAGGGTGATCTTGAAAAGGATAATTATGTGTCTTAACCAAAAGTATTTGAAGAACCAAATCAATTAAAATCTCTATTTATCTTAAAGAATCTCCTAGATCTTGGTGTGCAAATATCAATGTTTCTTTCATTTTTTTGGTTTCTCAGTCTACTACTCTAACAATGATTAATTCAGTAAAAATGAAAATGGTCATATTGTTATATTTGTGTTGAATGTGATGATTTACCCATTATTAGAAGTCTTAACTCCCTAATCCACAAGTATAAGAGAAAATCAAACATTTGAAATACATGATTGGGTAGTCTCCATCATTTCTTAGAAATGACCATATTCCAAGATCATTATTCTGTTATGGTATATTAAACAAGATATGCACATGATTTTCTTCAAAAATTGAATATAATAGATTGTCAACCTATTGAGTTAACTATTAAATTAAACCCTAAACTATCTTGTAAAAATTCCAACCCTATTTTGTATAGATAATCAATAGGATATTTGATTTATCTTACTCTTTTTAGGCTTGATATTACCTATGAAATAGGTATTACATCTTGATTTATACAAGATTCATAAATAGATAACTAGAAAATAACAAAAAAAGGATTAAGGCGTATAAAAGACACTTAATTATGGTATTTATTATTCCTATACCAAATATGTTAATTTATTTGGTTATTATAATGCTAACTATAGTTGTCTTCAAATATGTAGGTTTCATCACATGGAGTAGTAAAAAATAACCTATTATGGATTTTAATCCATAAAGGCTAAATACAAAAGTGAATAGAAGAAGAAGAGGAATCAATTTGGCTTTGAAGACTATTGGAAGAACTACATATTGGTTCTAATGAGAATAACAACTTGAGGTGTTATAACCAAAACTATATTATTCTTGCCAAGAATCTTATTCAACACCACTAAAAAAAGTGCATTGAAGTCCATACACACTTCATTCAAGAAAGTTTCTTGATGGTGAAATTACACTCAAGCTCTGCAAAATTGATGATCAAGTAACAACTATATTTTTAAAGATTTTGTAGTATTAAATTCTATAAATTTAAAACAATGTTAGGCCTCAAGGAATTTATTTTGAGAGAGTGTGCACATGATAATGACACCTCCTAGTGGCTAACTTCAACACATAAGACTTGACTTAGTACTTATAAAACCTATAGAAATTTGATAAGACCTAAGTGCATCGTATTATATGTAAGACCTATGAGTATTAGTAAGAACTAAGGGCATTGTATTATATGCAAGACCTTTTACATTATGTATTATAACACGAACCTCAAGGGGGTTATTTTGAGAAGACCTAGGCTCCAACAAGAGACTCTCTACGACCTCTTTCAATATCATTAATAAAATTTGGATCAAAAATAATGAAAAGAGGTTTATCATGTATTCTAGAATACATGATCTTCATCTTGACATATATTTTATGCATGTGGCATGCTTGTCAAAGAATTCATGTGTTACTGAGGACCTTCATCTTTTAAAAATTATGATAGAATGAACTCCCTATAAACAATAAGGGGATTGTTGGTGCATAATGTTTATTAGGGGTTCACGCTTATTTATAAGTGGTCCTAATAATATTAATAAGACGAAAGGAAGCAATGTATGTAGAAACACTTCCTACACCAATATAAAGAGCAAAGAATGTACAATTTTTTCAACTTTAACACCTTAAACAGTTACTGTGAAGAAGATGCACATATTAGGAACACAATACAAACATCAAAAAAAGTATATTCAAAATCAAAACACAAGATTTACATGGGGAAAACCCTTTTGGGAGAAAACCCTAACACTCCAAAAGCCTTCTCAATGTATTATAGTAAATAATTTGGTTACATACACTTGTATAGAAAGCTTCTTATAGGAGAATACAAGTGTTAATTCTAGAGTAATTTCAACAAGATAATGATACTTATAATTAAATCATAATACAACTCCAAAATACAACATTTCAACATATAGGATTTTACAATGCATAAATTAGATGCTTCCAAAATGGTATGCCCAAGAATGCCACATTTCATCATCCTCTTCATTGCATGCATGCAATATTGAAGATGAACATGCAAAGCACCCATCTTATCCTGCACATGCAAATTGAAACTTGACAATTGTAAACAACACATGTAAGAAATCCACTTAACATGCAAGGCACATTCATGCATGCACAACTCCAATTGTTTTGGAAATTCCTAAAATTGACTCCTCCTTTGTTATAGTTATTGTCATTGTCAACTAATAATTTGACATGAGTTAACTATCAATGACTTCAATCAACTTATACAAATTGGGACACCTATGTCCTAAAAAATAGGAATCATCTCACCCATTCCACTTCGCATGGAGGATGACAACCCAAAGTTCCACTCTAACAAATGACATTACCGGATACACGTAATTAATTATATAGATAAATTAGCAATATAATTTTAACATTAATAATTAAATAATCAATGTTGGAAAATCAGAGGTTTACACCTTATTCTTAATATAAGGCTCTATTATCATTATAAGGTTTAGCCTTATAATAAAACATGACATTGGACATATTAAATTAGGTATGATTTGTAAATTGTTACTTTTAAAATGTTAATTGATTTATTAATTAGCTTAAATAACTAAAATTAGTTATTTGGTGAAAAGATACCAACCTTACATGAAATATTTAGAAATATATCAGCTAGCATATTTGAGGTTTACCTTAAATAGGAAAAATTACATTGAAAATGTATTTGAATGAATTGTTTATATCATTGGATATATGTCTGGGAGAAGTTGACAAAGGTGCAAGAGGAATTTAAGCATTGGAATAAGGGGAGGGGAGATTGTGAAAGCTAGGTTCTTCAATTTGTTTGTTAAACATTATTGAGTTTTTTTCAAATAAAAGAATATTTTTTTGTGGAATTTTTATCATAAGGTTTTTCATGTAAATTCTTTTGTAATATGTTGATCTCGATGTATTTTATAACTTATAAAAAATACATTGAAAATATATTGAATGAATTTTATATCACTGGATATATGTGTGAGAGATTTTGATATAAATGAAAGAGGCATTTAAACATTAAAATAAGTGGAGGGAAGATTGTAAAAGCTAGGTTCTTGAGTTTGGTTGTTAAACATTATTAAGTTTTTTCAAATAAAAGAATGATATTTTTGTGAGATTTTTTACCATAAGGTTTCCCATCAAAATCTTTTAGTAATGTGTTAATCAATATGTATTTTACAACTTATATTTCAATTGTATATTTTTGTAATATTTTATCTTTCATGTTTAATAATTAGCTATCTATATACCATAATTATTGACAATATTAGGTGTCATACACTTTGAAATTTTATTTATTTATGTATGTGCCCACATGGAAATGAGTGACACACTTGATGTAGTATTGTTGGTCACTTGTAATGTGTATTATGATGTGTGTAAGAGAGAATCTATGTCACTTGAGGTGTGTGAGAGAATCTATGAAATTGCAAGATGTTTAAAAGATTCTATGTTGTATATAAGAACATGCAAGAAAGTGTTACAATGTGAATCATTTAATTGACCCATTTATGACATGTAACTAAAGGTAGAAAAATATAAAGTGGAGCACCCAAGTTTTTTGGATAAAATATTCCATGTATATTACATTTTTGGTATTGGTTTTATTGACTTAGTATGAGGTGTTGGAATTTGTACCATGAGGTTGGATGCTACTTTTGGGCTCATAGAGTTGGCCTGGTTTTTGAAAATATATAGTTTCTAGATTTAGACTTGCCCATTTATTAGATGCTTTGATTTGAGGTTTAAAGAGAGGCACTCGTTCATGCAAGAACTATTCTATCAAATTGAATCGATGAATCCAATGGTTGGATATTTCCTCTCTCTCCTAATAGAACACTAATACGTTGATATTGCATTCTAACAAATTTATTACCGGTAATGCATTAGGTGTGCTTTGGAGGTTATATGTTAGGTGTTATTTTATTTATTGTTCTTCATTAGATTTATATCTTATTTTATTGATTCTATCATAAGATTAATGTAAGAACTATCTAGTTTTCTTTCATAGGTCTTCTACTGCAAAATGACAAGACAAGCAATAATTTTGGAACTTTATAAATATGGTCTTAAGCTTTTAATGGCTTTAGCAAGGACATGGGCCAATTTTTTCATGATGGAGTACTTTAGTTTAGCATTTTGAAGGGATTTACTAAAAATGGTAGTAGGTTATTTAAATCCCTCATCATTCTTTTGTAGAAGGACAAGTGCAATATTTTGGAAAGAAGCAAAGGAGAGTAATTGGAAGGGATTGGTATATTTTGGACTAGCTTATGTTTTAGACCAACACCGCCTCCTACATAAAACAAATATATATATATATATATATATATATATATATATATATATAAGAAAACCTTAGTCACACAACATCAAAGAGCATAGACCTAAATGAAAATTAAAGATGAATCTTCATCGGTACAATAACACATATTGAATAAAATATATCTTTTTCTCACAATCTTAGTTTCTTTCATGTATTATGAGCCTCCTGAGTGTCTCCATGTTTTGCATTCTTGTTTACTAGTGCAATGTGAATTACAACATATGTGATATGAAAAAACTTAAACAAAAATAATAATTTTATGATCTTGTCATATAACATTTATTTGATGCACAGTGGGTGCCAAATAAGTTGTATGCAATATTCATATATACAAACATGAAAAAAAAGTATATTTCTTTCCCATAATATAGATACATAAGAACATTAAAAAATATTTTAATTTTTTGTTAGATAGCATTTTATTATGTTGGGTGAATATTTTGTAATCAACAAATTGATTACAAAATGGTGATATCAGCCACAATATAGTGAGATTAAATCTCTCCTCTCAGAAAGGGGAGGCTCCCTTCTTATTGCTAACCAAAAACAAGTAGTAATTAACTAAGCTTATGTACACTACAATTATCCATGGGGTGTTTCCATTCATCCTATTCTCTTTTTTTCAAAATAGATGTTTCCTCTTACAAAACTACAATGATAATCCTGTGGCAATTACAACATGTAATTAACCACAAAGTACTAGTTGGAGCAATAATAACCAGTATCTATTTCAGTTAGACAAAAGAATAACTAAAATGATACCAGTGAGTGTTGGTAGCAATAAAATCCACAAAAGCACAAATTCTTTTGTTGCTTTCTATGTTGATTTAGAAAGAAAAAGAATGGTATATGTTGTATCCCAAAGTCTCCAATAGATGCCACCAAAAGATCAACTAAATGTAGATAAAAACTTGTCGCCCAAAGTCTTCAAATTGTCACCAAATTATACACATAAACATAATAGCCAAATATAATATTGTAGCTCAAAGACTTCAAAATAATATTTGGATTACCTCCTAGAACATACTAAATTCCACATTATGATTCAATCATGTACAAGACAATGTAAAGAGAAAGACATAAAAACAATCTCAACACACAAAAAACTTGATCCAAGGCAAAGATTGGATGCCAACTTGCTTCTTTTATTGATTGAATCTTGATTTACACCTCAAAAAAAAGTTTCAAAATTTTTTTCAATTTGGAAGTGCTTCGTTTCATAAGCTAAAAGTTAATATTTACAAAAGATCTCCTTGTTATTTATAGAGGAGAGCCAAGAGCTAAAATAGGAAAATTACAACTAACTTGACTTATTCAAAGGAAGAGTTTGATTTGATTTAGGAATTCAATCCTCTTACATGTAATTGTTATATTACAAAAGACATGTGATATGTCATCTACCAATTACAAATTGCATAAAGGACAAAGCTTAAAATAAACTAAGTCTAGATAAGCACATTCTTTCATTCTTCATCATTCTCCTCCAGGAAATCTTCATATCTTTTCAATGCAGCTTGGACTTCAGAGTCATCTATTCCAGATGTATGACTGGAGATTGTGATTACTCATGTGATGGAGTCCTCAATACTAATACATGTTTTCTTATGCTTATCCAATATTATTTTTAGATTATCCTAAGTCACTTGAAAATCCACTAACTTATCGATGGAAGCTAAGGAAAAAGCTCTTGATTCAATCTCTTTGAATTAGTGATGCAAACTCTTGGATAACTGTATCCATGGGAAGGAATTTTTGATTGTCATCTAGTACTTGGCAAGGAAGCTCCTTAATCTTGGCGATGAGATTTGACCCTCTGTCATTGCCTATTTCTTGAGCTTCTTGCAGATCTTTGATTAGCTCATTGATGACATCCTTTTTATGTTTCATTGTTTCTTGGATTCAAATGAACATTTTCCTATTGGGAATCACCCCAATTTCTACCAATACATCAGGCTTGAGATGATTCCTCATTTTGGTCCAAGCTTCAATACCTTTCTTTGACAATTGCAGGTTCTGAGATAGCATATCAATTGTTTGGTTCAATTCTGATTTCACTTTCTCCATGTTGTTGATCAATTCAAGCGAAGACTTCAACTTGTGCCAATATCATGTCTATCCATTCAGTGACACCCCTTCCTTGTGCATGAATCCTTTCAACCTTTTGGATTGTAGAATCATCCACACTTGTGGTAACAATTTTGAAGATCTTGGAAGATTGAGTTATCTTCCAGAGTACATATGTGAGTTGTTCCACCCTGGCCTTCAATTGATCCTTGATGATTTTGTCCTTTTCATACTTTTCAAGCAAAGAGGCCATTATTTCCTGCAAATCTTCCTTTGCACCTTCATGAGTTTGTTTTCCCAGTTCTATCCTGGTGATTGCATAGTCTAAAACATAAACTTCTTTTGCAATCTTATCTAGGGGAGGTTGTGCTACCTCAACATACTTATAACCCGATTTATCAACCAACACCCTTGAAAGAGTTTTGGACTTCTTTGTAGACTTTGTATTCATAGGAACCATTTGGCCAAAATCAAAGTCGTTTAGAGAGATGGCTCGCTTCTTCCTCTTAGGTGTTTGTGATGCTAACCATGGAGGGAGAGTGGAAGAATCTCCTTCCGTACCTTCCACCATGGTTTGCATTGATGAAGCTATATCTACAACAATGGTGGTTACAATCAGTGGAGTATGAGTTAGAATTGCAACTGGAATTTCCAAACTTAATACATTATGTGAGGAATCAAACATGAATTTTTCAAAATTAGATTGTGTGTTCACATCAAAAATAGGTGAAGAAAAACTAGGAAAATAAGATGAAGATCCAAAAACATTTTCAAAATTATTACGAGGACTCTCAAAAATTAACCCACTTGTTGGCGATGAGTGAATTGACTGAATTGACATAGTAGGAGTAACAAAAATGGTGGTAATAGTAGGCAAAGATTGTTCACTTGTAACAGCAAGAGGAGTGGGACTTGGTAAGGTATCAATTATAGGAGAGGTTCAAGAGATGTGGGAATCTTTTGGTGCAGACTTAGGCTACAAAGTGACTAGAGGTTCTTGTGTTCCTTCAACTAGATTTCCCTCTCCTTGTTCTTCACCCTGAGCGGATGTCCCTTCCTGTCCTTTACTCTTGTCTCCTTTCATCATAAAAATAAACTTAGGTACCTTGCTGGTACTTGGAGTATCATCTTTGTTCTTTGTCCTTAATTCCCTTTTCTTTTTACCTACAAGCCTTTCAATTTCCTCCTTTTTCAATCGTGTATTGAAATGCTTCAATTTGATACCCTTACTTTGTAGCCAAACATTAGTGTTTGCAAGAATATACTGAAATATCTCCCTTATAGAAATCATCTATTTTTGAGACCATTGGATTGGTGATGAATGAGTGACAACAATATTCTTCTCTTCATAAGGAGGATCAAGAATATCATATTCATCTTCCATATCCTCAGGGATATTAGCAAGATCCAAGTCTCTAATCTGGTCTAAGGTAAGCCAAATGTAGTCAAGCCTCCTCACATCCTCATCAGTTTTGCACTCAACCCATATGTCTTCAACTCTATGCACATGGGAGTAGCTTTTATTAAATTTGTCCTTCATCCCCCTGTAATCAAAATTATTCCTCTTTTTGTACATTTTCATTGTCACCCATTGCATCTTCGTCTTCGTAACCTTGGCTCTAGGAGATGTAGTGATGGAGTATCTACCAATGGTAAGAGGAAATTTGAATCCATCCTTGTGTGACTCAGCTTGCTTGTTGTGTACAACCATGATTTGTCTACATATCTCCATTAACACAATCTTGTCACTAGGATATCTAGGGAGCATATATGGATATCCGTCAAAACATCCAACTCTAATAAATGTAAAGGTGGGAAACTATAAGAACATGCAATGAAACTTCTTAACTAGCTCCCATGCCTCATCTGATACTCTTTTCTTCTCCATCTCCTTATCAAACATACATAATTTTGAGTAGAAAAAATCATCATTGACTCTCTTAAAATGCTCGAGGCTTTGCTTTAGAGTCAATTGAGGATAATACTCATATACATGAATTCTCTTCCTGTCACCCTCTGAAGATAACCCTAGGAATTGCCTCATTGAGGTAATAGCATAAACTAGATAAGAATTCATATAGAACTTCAAAGAAGTAGAAACCTTTGAAAGCTACTCATAGATGGCATCACTGATCAACTTTCCCTATAAATTTTTTTGATTGCCTTTCCTTATGACGTGAATGTAATGATACATCCACTCTTGAAAAGTATGAGAAGTTGACAATCCTTTAATTCTACTGAGAATAGTTATCAAGTCGTTCACCTCTTCTACAAACTCACTTCTATGGATATTCTTAGGCCACCTTGCTATGGTAAGCCTAGCATTCTTGATCCATCTTGTATTAATGTCCTTCTTACACTTTTCAGATTTATTATCATATTAGGCTTGTGAGTTTTCCATGGTGAGGTTAGCATATTCATCAATACTTAGAAACAAGAAAATCTTGTCAAAGAACTCTTCATCAAATCTTATGAGCACCTTCCCATTTGTATCTCTAACACTTTTAGTCTCTTTGTGGAAATGTGTTGCTATTGCTAGAACAAATTTTGAGTTGTGTGTTGACATTGGAAATGAGGTTATTAATTGAATACTACTCTAAAAAATACACCTGATGTTTGCATCAATTGGTTGCTTATTCACTTTCTTCAAGAAATTAGACATGTCTACATGCCTAATTTCAGTGTCCTTGATTTAATCAACATTGGACTCCATAGATGTGTTCAGAATCACCCATTGATACTAGTATTACATGTTTTTCTTCTTTGGTGAAGGAACTGACATTGACGAAGAAGCTGCAAACATGAAGTTCAGAATTTCCCAATGTAAGAGAAATTTCATGTTACTGTGCAGTGTCAGAGAAATTCTATGCTCATACATGAATATCTCTTAACTGGATGCAAGGGCACAAAAATTTTGTGCCCCTGCATGAGGGTTAGACAAAAAATATGCAATTTGGGAAAAATTTCCAGAACTACATTTTAGGTAGATCTTGTAGGTTGATCTAGATCAAGAAAAAATTCTTGAACTAAATCTTGGGTAGAACAAAACCTCATGTACATTGGTAAAAATTCCCTAATGTACACAAGTTCCATTTAATTGTGATAAAGTGCATTTTGGGTTTTAAAACCCAAAATAAATTCCATGGTGACTAGGTTTAAGTCGATTGGGGTTTAAAACCTAACCTACATAAAGTTACAAATGATGTCAAGGTGTAGTTTGGTATGTAAAACCCAAATTACACTCTGTTAGTGGAATCAATATGTAGTTTAGGTTTTAAAACCTGAACTACACCTTGAAAGGTGAATGATAGTATTATGTATTTCGGGTTTTAAAAATCGAAGTATAGGGTGTGATGTTGAGTAGTTCAGGTTTTAAAACCCAAACTACATGGAAAATGCTTGGTAGAACTTGAGTGTTGGTGTGATAAAATTCCTCATAGGTGTATGAAGGATCTGTAATGGTAATGGTGTTGGTCGGGGTTTGAATCCTGACCTACACTATGGTATGGTGACTTGTTTTGATGTCACGCAGGATAAAAATTCCATGTATAACAGTTTGCATGTTGCATTTGGGTGATTGATGATTGAGTTTTATTCCCCATGACATACTATGATAGGGTTGACATTAAAACGGTGAGGATTTATGCAAATAGGATAAATATTTGAGAGAGAATAGCGAAAATTTGTTCGAGGTTTCATCCTTGAAGAACACATTGTTTATATAAAGCAACGCACTAGACCAAACCCTACGTGTGGTAAATGTAAACACAAACTATTATTTTTTAGGAAACCCTAAGTCGATACCATTCAAGAGACAAACACAAGCACAAATGCATAAATATTTTAAGACAAAACTGAATAGCAATCAACAAAACAGAAAACTAATCTAAACCCATGTAGAAAACCTAAACTAATGACACAAGCATAAAAACCAAAATAATCAAAATGATTATAACATACCTCACAACCCTAGATGAATGGTGAGGGAAAACCTATGAAATCTTCACGGTTGTCAACCACAATTACTGAAACGGGAAAGGAGGAAGCAAGAGCATGCAAGAAGATGGAGAAACAAAAATAAAATAAAATAAAAATGAGTTAAAACCATATAAAATCCATCTCAAAACTATCACTAGGACTGCCATTAATGTCATATGTGCAATTTTATGGGTGTATTCGCGCTAAAATTCCCCATGAATACACTCCTAAGTGCAGTCTGACAAAAACATGTAGTGTCGCTGAAATTCAACGACCCTGCATGATAAAAAAAATGATCAATATTAAAAATTAATCCTTTTGCAAAATTTCAAAGAGTAAAAAGCTTGATCACTTGAAATGGATTTTTGAAAGATCAAACTACGCACGATGGCAACTAAGATTTGCCTCAATTTACGTTTTTAGAGGATGTGGGCTATAAAAAAGACAAGTTTCGTAGCGGTTATCCCATGAATTGAGTGAGTTGAATTTTAGGATAATAGATTGCTTGACCCGCTAATGAATTTTGTGTGATATGCATACATAAAAATATTAGAAAATAAATATTTTCCATAATATATATACATTAGAAAACAATTTAACTTTTTGCTAGATATTTAATGAAATAAATTACACAAGACAATAATATAATAGGAAATATGTTACAAATACTTGATAATAATATGCCACATCAAGAGAGAAACCTCCTAATCCACTTCGAGGGGGATAACTCCATTAGTTTTCAATAAAAACATAATGCTCAACATGATGATAATAACTAGCTACTAAATCCTATATACCTAATTATGCCTTGGCTACCACCGAATTCGATGTAGGTACTTAACTGTAACCCTTAAGATAACCTAAATACATATATATGATTATGGCAGTGATTATGTAATTTATTTAAGAGTTAAGGTAGCCACAAACCAACTACTCATAACTCAACACACACTATAGGATTAGGGGCATAACATTCTCCCTCTCTTTACAAAGCTTTTTCCTTAATACTAATTAATTGTGGATGTTTCTACATAAAATATTCATCTTATCATGCCGTAACTTCAACCCACAAATACTTCCATTTAATGAGGTACTCTGACATTGTCCTTGTTCTCAGCTTCTTCATCTCCAAGATGGGTCTTCCCTTTGCATATAGCTCAGGTAGTATTGTTTGTGTTAGAATTTTGTATTGGTCCACTTGCCTCTTCATTATGTTATGTTCTTTTTCCTTTTTCTCCTTGAGACTAGATGGTAACCCTTGTTCGTGTTGACATATTTTTTCATTTCTTTAACCTTTTTGTGTACCATTGATGAAGAGATGAGGGTGTTGCCACAATAGTGTGTCTCACTTTTGGGACATGCTGATTTTTGCTTGAAATCATTTTTTTAGAAAAACTAATGATTTAATTCTTGAGAGGTTTCATCTAAAGGGTTTTAATCGAAGAGGGATAGATAAGACCCCCTTAGATCAAACCCCCTTGGATAGAACCCCTCTAGTATTAAATCATACCCACAATGGAGTCTCCTTTGCACCTATCAAAATGCTGGCAAAAACACTTTTTCTTTACCTTTTGAGGGATTAAATAACGTCATTTAGAAATTATATTTTGCAAGATTGTAGCCCTCGAAACGAGCTTTCGAAAAATTATAGTTTTGATATGTTTTCATTTTATCATGTACTTAATTTTTATTTTTTATTGAACATAGGTTTTTTTTCGAACATCAAGCTCTTCATTTTGTAGAGGTGGAAATATAGTAAACCATTGTAAAAAAAGTTCAAAAAATACCCATGCCCTAGGTATTGATGTCCTTGTATCACCAAAAAAAAATTGATTTTAATAAATACACAAGTTAGTGTTGAAATGAAGGTAATATTGTAGCTTAAAACTTGTAAAACTATGAGACTGTAGATCTAATTAAGTGTTCTTTGTCACAATTCTTTGTTTATGATTAATTTGTTTAGATCAATTTTACCAATTGTAGAAAGAGATAGAAGATTGTAGAAGAACGAGACAAGGAGATAGAAGTGACACAACATATACGTGGAGAAACCCTTTCAGGGAAAAAACTTCACCAGAATCAATAGTGCTTGTATTATTTAACCTTAGAACAAGATTACAATAATACTATATCAATCCTTGATTGATATGCTTCCTTGCCTTCAACAATCCTTCTTCACAACCTGCAATAAACTCTCATACACTTGCTACAATTAATAGACAATAAATTGAGCATGTAAACTCATAAGAGTTGTACAATACAAGAGCATAAAGCTCCTCACAAAAATCTACACCTAGATTGGGAAAGTAGAGTTCCACAATGTAATCTGAAGTCAAACCAAAGTCTTCCTCAATTTAAGCACCCCAAACTTGTTGGTGTAATTAATTATTTAATTACACTAGCATAAGTTAACTTAGGTCTTGCATTTAATTAATTAATTCATAGGTTGTATAATTAGATAAATCATTTAATAATGGGGTTATTCCCCCTTCCTTATTTGTAGGAAATAAGATTCCTTCTAGAAGATGAGTTGTCCTTCTATAACTTGTCTCTATCTTTTTATCATTTCCTAGATAGGGTTCACATGTTATCACATGTAGTTTGATTTTAACACTTGGCAACATCTTACGCATTTTAGGTTTTCACTCATGCCTATATATTCAAGGCATTTTGTACATTTGTAATTATGTCATATTCAATTTGGCATCCTTGCATCTTAATGATAGCATGATATTTCTGCTATTTCTCTCTTGTGGAAGTTATTTTGTCTTGTAGGTGATTTTGGGGTGTTTGAGGAGTTCACCTAAACTCCTACATGGTATCAGAGTTTCAATGTTGCAGACTTCTTCTCATATCTGAGGGACCAATCTTGGCATGAAAGTTTTGCTGGATGCAAGCAACCCTTTTATTGAAGTCATTTTTCATTTTTGCTTCAGAAATCCAACTTCCACATAGTTGTAGGAAAAATGATTTATGGGGTTTTTTAGCCAGGGTCAAAATCTAAACTGGGTATCTTTTAGATTTTTGATATCTTGCACAGATCTAGAGAAAATTGTTGTACAAAAAGCATCGCGCATCATTTTTCTCCTGGCTAAAGGTTAACAAAAAATTATTTTCTCATTTTCTGCTTGCTGGATCTAAAAACGATTTATGGGTTTTTCTTTTAGCTTCAAAATATTTCTGGGTTTCTGTTTTTGTCTACTCATTGCGAACAAAGTTTTCAGAAATCAAATCAGAAGTAAACTTAAACTTTTTTTGCTAGAAAACTCGTTTCCTATAGGCTAAATTAAGTTTTTTTTTTTTAAATCATAACTTTTGGCCATGGTGTCAGATTTTCGCAAACAAGATATCATTGGAAAGTTGGTTTTTCCATCTACACAGATTTGAGGTCCTTTTTAATCACAGAGGAAGATGTAAACATTGGTTTGTGCATGCACTCGTTTTTGTTTTCATGCACTAGGTTTGCATTTTCTCTTTAGTTTATGCATGTTCTTTTTTTACAATCATGGGGTATTGTAATAAATGAACTGATATAAAGTTTCATTGGGGGGCTTCTTGCATAATAAATTGATTAGAGTGTAGTTGCATTACATGCACTTTAATCTCATCTTCATATTGATGACAACTCGCATGAGTTGTATATGGGTTCTGTTGTTTCTTTTGGCCTCATCTTGCTCATAGTTGGACACATTTTGGTTAGTTTCGGTTCACACTTCAGGTTGAGAGCCTATGGTCATTGATCTACATTGGGTCACATCCATCTTAGTTTGAAGGCCATTCATTTTATGGTTAATGTTCCATAATCTTTATGGTACTTGTTCCCATGGAGCAGTTTTAGTCATAGTTTGGCATTGGCATCGACATCAAGATACACGGCTTCCAGATTCTATCATCATATCATTCCCTCTTATGGGGGGCATATTTTTCATCTCCTGTTGCTTCATAGATTCTAGGGTTAATCTAGTAAGTGAGTTTTCTAGCGTTCCTTGGCATCGGGTCTATTGTTGCATTATTATGATTCCACTATGGTTTCTTGTAAATAGAGGTATCTTTCCTTGCTTTTTGAATTAAGGATTCCAGTGTTACTCCATCAGAGTTCTTCTAGTGCTTCTTTGCAGCAGGTCATCTCATTGAGGGGGCATTTTTTCCACTGGGTTTTCTCCTCTTTCTCTTTCATTGCATTTGTAAATGAGTACCTAATTAGGCCTTGTTTTCAAGACTCATCTTTGCATAATAATTTGCTTCTCCATAAGTTGTACTTATAGGAGGTGTTGGTGTAATTAATTATTTAATTACACTAGCATAAGTTAACTTAGGTCTTGCATTTAATTAATTAAGTCATAGGTTGCATAATTAGATAAATCATTTAATAATGGAGTTATTCCCCCTTCCTTATTTGTAGGAAATAAGATTCCTTCTAGAAGATGAGTTGTCCTTTTATAACTTGTCTATCTTTTTATCATTTCTTAGATAGGGTTCACATGTTATCACATGTAGTGTGATTTTAACACTTGACAACATCTTACGCATTTTAGGTTTTCACTCATGCCTATATATTCAAGGCATTTTGTACATTTGTAATCATGTCATATTCAATTTGACATCTTTGCATCTTAATGATAGCATGATATTTCTGCCATTTCTCTCTTGTGGAAGTTATTTTGTCTTGTAGGTGATTTTGGAGTGTTTGAGTCACCTAAACTCCTACATGGTATCAGAGCTTCAGTGCTACAGACTTCTTCCTAGATCTGAGGGACCAATCTTGGCATGAAAGTTTTGTTGGATGCAAGCAACCCTTTTATTGAAGCCGTTTTTCATTTTTGCTTCAGAAATATAGCTTCCACTCAATTGTAGGAAAAATGATTTGTGATTTTTTTAACCAGGGTCAAAATCTAAACTGGGTATCTTTTAGATTTTTGATATCTTGCATGGATCTAAAGAAAATTGTTGTACAAAAAGCGTCGCATGTCATTTTTCTCCTGGCTAAAGGTTAACAAAAATTCATTTTCTCATTTTCTGCTTGTTGGATCTAAAAACAATTTCCGGGTTTTTCTTTTAGCTTCAAAATATTTATGGGTTTTTGTTTTTGTCTACTCATTGCGAACAAAGTTTTCAGAAATCAAATCATAAGTTAAATTTTTTTGCTAGAAAACCCATTTCCTGTAGGCTAAATTAAGGTTTTTTTGAAAAATTCATAACTTTTGGCCATGGTGTCGGATTTTCACAAACAAGATATCATCAGAAAGCTAGTTTTTCCATCTACACAAATTTGAGGTCCCTTTTAATCATGGAGGCATATGTGAACATTGGTTTGTGCATGCACTCGTTTTTGTTTTCATGCACTAGGTTTGCATTTTCTCTTTAGTTTATGCATGTTCTTCTTTTACAATCATGGGGTATTGTAATAAATGAACTGATATAAAGTTCCATTGGGGGGTTTCTCGCATAATAAATTGATTAGAGTGTAATTGCATTACATGCACTTTAATCTCATCTTCATATTGATGACAACTCACATGAGTTATATTTGGATTTTGTTGTTTCTTTTGGCCTCGTCTTGCTCATAGCTAGACACATTTTGGTTCGTGTTGGTTCACACTTCAGATTGAGAGCCTATGGTCATTGATCTACATTGGGTCACATCCATCTTAGTTTTAGGGCCATTCATTTTATAGTTAATGTTCCAGAATCTTTATGGTACTTGTTCCCATGGAGCAATTTTAGTCACAATTTGGCATCGGCATTGAGATACACGGCTTCTAGATTCTATCATATCATTCCCTCTTATGGGGGGCATCTTTTTCATCTCCTGTTGCTTCATAGATTCTAGGGTTGATCTAGTATGTGAGTTTTCTAGCGTTCCTTGGCATCGGGTCTATTGTTGCATTATTATGATTCTGCTATGGTTTCTTGTAGACAGAGGTATCTTTCCTTGCTTGCCGAATTAAGGATTTCAGTGTTACTCCATCAGAGTTCTTCCAAAGCTTCTTTGTAGCAGGTCATCTCATTGAGGGGGGGTTTTCCTATTGGGTTTTCTCCTCTTTCTCTTTCATTGCATTTGTAAATGAATACCTAATCAGACCTTGTTGTTAGGACTCATCTTTGCATAATAATTTGCTTCTCCCTAAGTTGCACTTATGGGAGGTGTTGGTGTAATTAATTATTTAATTACACTAGCATAAGTTAACTTAGGTCTAGCATTTAATTAATTAAGTCGTAGGTTGCATAATTAGATAAATCATTTAATAATGGGGTTATTCCCCCTTCCTTATTTGTAGGAAATAATATTCTTTCTAGAAGATGAGTTGTCCTTCTAGAACTTATCTATATCTTTTTATCATTTCTTAGATAGGGTTCACATGTTATCACATGTAGTGTGATTTTAACACTTGACAACATCTTACACATTTTAGGTTTTCACTCATGCCTATATATTCAAGGCATTTTGTACATTTGTAATCATGTCATATTCAATTTGACATCTTTGCATCTTAATGATAGCATGATATTTCTGCCATTTCTCTCTTGTGGAAGTTATTTTGTCTTATGGGTGATTTTGGGGTGTTTGAGGAGTTCACCTAAACTCCTACAAAACTGAACACTTAACTGAACTTTGGTCAAGAAGATATCATACAAACTTCACCTCAAAGTTGGTGCCCAAGAAGGGACCCACTTGACTGAGCCTTGTAAATATCTTCTCATGCAAAAGGTGTTCACTGAAAGATGACAACTTGGGAACCCAAGGTGGTCCCAAGTCAATTTCAGTGAACTTAAACATATCTCTCCACCAATTCATGCAAACATTATGCATGATTGATCATCCCCACTTAACTGAAAGTATCCACCCGTTATCTATCATGCAACTGAAGTCATTAGTCATGCAACTCAAGTCAACTAGCATTCAACTCAAAATAACTACATGCAACTGAAGATAACTAAACCATAATTGAACTGAACTGAACTGAATTGAGCTAAACTAAACTAAACTAAAATAAACTAAACTAAACTGATACTGAATTGATAGTTCCACTACACTCATGTAAATATCAATCCCTAATTTGTAGGATCAAAACATGCATTACTGAAGTGTTATTAATCCTCCAAATAGTTAACTGAAACAAGGTGGGTTCCACCTTCCATGTGGGCCCCCCATGTGCTCCTATCTTATAAGAGCTCTTCTTGGACGTCCCCACATGTTCCTATCATTTAGGAATAATCACAAATGTCAATTTACATGTTCATTTCATTCGAATTTAATCTTTCTAATCCTAGTGTTGGAGAACACTTTCCAAGGACTTGGGAGATACATGAAAAATGTTTAGGATTGCAATTAAATGGCATCCTATTCCCAACAATTAGGTTGTATGACACACATGTGTGTCTAAATTATAGTTATAGTGACTTCAAAAATTAATTAAAAAATATATGCAACAAAAAATTATGAAAAAATATTCTTGCCCTAGATATTGATGTTGAGAATATATATTTAAAAAATTAGAATTTTATCATTTATAGAGAAAATGTTTTAATAAAATGGGGTAAATTTTTTATTGAAACTTAGAAAGGAACATTACAATGAAAGTAGGACCAAAGTCCTAAGAAACAACAAAAGCAGAAGAACAGAGCACAACCAAAGTCAGCCAACTCCTAAACAAGCCCTTTCCTCAGCAAGAACTCCCTCCAAATCATGGCGAAGCTCCAGAGGAATAAGCTCCCACTCCTCGATTCTCCACCCACCGACACGCTAAGAGGCCCATTTTTCCAAGCAATCAACAGCCCTATTAGACTCTCGCGGAATATGAACAAAATTCACCATTTCCATCAACGAACTAACTTGCAAAATCTGTTGCACAATCATAGCCAACTACCAACTAACCCCCACCACTTTTCGCTCAATGAGAAAATTGATCAAGACCTGGGAATCAGATTCACAAATAATCCTTTTCCACCCCAAAGCATGAGCCCTCTCAAAGGCGCAGAGGATTTCCAAGCCTTCCACAATGTTGACAGTCTTCGACCCCTCATGGATTGAGAAGAGGAAAACCACCGAGCCTAAAGAATCTCTACCAATCCCCCCAATACCAGCAGATCCCAGATTTCCCTTGGAAGAGCCATCAGTATTGATCTTCAAAACTCCATCAGGAGGGGGCTGCCAACTACCAATCCTATGAATTTTTTGCTTCGCCTTCCACCCTCTCCTGACACAAGCATAAGTCATAGACAACCCCTGAATCCCCAATCTCTCCACCACCTCAACATCCCTTTTCTCTAATGGAAAGCTCACAACACGCTTAGCCTCCACCATTTCCTGAATCATGCTCAAAATTCGTTGCTAGACTTGCTGCACAAACTACTTCTCACCCCGAAAAATATGCCTATTTCGTTCCAACCAAATCTGCCACAGCAGAAAGATAGGCCCCACAAACCACACTTCCTGTACGAAAGAATCATAGAGGGAGGCCTACCCACACTATTCCAAAATTCAATCAAGGAAGAAGCATGAACACAGGGGCTCTGCCAAATGCCCCACCAAAAATGCCAAATCTGGATAACAAAAGGACAATGGAAAAACAAGTGAGAAGACTCCTCCTCGGCAGCCCCACACAAAACATAGACAGAAGGGCCATGGAAACCCCTCTTCCGGATATTGTCCCAAGTCAAACACTTATTCCAGGTCAACATCTAGACAAAGCAATTACACTTTGGCCAAGAGAACTTGTTCTAGACCTTCTTCCACCACTGAACTTCCTCCCCATTCATCCTGTGGGAAAATAACACCTTATATCCAAAGGCCACAATATAGACACCCAAAGGATTAGGAAACTAAGCAAGCACATCTTCCTCCTGGAGAGAACTACATCGATGACTAGAAAGAACACTTTGCAACACAACACATTCCTCTTGAAGACCAATATCCGTCCAAACATCAAGAGACTTCCATCTAGCCACCTCAAGCTGCTTGCAAAAAGAGGAGGATTTAAAGTCACTCACCCGTGACCAACCAGCCTCAATAAACCTTTGGAAAAGATTCAATAAATTAGGGTATTGAGAGATGAGAGGAGGAGAGCCATCCTAGGAATCAAACCAAAACTGAACCTCGGTCCCCTGCTTACAAATCCAAAATAAACCATCCTTAATAAGAACAACCCCCTTTTTGAGAGTCCCCCAAATCACCAAACCCTTCCCAACAAGGGGATAACGAGGAATATCATTATGAGGAATTCCCAAAAATTACTTTTGAGACAGAACTCTGGCCCAAATCTTATCCTGCTCAGTGCACCACCGCTAATATAGCTTCGCAGCTAGCGCCACCCCAGTCAAAGCCGATTGCCGCAATCCAAGACCCCCATACTGCTTCGAGCTACAAACAACTTCCCATCTAACCAGACTCCATTTAGAAGACATCAAACAACCAGCCCATAAAAACTGTCTAGCCATAGAGTCAAACTCCTTAATAAAGCTCATAGGGGCAACCTGGAGCATGCATTTATAAATGGGAAAAGCCTGCACCACAGACTTGATTAACTGAACACGCCTAGCAAAAGATAACCACCGATGAGTCCAGTGATTAACTTCAACCCAAAATTTATCCAAAATATTCTTCTAGGACTCCTTGGCCAATCACCCATCTGAGATGGGAATACCAAGATAGGTCAAAGGAAGATTCCCAATCTAAAATCTCAAGGTCTGAGTAATCCGTTGTTGAATGGGGCCCGGAGTATTAAAAAAGAAGATGGAAGATTTATCTTCATTAATTAATTGCCCCGAGGCAATCAGGTAAATGTCCAATGCCCTACGAATATTAGCAGCTTCTCCCATTGTAGCCTTTCCCATCAGAGCAGTATCGTCCACAAACTGTAGGTGCGACTGTGGAGGCAAGTCACCACCCCACTGCCAACCCTGGGTTAGACCACCCTCCACATTTCTTCTAATCAATCTCCCCAAACCTTCAGCAAAGAGATGAAACAAATACAGAGAGAGGGGATCCCCTTGACGAAGCCCCCTAGACGCCCCAAATAACCCAGAGTGCTCTCCATTAATAATCACAGAGAAAGAAACTGAAGTAATGCAGCTCATAACCTAATGAATCCAATCTTCCCCAAAACCATAAACACTAAGAATCTTTCGAAGGAAAGACCATCTGACCCTGCCATAAGCCTTAGCCATATCCAACTTAATGAACATCCCCTTTTCTTTGGAGCTGGCCATAGAATGAATGGTCTCGGTTGCAATAACAATCCCATCCAGAATTTGCCTTCCCACCACAAAACCACTCTGCTCCTCAAAAATTAGCTCCTTAAGCCCCTTTTTTAACCTGTCAGCAATTAACTTAGAGATAACTTTATAAATGACATTGCAGAGAGAAATGGGATGGAATTGACTTAACCTATCAGCCCCATCACACTTGGGAATGAGGGCTAAAAAGGTAGAATTTAACGCTCTGAGCATCTGCTTGTTCCGTTGAGATTCCTGAACAACTACCAAAAGGTCCAACTTGATGATATCCTATAATTCTTGGAAAAACTCGACCGAGAATCCATCAGGACCAGGAGGTTTCCCTTTCTTCATTTGGAAAACAGTCCCCTCTAGCTCCTCCAACGTGATATTACTCATAAGAAGCTCATTCATTTCTCTAGAAACCAGAGGGGGAATACAGGAAAGAACCTGGGCTTCTTCCGGAGACTCCCCCTGCGAATCCTCCTGAAAAAGAGAGGAAAAATAATGCATTGCCTCACCTGAGATTTCAGGAAAGGAGGAGAGTTTCTCACCCCTGTCATTCACCAGAGCCGAAATAGAATTGCCTTGCCTCTTGGACTTCACTGAATTGAAGAAAAAAGCAGTGTTTTTATCCCCCTCCTGAAGCCACTCTATCTAAGCCTTTTGTTTCCAATACATTTCCTCCCGCATCTCGCACTCCTTCAGAGCTTTCAAAGCCTGAGCCTCTTCCTGAAGCAAATCCTTGGTCATCCCACCCTCCTGTATCAGTCTCGTGATACCATCCAATTCAGCCTGAGCAGCTGCCTTAGCATGAAAGATGTTCCCAAAGCAATGAAGATTTCACCGCTTGAGCTGATATTTCACATATTGAAGAAGTTTAGCAAAGGTGTACATTGTCGTACCAAAAGCAGGTCTACCACTTCTCCACCAGTCAACCACATAATCATACAAAGATTGGTCCCGCAACCACATGAGCTGAAATATGAAAGGAGAATGAGGCACACGAAGTGACTCAATAGCCAGCTTGATAGGCCAATGGTCGAATCCTCTCCAATCCAAAATTTCAAAACAAGAAGACCACTGACCACCAATCCAATAGCAAGAAACCAAGAAGCGATCCAATCTCTCAGCAATACAATTATCCCCAATCCTGCGATTGTTCCAAGTAAACTTACCATTACTGGGCTTCATATCCACTAAATTCAAAGCATCAATGTTATCACACAGGAGAAACGCCAAGGGCTCCAGCCTCGCAGTACCCCCATGCTTTTTAGCCAATTCAGTGATAGCATTAAAATCTCTAGCAAGAATATAGGGATGGAAAGGAGCCAAACTGCGAACAAACCAAATATGGGACCACAGAGACTGCTTACCCCAGAGATCAATAAGAGCATAGATATTAGAAAGGAGCAAAATCTCCCCCGTCTCAAAGCTAGAAGTAATCATAGACATAGCAGATTTAGAGGACACCCACCAAAGAGGATAGAGCTTCTACGGGTTCCATAAACAAGCTATGCCCCCAGAAGACCCATGAGCACCAATGCACTGACACTCCCCGTTCCTCCACAACTTAGGAGCCAAACTCAACATACTATCCACTGAAATCTTGGTCTCCTACAGAAAAAGAATATCAGCACCATGTTTCCTAACCAAATCATGAACTACTTTTTGTCGAGGGCTGTTGTTCAAGCCCCTTACATTCCATGATAGAAAAATCATTTCGAGGGGTTCAAAAAATGAGAATCCAGAGTCTTTACCGACCCTGACTCCACCAAAGTCTCTCCTATCAACTTGATCTTTTCTAGATCCTTCTTTCTACCGAGTTTGGCATATTTCTCTGCCCCACCCTTCTTAAGATCTCTTTCTAAAAGGCCTAACTGAGGAGAAGGCTTGTTGCCCTTAGCCACAATCAGATTTACCTTTTGTCTAGGAGAGGAAGAATCCCCACCACCTTTCGGTGCCTCGGCCGAAAGAGTCAGAACCTCTGAGACCACAAACTGTAGATCTGTATCCGTCTGCAAATTATCTCCACCCGAAGGAACCAATGAAACACCAGAGATATTGTCCACCGGAGCTGAACCCTCAACCTCCTGAACCAAACACAACAACCTCGGGTTCACTTCCTGCTGGTTGAGATCATCCAATACCTCAAACCTGTTAAAAGTATCATCATCCTGTCTTTCCTTTAAGGTCCTCTTCCGACCCCGATTCCTATTACGAGCCTTAACCTGAACAAAACCATCTGCACCAACCACTTCACTAGAGGCAAGGCCCTTCCCCTTATCAGCTGCAGGGGGTTGCGAGGAGGTTGTGCAGGCTGAGACTCCACAGGCTTATATCTTGGGAATCTCCGCTGCAAATGACCATATTCATGACATAGACGACAACGGAAAGGAAGAGTCTCATAATCCAATTGTTGCACCCAAGAGAAGGATCCCCCACACATATCCACAGCATCGAGCAAAGGCTTACTAAGATCAATTTTGACACAAATATGAGCAAAAGTCATTACCTTTTTACCCAAGATTTGCAACGAAGATCCAACTGGTTTTCCAAGCAGCGAAGCCACTAGGTGCAAAGCATCCTCTCAACAGCACTCCACCGGAAACCAAGGCAAACGAACCCACATGGGGACACAATTTGATAGCTCCTCCGAGGGGATAAAGCCAACATGCCATAGTTTAATAAACAACCTCACCTGGTTATGGAAATAAGGACCA